>CM038796.1:164975545-165486906 GCA_021764765.1 Vicia sativa
TGTTCTCAAAAGTGGCAACACAACTTTACCCTTTCCACAACATAATTGGAACTTAGGCACTGCACTATGTTTTCTCTTGTCAGTTTTCTCCTGATACCACATTTGTGCTCCACACTGAGTGCATTCAATGCAAGGATCACCAATATCTGAATATCTTGTATGAATCAGATAGAATGAAACATCATATATTTTATACACATCAATATATTCATAGACATCAAACTGCATGACAGTGAATTTAAGTGATGTTTTGCGATTAATATAATTCCAGCAATACATACCAGCATTTGTGCAATCAATTGTTGGGACATTTGCAGAATGATCTTCGTCGTTGTCCAAACTTGAACTTGTATCATAATCCGGATTTTCATTTATGAATTCACACGAACTATCAGTTAAAGATTCATCGGTTGAATACTCTGCACTGCAACTGATTGTTGACCTGGATTCACTGATTCAGCACTTCTGCACAGATTGGTATTAAGGGAAGTTGACCTCGTTTCTGTAACACTTGAAAAGGTTTTCAATAGATTCGCAGTCGTTGAACAAATTAGAGTTGGATCAAGATGTTTGTTGGATGAAGATGCATACGAAGTCGGTAGTCCATATGAATTATTTTTGCATTTAATACTTGAGGAGGAGGTTACGCCACTCAGAGGTGTGTTAGCATCAAAAGGTAAAGGGGAACAAAACGGCATACTATCAGCGGGGTTGATCTGCAGATGACCACGATGCCTGTTGTTTTGGGGACTTTTATGCTTCATTATTGACCTCCTTCTATGACGTGCTGAAGCAAAAATTTGTTTGGGAGAAATTGTATCAGTAGAAATGCATGAGTAGCTGGGGGAAGATGCAGGGTTTGGGGTTGTGCACTGGTTAAAACCAACATTCCTTCTCCTTTGTTGTGAATTAAGCATTACGCACTCTGTTCGTGCAGAAACATCTCCATGCCCATTGACAAAAACAGAACTGATATCAGACAGTGGGTGTCTTATATGATGTCTGCTTACATATCTTGAATTATTTAGGTCATGGTTGTGCTCAATTGAATTTTCATTAACTCTATTCTTCTTAAATCTTCTTTCATCAAGAACATGCTTCCTCTTTTGTCTTGCAAGTGATGCAGAGTATTTCCTATCTCCAAAATGGTTGTTCATAGTTGACAGAGAATATGGTTGATAACATACAACTCTTCATAAGTATAACATTATGAATGTAAGAGTAAAAAACCTATATGGAATTGTTTGGTTTTGCAGTTCAGAACATTTGTATTCTAATTTTTAAGTGTACTCAGATACTCTATTTGTACATTGGATATGAGATAGGGTATAGTGCACTGCATCAGTGAAGTTGCTATATTACATTAATTGTGTTTCATCATTACAGTATATGCTACCAAAGCTTAACAATTATGGGTAGAGGTTAAAAAAGTTAATGTGACATCAATACCACATGTTGGCCAAACTTTAAACAATTATTAGAACACCAAATATTATTATATGACATTAAATACTGTTATGTTGGAAACTCAAATTTGGCATTGGAAACCAAAGGTTATTCCTATTGTATTGTATACTATCATCATATGATTTTTATTTGTAACATGTAACCATGGTTTGATGTAAATGTGAAAACTTAAAAGTACTTCCAAAAATATACATTTTCCAAGGGATATCAAATGGAATGATCAGAAACTGTTTGTATTCTACATGTCATGTATAGTGACTCATGTAACCAATGCTTGCTTGTTGGGTCAACCAAAGTAATAGAGAACGTCAGTTTTACTCCATCTACCCTGACTCTTCGGTTTTCCATCACAAACAACATTCCAAGAAGACGGTATACCTCTGAAACAACATTTTGCTCTAGATAGCGCCGGCCAACCAATACGATGACGAAAGAGTATCTACGCTGGTGTTCCCGCGGGTAAGTTAGAAGTTTTGATACACATGTTTCATCACTTGCAATGAGAACATTTAGGGTTTATACAAACATGTCTGTGTGCATAGATGGTCATGAATGAATTTTATATTCAGGGGATTTGTTGGTAGAACTCACACAACGACGCCTCCTCATCCTAAATGGAAAAAACCTGGCTATGCAAAAAGTTTGGAAGCAATCACAGGATAAGCGGGACAGAGCACAAGAATGGAGAAAGTTGCATGATGCGGCAAAGAGGAGGAAAGAAGAAGGTGAAGGTTCTTCAAGGTAAAACAGTATTCTGGAATGAGTGTATTTCATATTGATAGTGAAAAAAAACTGATTGCATGATCTTTTTTGTTTTTTTTGATTAAGTAGCAGGAGTTTCGTAAAGCTTACACGTGCTCAACTTATGGACAAATACTATGAGTACGTGGAAAGAGAGGAATCTTACGAACTCAGAACAGGAAAGGTGAGAAGCTGTCTATCACAGGAAGAGTACTTTGAAATAGCCAGAGAGGAGGGATGGCTTGTTGACGTATCAGATGAGCGTGAAGAGAACAACATTGATGAAGCAATGGAATCAGCGGACGATGTGTTGGACAGGCAAGGACTTTTAGGTTACATACATACATTTGAATATTTAACTTTGCAAATTAGCCGTTTAAATAATCGTGTCTGTTGATGCAGCGAGGAGAACAACACTACTGATGGTGCTGATGTTGTACAACTTGCTGCCATGCAAGAGAAACTTGTTTGCAAATGGCAGAAAGTTATTAAGAGCAGCAGCCAGATAAAAACTCAAGTTCTTGTAAGCTCTTGATGCATTTCTTTATTATTATTTTGGATGTATAACATAGAATGAATAGACATAGCTAATAAATTTTTAATGTTGCAGCACTTTCCAGCAGCAGTCATCAAGGAAATCTTCATGGAACCAAGATCATATATTGATCTTCATGAAACAGACTCGGGTATTACATACCCATGTGTTTTCAAATCCAGGGAGAAAATGACCGAGAAGTTTCTGTCAAAAGGATGGTTTAAATTTGCAAAGGAGAAAGAGCTGCCGAAAGGTGACGTTATCCTATTCAGTGTAGAGCATCCTCCTGTGGAACGTATATTGGTTAAAGTTGTGAGAGGGCAGCATTGAAAGGAGGCGTTGACTGGATATCATGGGAAGCATCATGGCAAAAAGGAGGGATTATTTTTGTATGGGCGGAACTGCGTCAATATTTGTTGGCAAAATCATTTTGATGCCTATTTCTCTTTGTTATTAGTTTTGTTATTTGATATTGTTAAGCTACGGCTCAATGTACAATCTGCATATGATTTATTAAATGGGATGATACCAAATTAGTTTCATATATTGCGTTTATGAGATAATTGCATATCCGTTCTGGTAAAATCCAGTAACAATTTATATTACTCAAGTGTCATGGATTTCTGCTATGCATAATCTGTTATGAATGTATCAGTTTTGTAGATTTATGTACAGTATGCTAATATATTACCGTGTATTAGGCATAAAGTATGCAAAATAATAATGATTGTGTAGCATTAAGACATAAAGAGAAACATCTTTTCCTTTCAAAGACATTAAGTTAGCAACTCAACAGATTAGATGACAGTGTAATTTACAACGCCCCAAAATACATGACTAAATTTATATCAAAATTCAATTCATAACAAATATACATCCGTCATTAGAAACAATTTTGAAATGGGAAATTTTGGGATTATATTTTAATAGTTTAGAATTACAGAGGGAAAAAATGTAACAATTGTGTAAGGTAAAACAAATCATTAGGTGTGATAATGTTTTTCAAAGTTTTCCAAACATGTAAATGAAAAAAGAAAAGGCTGTGGTGATAAGGTAACCAAAAACACATAGTTGCATACATAGTTGGCCACTGATTTTCCAAAAGAAAACAGAATAAATCCATTATATTAAACAAAATAAGGAATTACCAACATCATATCCTTCTTTTGCAGCGTAAATTACCAACATCATATCATTCTTTTGCAACAATGTCGAAAGGATAAAACAAAAAGCAAGAATGACAATCCAAATCATCCTAAACCAGAATAAACAAAAATAAACCAGAAATAATTCATTACATCAAACAAAATAAGCTGTGCACTGTTGTCCAAAATAGGTTAAAGTAAAAATAAATTGTCGACGAATATTGACTACATCATTTCTCCAGCTTGATCTCCCTTATTATCCTGGTGGACGACAGTTGGGCACTGTCGAGTTCTTCAACCGTCTCAGGAATAGATCTTTTTGACGGTGTAAGTGCAGAGTTGGCAACTGAAGGGTCATAATCTGCAGTAATTGATAACAGATCCTGCCATGAAAGAGTCATTACAAAATCAGTACCCTAAAAAAGGAAGGAAGACATTGTTTAATAGGCTAATTTGTTAATGTTGAAAGCTAAAAACAGACGCATGTGGATCATCATGAGACTGTTTTTCTGAGGTGGTGATGGTCGGAGTACACTGTAAGTTAAAAAACGCAAAAAATAAACGTTAGACAATTGTTCAAGACATGATGGCGAGAGTAATAGGCCAAATCTATTTAAAACATACCGATGTTGTGTGCATATCATCCCGAGTCTCATCTGTTGAGACGACAATCTTTGAAGTGTGCTGCAAGTTTAAAACAATTGTTAAAAAAATGCAATGCACATGATGATGATTTTAACATCAGTAAAACATCAGTAAAACAGCAATACAGCAATACCTCTTCACATTTGAATCTCTCCTTTATTTTTTTACGTAGCTCTTCATCTGCCTTAAATCCAATTACAGAAAGACTGTCCTTGTTTGGTTGAAATACTGCTCTTATAGCCAACTCCTTCTTCAGCATCACATCCAGTTCATAAGGGAATTCAAGGGGATCAAAATCTCCGGTCTAAATGATCCAAACAATATATGTTATTTATGTGGTAATTATCTAACTAACATATTAGCCAAATGGAAAATACCTTCATCAAATCCAACTTCATCAAGGCGGCAATCAACTTTACCATCTACATCAAAATAAATTGTAACTTTAATGAAGCGTTTGGTTATATGATGATAATCCTTGATATGCAGTACTTAGAAGTTACCTTGGGACTGGCTCAGAATTCATGTGTTTGTAATAACACATGAATTTTCCATCCTTCAAAGTCACACTTTTGGTACATTCACTACATCCATCATAATACCATCCTGACTGCCCACATTCAAACTTCTCCAGAGTCGCAACAGTCACACATGTAGTTTCCTGAAACAGAAAGAAGGGATTTATCTCAAAAAATGGCTTAGAACCCAGTCTGTCTAATTACTCAATTTCAGTATGTCAGTATTAAGGAGTAACTAACATTCTGCAGATATGCAATATCAAATAGACTCAACACTTCAGCTTTCCATACAAATTTGTCCAAATCAGAGAAAACAGAGCTATTTGTGGTTTCCATTTGCATGCTCGAGGATGAGAGCGTCGGCAGATCATTTTTAAGTCTGATATACACAGATCAGAATGAAAACAGGCTGTTAGTAATGATAGGTTGCTAATTTATAACTTCATAATAAAATCACTTACTTCTCTTTAAGGTTTTTAACCTCCTCAATAGTCAAATCATTAATGAGCAGTTTTGTGTCGTTCCAAGCATTTGATATATTTAAAGGATAATTTCCTGAAAATTGACATACTTATAAATGACAACACTTAAAGTTGGATATAATAATAAATAGTTACATAGCATACCTTGAGGTTCCTTGATCCTTGCATTCATAAGTAGGAGAACAATACTACCATCAGCCTTATGAGTGGTATAATACTCATTCAGTTGCACAACTAATTTACCCCAAAGAGTACATTGTACATGTTGTTTGCTGATTGTCAGGAATTACAAAACAAACAACATGAACATGTTAGACTTTTATATTTATCAGCATCAATGTTAATAAACAAAATGAAACCACACCTACCTCAGATCAGTTAATGAAAACACAACCTTGCTTTTGTTGTTATCAGGAATTATCTGGGCTTGGGATATTTCAGTAACTCCACCAATTATATCTGCACAAAAGTTCACCACAGACAGTCATGTATAACGGAGAAGTCACAATACAATGCGTTTTATTATAACAGTAAAAATGAAACTCACCATACAATACATTCGTTCTGTATTTATCCTCAAGAATAGCATTTATTCCAATTAACTTGAGGTGGTTTACAGGTATGTGTGGGACCTTTTTGACGGAAGTTGAACCACAGAAAATCAATTTGAACTTATGATCAGTAGATTTGAAGGAGAAATCATTGCTGGAAACTTTGAAATTCTGCATTACGTAGGAACAACCAAGTTCAAGCTGTGATTTGAATTTTGATACCAAATAAGATGGCACAATGGCTTGAATCAAATCCAACTGTGAAAATACAAACATCTTGAAATCAGTATCATATACCAGTACTGTTACTACAAAACCAGAATGGCAAAGCAGAAACGTTTAGACTGTATAATACCTTTGAATCAAACAGAATAAGCTCCAAGTGCTCTCTATTCTGAAAACTGGTAACAGACCACAGATGCTTACATCTAACAACAACCTTCCACAAATCCTTCGAATCGTCGATGCTACTGATATACTCGATTGGGCGCGCCATCGTCACGCAGCGATTTGTAACAGCGCAGACAGCCTTGCGTGAATGAAAACGAAAGGGACGTGTGTAGCAATGGCTTGCGTGAATGAGAACGTCTGGAAGGTGTTAAGCAATGGAGGTTATACATAAGTACACAGTGGGGTAGCATTGAAGGAAGAGAGAAAAACTTTTGGTGTTCCATTAGAATTTGAATTCTGATGAAGAGAGGCATAATGAATTGGCATGGGGAAAAGGAAGACGTTTGGTATTCCCCATATGGTTGGGTTGATCACGCTGCAAAGCCAAATATTCCAAATGGTTTTTTATTGTAAAAACAGTATAAAATTAATAAATGGGCAACTAATTGTGGGATTTATTGGTAAAAAAAATAAATGAAAAAGTGGTGAAAATTTGTGGGAGTGCCACATCAGATTCAAATGAATGTGGTGCAAGCATTTAAGGAGTTTACAATTTTACCCTAATATAATAGACCAAATAGGATTTTTATCAGTTAGGGTATTGTGGTAATATCCAGGTACTTTTGTTTTTATAGATTTATAATAGATAGGATTCATTGGGCTTACACTTTTTTCTGCACTCACGTATTTGATTTATACGTAGTCGTTGGATCGATATCCAACGGATTCAATTTAATATAAAATTTAACTATTATAGATTAAAAATACATAAATTAAAATTTGGATTGTTTGATTAAAATTTAACGATCACACATGCCCTTGAATGCATGGATATGTCAAAAATTAATTGATGGAAATAATGATCGTACAAAATATTGAAAATTTAAAAATATCCGAAAGACATACTTAGTGTCAAAAAAATTTAAATTTCTTTTAAATTAGAAGAATAAAAATTAATTTTTCTTGCATGAGAACTATTACTTATTTATTTTTTTTATATCTTTTAACTTTCTCTCTATCACTCTCTTGATTTACTTTCTTTCATATTTTTTTCCTCCAAAATCAATATCATTATCTCTTTTATTTCATCCATATTTTAACTAAAGTTATTCTAACTTTCTCTCTCAAAAATTAAAAAATTCTTATCCGACAATTATCTTACGGAACAAATTTTTGTAAAATGTATGTTTGAAATCAACACACATTTATATCTTTTTAGTCGTCATTAATTGATCTTTTGTTTGAATAATAGTTTGGTGATGGACCATGTTATCCATTACTCACATTTAAAATGAAATAGTATTACTCATATTTATAATGAAATAATGTTGTTGTTCAATATAAGCTTAACTCTTACTTTTGTCGATCTTTTTGATGTCAAACATGAATGGCCTTAGCCATCAAGAACACTATTTTATCTTTACAAATATTTTTGAATTAAACATTCTCCTTCTTTTTTCTCACAACAATGAAATTGTTTCTAGATTCTAAACCCATCTTCCAAAGGGAGGAGTGAATGAAAATAAAGAGAAGCCTTGATAAAGGCACCCACCAAACACCCTTCCCAAAAAAGGAAAGACAGTACCAAAGCCACCTTCAATGAAAAATGGATTTTTTTCAAGCTCGCCACTAAAGAAAAGAACAATCACATACAAACAATCCACCATTCACTCGAGAGTAGAGCTTGGGTTAGGGGAATTTGAACTATATCCTTGACTCGAGAGCATCTCTATTATGGATTGTCAAATTGTTGTGAATCTTGTTGTGAATTACGAAAAAATTCAATATCAATTTGTGAGGCAAAAAAATAGTAGCAACCAAAATAAATGGTATACAACAATAATAATTTGTACACAAATAATATAACAAAATAAGGTTAGAAAAAGACGAAAGTTTGTTTACCTAGTTCGATCAAATGATATACTAGGGGGAGAAAGTAAATCTCTCATTCACTATACTCAAAAAATTGTTACAAGAGATTACAGATGAGTTACAAGAAAATAACCTTTAACTTCAGATTCCCAAGAACAACCCTGAAAGCGCTAAAAAATTAACCATATTTTCCACCCAAGGGTTTCTCAACCTTTTAAACCTTCAATATATGAATAAATCAAACTCAATGTGTAAACAAGTGTTTCCCAAATCCCCAATTCCCTTAAATAACTCAAAGATTTCCCAAAATCCTTTCCTTTCTAAGGTTTCCCGTGAGAATAGTTAAAACCATATGTTATACATTTAAACCCTTATTCACCCTTGGCGATGTAAGCTCTAAGATTATCGCACCTACAAAACATATAAGAGATACATATTCATAATAACAAATACCCAACAAACAAAACCTAAAATAACAATCCAATCATACATGGATCCATGGACCGAACTGAAAAAGCTCAAACAAGAAATTGTCGAAAAATAAAAAATCATTATTCACCATATGAACATCACTATTCATTGAATAAACATCACTATTCATCATACGAACAACACTATTTACGATACGGACAATACTATTCACCAATCAATTTTACCGATTTATGGTTTTTTGACTTTTTGGCCAACTTTCTGAAACTTCCAATTTTTGGGATATATGCAATCTCGGAACATATTTTCTTTCTCTTCATCAACAAAGGTTTTAAGGCATATCACAATAATCTTCACCTTAACTTCAATCCGTGTTGATATCAATATAACAATCAACAACATTGTTTCTCTCTACCAAGTTGAAACACTAATCAATAACCTTGATCAAATTCAAACAACCCTTGAATCTTGATCTCGTCACTTGCATCCACTTGTCTCCAATTACCCTTTTCTTCCTAGGTAACTTAACAAACTTACAAGTATGATTTTTCAACCACCCTTGACTCTATCTGTTTTCAAATTCCTCCTAGAAGGTTTTTTTATTTTTTATTTTGTAGTTCTTCAGCCACATTAAAAATATAATATCCAAGGCTAGCATAATCATCTATTTGAGATGCTATAATAACCCTTGTTACCTTATAACCCCAAAGGGTTGGCCTAGTGGTGGAGGCTTGGATATTGAGAGTGTGCTCCTCTCAAGGTCCTAAGTTCGAATCTTGTTGTGTGCTATCAATTCTTGTGTTGCGACAGTCCATACAGAACTTTGTTTTGGCTTTAAACGAGACCCCGGCTAGTGGGCGGTAGGATTGGTCCCTCTTGTATTAGTCGGTTGCAAGGCCAGATTCCAATATTTCCAAAAAAAAACCTCGTTACCTTATCATGAGTAAAATGATAATCAGACCTCTCTGTAGACGTTCCCTAATCTCTACTAGTACCTATAGTAAGAAACTTCACCTATAATTGAGTTTTCTCTGTTATAGTCTTTCTCTTGGTTTTCACTATTCTCTCTCTGAATAAATTCTCTACCAACCAAGTAAGTTATTTTAACCTCAACTCAGCGGCAACATGCATTTTTATCCCTTGATTCTACAAAATTCATTATACTCCTATATATGAAACTTTCTCAAGACATTCATAATGCCTTAAACTCAAATACCATAGTTCTTCTTTGTCATGAAAGCTTCCACTAGTTAATGATGAATGGATAACAACGTTTGAACCTTCTAAAATATGTAGACAACATATTTTAGAGCTTTTAGAAATAATTAATTCATCAGGAAAAATCTTCAAAACTCTATGTTCAACTCTAGCACAATAGCCTAGATCATCAAACATACTTATAAATGACAAATTTCGCTTGAGTTCTGGAACATACCTCACATTGTAAATAAGAATTTCACGATCACCAAACATTTTAAGTCTGACTGTACCAATACCATGAACCTTGAAAGCCATATTATCACCAAATCAAACAACTCCACCTTGAACCATCTTCAAAGTTTCAAAGTATTATATTCTTGGACACATGTGATAAGAGCAACATGATTCAATGACCCAACTGTCTTTAGTTTCAAAACTCGATACTACTAGTCCTTCGGCATACTCATAAATTTCCTCACCCAAGGTAACTGCACTTGAACAAAATCTCCATTGACCTTTCTCTCAGGACAATCCCTTTAAAGTGACCAATTTTCTAACAATTAAAACATTTTACCTTTAACTTGTCATACCTCTTTGATTTTGACATCCCTTAACGCTCACCTCCCCATCTTGACACATTTAAGCCTTCACCACTATCTTCAATCTTCAAATCTTTCGACTTTGAAAATTCTTTGGATTTCACTGTCATCTGGACTTCATCCAAAGTAATAGTACATTCCTTACCATAAAGAAGAGCATCCTTAAAGTCCTCAAAAGATATGGGTAATGACTCAATAGTAGTAAAACCTTGTCCTCATCATCAATATTCACTTCAATATTCTCAAGATCATCAATAATCTTGTGAAATTATGTAATCTTCTCAACTATGGGCTTATGCTCCACCATTTGGAATGAATAGAGTTGTTATTTCAGACATAACCTGTGAGCCAAAGACTTTGTCATATACAAATGATTCAAGTTTTTCCCACATAGCAACTGCAATTTGCTCCCTGGAGACCTCTCTAAGAACTTTATCCCCGAGGCACAAGATAATGGCACTCCTGATCTTATCCACCATCTCGGTCTTCTGTACCCGTGTAAGACCTACAAGCATGAGTGCTTCACTCTCCAAAGAATTTATACACTTATCTTGAATTAAAAGTATTTTCATCTTAATTTTCCACAATCGGAAGTCGTTGTTACCAGAAAATTTCTCGATCTCCCATCTACCCATGGTGCTCAATACCTCTTTGCTCCACGCTCACCGCACTAGTTGTTTAGAATCTTGTTGATAATTACGAAAAAATTCAATATCAATTTGTGAGGAAAAGAATAGTAGCCACCAAAATAAATGGTCTTCTGCAATAATAATTCGTACACAAATAATATAATAGAATAAGGCAAGAAAAAGATGAAGGTTTGTTTATCCAGTTCGATCAAATGATCTACTATAGGGGAGAAAATAACTCTCTAATTCACTATACTCAGAAAATTGTTACAAGAGATTACAAATGAGTTACAAGAGATTACATATAAGATACGAGAAAATAGCATTCGCCTTCAAGTTCCCAAGAACAAACCTGAAGGTGCCCAAGAATTACCCTATTTCTTTAACACTCCCTCTATTTCCTCACATTATTATTAAATACTCAGAGTAAATAAAATGCATAACAAGAGGGTGTCACATGATTTACTTTACAATTAAAAACAATACATGCACACTGGTCATAATCATAACACATATTTGTATCTCATGCTTTAAAATAATTCATGCATTTCACAGCGGATTAATTCTTATTCACAGATACTATCAATGATTACATCCCATACTATAATCATTGGATGAAAAAGCGATGAATCCATAACATACTCAAGTCATCAGAATTCATACATCGGTACCAAGGCCACATCAGCATAGTATCTCAATCATAAAAATCAAAATAGATGAGTATACATAACAAATATCTTATCAAAGTAAAAATCCAGATAAATCCTGTGTTACATGACCAGAGCAATGACTAGACTACCTAGTAACGGATAAACTAGCTAGACTCTTCAATTAGTCTCGTGCGAAGCACCGCTATCCTCGGGACCTGCACGTTACCCACGTAGAGGCAACATCAAAGCAGAAGGGTGAGAATTCACATCATTATTCAAAAGTATATAAATGGAAATAATGAAGAAATCGCATCTTTTCATGAATTCCACACACTTCAAGTGATATTCCAAGATAACACGATCATACAAACATTACAATTATAAGATGTTCATACATAGCATAATTATCATCCATTAAAACAATCCAATTAATCCATATGATTAGACATCACAATTTTATTTCACACATTGCATATTCAATAATGACTCATGTTGACAACAATGAAATGTGACTCAATATGCATGTGGTACCAAGTTTTTGGAAACATTTCGTTAACCCTGCTTCTGATTCATTCATAGAATCCAAACCCTTACTTCCAATACGGACAAGACCAAAAGCCTTTTCTACTTATTCCCAATGAAATCGAGCCAAATGTGAACCTAACGTTTCACCGCTACTTATCCATAATGGATCGAGCCAATTTGTGAACCCAACGTTTCACTGCTACTTATCCACACAAGGATCAAGCCAAATGTATGCATGTACAACTCATAAAGACGACACATGCAAATTAAGATTATTTACAAAACCTCAATTATCCAAGCATATCATCACAATTCATATCATGTGAATTATACATCAATTGCACAACATTATATTTTAACAACAAGATCATCACATGTATCTTATATATATATATATATATATATATATATATATATATATATATATCATCACACATAACAAATAACATTATGACATATCATTCCACCAATGTTATTCAATACATTCCATCAAATAAGATTAGCATATACTATACTCAAGTAATCAAACATACATTGAAATAGTATTCAAAACCAATCTAAAACACATTCAATCACAATTGGATCGATTAATCACATATATGAAAATACTACAATAAATATAATCATATAAGATTCCATGTCAAAAGATCCTAAAAATAACATTTTTCATTTCATGTCACGTTAAGCCCGGCCTATCGCGCTAAGCGCACTTTCCTGAACAAACAAACCCAAAAGTCAGAACATTTCGCGCTAAGCGGGCTCCTCCTCACGTTAAGCGCGGTCTGTGATTCTGCACTTTTTCTACTACGAACCAATTTCTTTTTTCCATGAAATTACCACATAAAACCCATCCCAATCAACCAAATAACATCATTAAAGGGTAACCTAACATGTTTCTAGTCATGGGTCATCATTCTAAGTTGAAAAACATAATTTCCTTTCAAACCCTAACATTCAAAGATTCTAGAAATTGAAATTGAGCAACCTAGCATGTTCCTAAGCATTACCCACAACATACAATCAAACAATAACATGGATTCTCCACCCTTTCCTCTTGACGATTCCTCTTCTAGGGTCTCCTCTTCACTTTTCTTCTTTCTCCTCTTCTCTTCTCTTCTTTCTCTTCTTTCTCCAAATGAAATTCTAATTATGATTCCCTTCTAATCCTTACTAACTAGGATTGTCTTAATGGGCTTAATACTTAACACCCCTTTATTACTCCATTCTTATAAATAGTCTCAATACTAAATAACCATAATTATACTCATAAAACTCAATTATTTAAATAACACACATATTCAAATAATTCACATTTAAATTAAAACACTCAATTAAATTAATTATCACATAATATATATATATATATATATATATATATATATATATATAATAATAATAATAATAATAATAATAATAATAATAATAATTAATAATTAGCTATTTAAAAATCGAGATGTTACAATTTCTACCCAAGTATTTTTCAACCTTCAGTATATGAATAACTCAAACCCAAGGTAACAAGTTTTTCTCAATTCCCAATAACCTTAGATAACCACAAAAGTTTTCAAAACCTTTCCCTTTCTAAGATTTTCCTTGAGAATAGCAAAAACCCTATGCTATGCCTTTAAACTCTTGCTCTCCCTTGTTGGTGTAAGCTCTAAGATTCGCACATTATATTAACATAAGATATACATGATTATAACAGCAAATAATCAACAAACAAAGTCCAAAATCACATGTACCCATGGACAAAACGAGAAACTGTCGAAAAAACCCGAAAACCCAAAATCACTATTCATTGTACTGACAATACTATTCATCGTACGGACAACACTATTTATTCGTACGAGCATCACTATTCATCCGTATACCATTATTCACCGACCGATTTTTTTGTTTTTTGATATTTATTTTTCGACTTTTCGTCCGACTTTCTAAAACTTCAAATTTTTGCGATAAATACAATCTCCAAAATATATTTTCTTTCTCTTCATCAATAAAGATTTTAAAGCACATTTACAACATCTTTAATAACATCTCATAGACTAACATGTCTTAGATGCTCATATATTTGTTTTGCTTCCATCCTAAATTATGTTTATAGTTTTTTAATCTTTGTATTAAGCATGTGTTATATAGATTAATTACTAAATTAATTCTAAGAAGATATGTAACATTTGTTTATTCGAATTCTAAAATTCAGATATTTTTCTACTTGGCTAAGGTCGTCTTTCAAATAAGAAAGGTAAAATATTTTTTTTTGTCTTGTGTGTTAACGTTAAAGTTTATTTTGGTCTATTAACTTTAAAAAAACTATATTGGTCATTTAATTCTTCAAAACACTTCATTTTAGCCATTTTTGTCTAATTATCTACGAAAAAATTTAAAAATTTATTGCTAATTAGACAAAAAAAATTAAAATAAAGCGTTTTGAAGAGTTAAAAAATCAATATGAATTATTATTTTTTAAAATTACGAGACTAAAACGAACTTTGACGTTAAACTATCAAAGTAAAAAATATATTTTATCAATAAAAATATTTGCTATATAATTGTGAGGTCCGGATTTTAATCTTCAAACAATATCAAATGACATTTTTAAATTTTCATAAAGTTACCCAAAATATTATTCCATATGCTGACTATTTCAATGCTTAAACTATACAAGATCGATATTTGTTCACTTCCAAGTTCCAAACTTCATAAATGTAATACCGCATAAAACAAAGTTAACATAGCTTTCTTAGTATTTCTAAAGAAACTTAATCACAATATCTTGCATAGTTGAGGTGGAAGCTTTTGTAGTATGTGGAAGTTGAATATGACCTCTAAGGAAAGTTTGATAGAGAGTTGCATCTTCATCTTATCAACTGATTAATCGCATAAAGCCAAAGCGCCACGATTATTTATTGTAATAACGTAACGTATTAGAAGAATCAAAGTTGAAACAGTTTTTTTCTTCTTGTCGCAGCTTCCACGATTAGACATCAAAACTTAAAAAATGAAAAATAAAACTTTTGCAAACAAACTTCAAGAATTTGTAAAGAGAGATTATTGAATTAACTTGAAACAATTATGCTAGATAGCGTTATATATCTTAGTCTTATCTTTCAATACACGAGACAATAATTTTGGAGTAGATAATATAGTGTGTAGAATGAGTTTTTTTTTTGGAATGGATCATTTTAGGCCAATAACAGCCTATTGAAGGGTAGTTTAATATTTTTTATTTATATATTTTTTATCTTGGTCACTAAGATTATTCTATTAGGGTTTATGTGGCAATTTTATTTTTGTATAAATAGACCAGTGGTAGATGTCATTTATAACAACAATCTTTATTTCTTTCACTCTTTTTGTAGCCGTCATTCTCTTATTATTCTCATATTATTCCTATTATCTTTGATTCTTGTGCACCAACAAATTGGTATCTAGAGCTCCGGTTAGAAACACAGGAAAACACAAGTGAACGTGAGTTTGTGTTGTGTGATTAATTTTGTTTTTGGGTTCACGTTGTATCTTTGAACAAAATTGTAACAAAATCACATTTTCTGATTCTGCGGGGTTGGGAAACGCTTGAAGATCTGAGTGTACTGTACAAGATTGAAGATGAACGGAAACGACAACATGAGTACCAAACTTCCAGTTTTGATGGCAAGAACTGGAACAGATGGATGATTCACATGTGCGTGTTATTTGGGGCTCAATATATTCTTGAGCTTGTTACTGATGGGTATATTTCAGTTGCAACAGAAGAAGAGAGAGAGGCACGGAGAAACAAGAGGAAGAAAGATCAGAAGGCGTTGTTCTTCATCCATAGGTGTGTGGATGTGAATGTGTTTGAGAAGATTGCAGATTCGACGACGTCAAAGGAGGTGTGGGACACACTGGTCAGATGTTATAGTGGTGACGCATCAGTGAACAAGGTGAAGCTTCAGTCCCTGAGAAAGAAATACGAGAATCTCAACATGAAAAAAATGAGAAGGTTTCAGAGTATATCTCTAGATTGATTCTGATCACTAATGAGATGAAGGCTTGTGGAGAAATTCTTTCTGAACAGATAATCATAGAGAATATATTGAGGTCACTTACTCCTCAATTTGATTACATTGTTGTAGCAATAGAACATTCTAAAGATCTGGAAACCATGAGAACAAAAGAGTTGCAAAGTAGTGTAGAAGCGCATAAGTTGCATCTGATTGAAAGAACTTCTGAGAGGGAAGTTGAGAAGGCTCTGAAAGTTTCTTTTGTCAAGAAGGACCAGAAGCATTCTTGGTCAGAGGCCAAGAATAGACGTGGTGATAGATTCCAGAAGTCAGAAAGTTCTAATGAGAAAAAACATCAGAAGGGAAAAGAAAAGTCAAACAAGAAGAAAGTTCAATTTTGTTGTAGATTGTTGGTCAAACAAAGGAAGGAAATCAGAAGAAGCAAACATAGCTAGAGGAAAATCAGATGATGAACCTGTGTTATTGATGGCTTCTGAGTCTGATGGAAGATGTTTGGCAGATTGGTGGTATATAGACATTGGATGTTCAAATCACTTGACTGGAAACAAATAATGGTTGATAGATTTTGACTCCAGAAGGAGGACAAAGATCAGATGTGCTGATGATAAGTACCTTAACGAAGAAGGTATGGAAAATGTAAAAGTTAAAATGAAGAATGGGAAGAATGTTCTAATCAAGGATGTTTGGTATGTTCCTGGAATCAAAAGCAATCTGATGAGTGTGGGTCAGCTCATTGAGAAAGGTTTCTCAATTGCTATGAAGAACAATCTCTTGAAGTTGTATGATTCCAATTAGAAGTTGATTATGCAATCTGAACAGGGAAGCAACAAAACATTCAAGGTGAATGTAGAAACAGCTGAAACAAAGTGTCTTAGTGCAGAAGGATCTGAAGGAGATAGTAAGTTGTGGCACAAGATATTGGGGTATCTGAACTATAGATGTCTAGGGCATCTAAGTCCTAAGAAGTTCGTACGTGGCGTTCCGAAGATTGTGAAGCCTGATAAGTCATGTGAGATATGCATGAAAAGCAAGCAACCCAGATTTCCATTTGTATCAAAAGTAGCCCCAAGAGCAAAACATGCTCTGGAAGTAGTATATTCTGATGTGGGTAGACCATTTCCAGAACCTTCACTTGGAAGAAATAGGTATTTTTTGTCTTTTGTGGATGAGTTCATAAGAATGACATGGGTAACGCTCATTAAGTTTAAGAATGAGGTGTTTATAGAATTCCAGAAGTTCAAGGTGAAGACTGAGAATCAAAGTGGTCAGAAGTTAAAGATTCTCAGAACGGATGATGGAGGTGAGTATAACTCTACAGAATTCCAGAAGTTCTGTGATGATAACGGAATTGAGCATGAGGTTGCTGCTCCTTATACTCCTCAACACAATGGTCTTGTTGAACGAAGAAATTGAACTTTGCTTGATATGATGAGAAGTATGCTAAAAGAGAAGAAGCTTCCTCATAACTTATGGAGAGAAGTTGTTGCTACTGCAGCATACGTGCTTAATAGGTGTCCAACGCAGAAGTTGAAGGGAATTGTTCCTTTAGAGAAGTGGACTAGAGAGAAGCATAGTGTTAGTCATCTAAAGGTTTTTGGTTCTGTGTGTTACAAACATGTTCCAAAAGCTAGAAGGAAGAAGCTAGATGACATAAGCAAAGTGATGTTACTGGTGGGGTACCACAGTACAGGTGCATACAAACTTTATTGTCCACAAACTAACAAAGTTGAAGTCAGCAGAGACGTTATTGTGATGATCAATTTTGATTCTTCAAGTGATGATCAATTTTGGATATTTGAATGCACTTGTTTGAGTCTTGAGTAACATGAATTGTATGGTTAATGGTATCAATCATGTATGGCTTTGAGTAAATGGAACACAAATGTCATAGTAACAAGATTTATTTTTGCTAACTTCTCATATGTTTCTTGCAACTCCAATGGAGATCTCTGGAAAACCGAGTGTAATAACTTATTGTAGGATCTACAAAAAATGCAATAATTCACAAATTTCACAAAATTCAATCTTGTATCCTCCTTAGGAAAGCCATCATCCAACAACTCTTAACCCAAATGAATATGCCATCCCTCTTGAATCAAATTTGAGTCAAAGTCTAAGTATAATCTTGGCTCCAATTATACTTCAAATTTGAATAAGAATGATACAAGACCCTAAAGAGTACTTCTATAGTCAACCACCAAATGATGAAATTACTTATGACCTGATCAACTAGAAATCAACTCCCTTGGTTGACTTTTTTATCCCCAATCATGAAAAATACTCTTTGAATGAATCTTATTAATATTTCTTCTTCTTCAAATATTTCTCCAAAGATCAATGATTTTTCCAAACATTAAGTACCAAAACCTTTAATCCTTGCATCATAAATTCATTAAGTGCTTTATCACAAGAAAACTTTAAATCTCACACCAAACTAAACATAACAACACTTGGCCACTGTAACAAACTTGGAGAATAAATGTTTGGGTAAAAACAAACAAAGGACCACGTGATGAATGTAAATGAACAAATGATAGAAATAAAATGTTCCAGCAAATCAAAGCCCAAACCAAAATATATATAAAAAAAGAGTAAAATGGTAGGGTAAATTTTGGGGTGCGACAGCTGCCTTATTCAATCATTTTAAACCTCATAAGTAAGAAAGATCAACAACTTTTGAACGTTCAAGGTGGAAAAGGATTGAATACCAAAAGAACCCTAAAAATTTGCCCTACGCAGGATACTAATGCCACAAAAGAAAACAGGTAAGATATCTTGACTACAGAGTCAAGGAAGAGGTAACTGAGGAGAAGAAACCAGTTAAACAATATCAGAATATCTTAACACGTCAACAACGTTTGAGAAATATCAAAAAAATATCAATATCACTGGGGATAATCGAGTAATCAAAATGAGCACTAAACAACAAGTCTTAACGAAAATGCTCTAAGAAGAAACCACACTTCTCAAGCGAAGAAGAAAACACAACAAATTAAACCATCTCAGGATGTCCTAACGAAAATTCTTTGAGAAGGAAACCACACTTCTCAAGCAAAAAGAAAAGCAATCAATTAAGTCATCTCAGCGATGCCTTAACGAAAATGATTTGAGAAGAAAACCACACTTCTCAAGAGAAAAGAAAAGTAAAAAATTGGAAGATTCTATCGAAGATTTGATTGAGCAATTGTCAGAAAAATCCCAAATAGTTAAAGAATACCCGCAGTCTCTAACGTAGATATGATTGAGAAATTGTAAGAAAAGTCTCAAAGAGTTAAAGGATACCCGCAGACTTTAACGAAGATATAATTGAGAAAATGTCAGAAAAATCCCAAATAGTTAAAGAATACCCACAAACTTTAACGAAGATGCAATTGAGAATTTTCAGAAAAATCCCAAATAGATAATGAATACCCGCAGACCTTTAACGAATATATATGGCTAGAACAATATCAGAATTGTTTTGCACGAAGGTGCGATGAGCCAGGGCATGCTGAATGCCTTGACCGTGTAACTTCCGAGTTACCAGCAGAACAAATTCAGTAGCACAACTGAGAATACACTTCTCATAGGATAAACAAATCATATCTAGTACACTGGTGTGATATAGATGTTTATGAAGTCGGTAAATCCTACTTTTGACACTCCTATTGATAAAAGATTTTAAAGAACATGTACAGACATGTTAAACAACTCCCGAGTTGACAAAATCTTCAATCTGTATGCAAATAGCTTTATCGGGGATAGAATAATTAAGTTCATCACCTATGACTAAAAAAATTCTACGGTAATGAGCTTCAATTTGCTGGCATCGTACCGACAATACGTTGTAGCAAATGGATATGTGGATCAACTTTTGAGTCGACGAAATGTCCTGAGATTGAATAAACATCCTACTTGGTGGATATTTACCTATTGAGTAATCGAGGACTTACTGGGGAAATAAACACACCGGAAGTTTAATGGGGATCTACTGAGAACAACTCAGAGAAACAGATCTATAGAGGTCAGTGCCAGAGTATCTTTCTTCCCTTCAATAAGAATCTTGATCAGTTGTTGGAAACTACCAAGGTCCTTGTTCCATTTATGTTGAATAAGATATCTGAAATAATTCATATCTTCAGTACGAAATGTCATGACATCTTCCTTGATATCATATCTCTTTAAAATCAGTTCAGAGAAACTTCCTCTTGTTTCCCTTAAGGAGACACAAACATTTGTATTTAATATCATTTGTTTAAATTCATTGATGTTACCTTTATTAGGGTGACATGAAATCAGTTCCCTAGATTGTTCTTCCTGTCCTTCAGTAGACAGACTTGTGTTGGATTGAGATTCCACTAATTCAGATTTTGTGACCTCGAAAATCTCCTTATTAGGTGTTTCATAGGATGTTCCAACATTGTCTGTGACATCCTCCTTCTCTTCAGCAACTGAATCATCAATTCTCATATTGATAGATTCCATTGTTATACCAGTTCTGGAGTTATAAACTCTATACAATTTTCTGCTTGAGGAGTAACCCAGAAATATCCATTATCCCCCATGGAATCCTTCTTGTCCACTTGATATTTTTCAATAAAGATCTAGCATTTACTTCAAAGTATATGAAAGTACTTGACTTTAGGTTTCCTTCCTTTCCATAGCTCATAGGGAGTAATAGCAGTACCCCCTCTTAGGATGACCCTGTTATGAATATAGCATGCAATATTCATAGCTTCAGTCCAAAACTCAAATGGAAATTGCTTAGCATTAAGCATATCTCTAGCTGATTCTTGTATTGCTCTAGTCTTTTGCTCAACAATTCCATCTCTCTCATTTTTCCAAGAATAAGAGAACTCATGGCTTATTCCTTAAAAATCACCAATTTTAGAAAATTTCGTATTCCTAAACTCCATGTCATTGTCACTTATGACCTTGACAATCATACTTTTCTTCTCCTCTTGAATTCTTTGACACAGATTCTTTGAAGACTTCAAAGGTATATGATTTTTATCTAATAAAATTCATCCAAGTAAACCCGTAAAATTCATCTATAACCACAAAGACATACATGTTTCCTCCTAGGTTATCTATCTATAATGGTCTCATTACATCTATATGAATAAGTTATAAAAATTTGGAAGTAGTTTGATGTTGCAACATTGGATGTGACATCATAATTTACTTTTACTTCACACTTATCACATACTTCTTCTTCTTCTTCTTTAATCTTGAGGTCTGGCATATCTCTAATGGATCCTTCAGATATGGCTTCCTTCATTCTCGCAAAATGAAGATGTCTAAGTTTCTGGTGACATAACTTTACTTCATCCTCACTGGTTGTTGAACATGTGGAAGAGTAAGCAACTATTTAAAATTCCCACAAATAGCAGTTGTCTTTGGACCTTACGTCTTTCATTATAACAACTTTTTTTTCATTTTTGACTAGACAATCAGATTTATAGAAGTTGACTAATAAACCTTGGTCACACAATTGAATAATTCTAATAAGATTAGCAGTCAATCCTTTGACAAACATCAAATCTTCTAACCTGGGACAACCATCACACCTTAGCTTTCCAACTCCTTTAGTTTCACCATTAAACTCGTCACCGAACCTTACAGAGCCTGTGGGATGAGGTTTGACATCCACTAACTTCTTTTCGACCCCAATCATATGTCTAGAGCAACAACTGTCAAAGTACCAACCTTTACTAGTTGAGTCTCTCAGTGAAGTATGAGCTATAAGTACGCGTATGTGTAGAAATACAAAAAATTGCAACTTTGATACGCGTATGGAATGAATGATACATATATGGAAAGAACTTAATTAGATTTTGGTGTCTTCATAAAATTTTAGCCCTTGATGTAAGCTTTCATTTTTCAATGTTCCCACGTTATTCCGAATTACAAAGCTCTAGTTATGATCAAAATACTAAACGTCTTTCATGATGTAATGTAAAATATACTGAAAAATAGACTTTTCAATCCAAATTGATCTAACACGTTCCTTCATAAAAATACTGATTATATATATATATATATATATATATATATATATATATATATATATATATATATATATATATATATATATATATATATATATATATATATATATATATATGAAATTAAAGAAACTTGCATATAAACCCCTAAAACTATATGAAAAATGCAAATAACTCATCTACTTTCATCTGTTAAAATAATACTAACTATAATAGAAATTGTGACTGATAGCAACCCTAAACTTATCTTGTTTCTTGTCCTCCGCCAACTTTAAGAACAAAAAACTCATGTCACCCAAAATGAAATTAAAAAAATTTATGTACCACAATACCTCTCCAATCTTCCATGGCTCTCTTTTGTTGCTACCTTCAATTTTTAGATCAATTATCGAGGTTAATTTATCAACCACACCTTCACTTGAAAGTAATGATTCACTTGTCAGCTCTATTCATACTCTCATAAAATCTCCTAGGTGTTAATGTGATTTACACTCAAAATTCATAGTATGCAATACCATACCATAGGCTTGAGTAAATTCTCTTTCAATGTCAAGGTACACGATACACACACTTTTTGAGGTCTTTTATGGTTGTAACAGGGTTAGGGTTAATGTGGGAAAATTTGGAAAAATAGGCTAAGTTTCATAGTCAATACGATCATTATCTTCACTATGCTCATTCTGATGGATTACTGTTGGAATTCTATCTTGCACTTAGGATCAACTATTAGTGAGGGTTCCTCTTTTGGATTTTTCTTTATTTTCAATATTTGCTGACTTCTCCTTCTTTCGATTGCACTTGTGATTATTTTTATTTTATTTTTTTTCAATTTGATTTTTCAAATTTTCATTTTTTCCTCTTTTTTTCAAATCTGATAGGTGCCCTCATTTGTACTAACGTTGCACACCTACCCTAAACTTAATGGTTTCTATCTCAACAACAACCCCAAACTTAGAATGAACATAGATCTGATAACTCTTGTAACTACTCTGAACAACATGGTGAAGTGTTTGGATCATGGGCTAATATGATGCGACTATTAAATCAAATAAATGGATAAAGGCTCAAATGAGGTTAACAAGGGATAATAATAAAAATGAATGGCTAGAAAGGCTATGGGTAATAACCAAAAAATGTGTCTCAATATGTGTAATCATGCAACTTAAATCTAATAAGAACATATGCAAGTTCTGAATGATAAAGACATATACTTGAATGCTCTCTCATGATGAATGTTGTGTTTGGTTTTTTCTTCTCTCACCATGTTGGGTAGAGCTGGCAACCTCCACAATGCCTGTTGTGTGATGCAACTTCTCACTCATTTATGATAACCTTGATCCACCTTCATTAGAACTCAATAAGACCACATCAAATAATTTTAGAGGTATCAAAATTCAAGGGTGTTGACATGCACAAAGGACACATAAGTCACTCAGTTATTTAGTTTGGAAAATAAGTGATTTGATTATACGGGTTGAAAACCTTAAAAAGTGATGATTTTGTGGATGCCGATCTGTGATATATTATGAATTTTCCATTTTAATCATTGGATAATTATAGTATGTCAAATTTTGAGAACATGGGTTTGATGGACTCGAAATCAGAGGTTCGAAAGACCTCTAACGGTGAAACATAAGTTTCTGGACTGCTTTTCGAGTCTAACTAGTTAATGACTGATTGTAGCCGGCTACCACTGTTCGCGTGGAAATTGTAGAATTGAAAATGACGTAACTTGAGCTCTGTAACTCCGTTTGATGCTCAGTTCAAAGCTTTAGAAAGCTAATGTGTGGTGCTATCTCATGGTGATTCCTTAAGAGGCTGAATGGGATGTATTAACATTTAATTATTTGATAATGTATTGAAGTTTTTAGATTCCTTAGTTGTTTATATGGGAGTTGTTTATATGAAAGTGGAAATTATCGATTTTCGAGTTTTGTTGGTTGTTTGGATAATGTTAGCTTCTCTTTTTATGTAATTGATGATTAAAAATATAATTTAATCGATTTTGTGAAATATTTGACGGATAGTGAATAGGTGAAAATTTGTTGATAATGTCATGTTGAGTTGTTATGTGTACTATTGAGTACTTGCTGATGTGTGAGCATAGTTATGATTAATATGTTGTTGCGTGTATGTGAAAATAACTCGATTAAGGAGATTTATTAAACAATTGTGTTGTGCTGACTTCACTTGTGTTGTGCATTGTGACTGTGATTGCATATTAATCCGAAGAGTGGATTATAAGAGTTATTAGTGCATTATGTTAGGATTGGAGAGAGGGATTAAAAAATTGATATTGACATGTATGATTCATGCATCATTTGATTTGTGTCAAGAGGCATGTTCACTGTTCATAGAAGGGTCTAGTGGCTTGTCCCAAGCATATTAGAGGGGGCTCATGGCTTCAAAGAGGGGATCTGGTTCCTGAGAGAACCAAATGTTGAGTTAGTATCAGATGCATATGCATCGAGTTTCATAGTTGAGTTGGATTACATAAATGAGTTGTATGCATAATATCAGTTTTGTGTGTGGTTGTTGAGTTGGGTGTGAGAATATATTGTGTAATGTTGTATGTAGTTATCTGTAGGATATGTAGGTATTTTATACTCTACCTTTCAATATGTATCACTTAACTTTATTAATGTGATTTCTCATCAATTTGTTGTTGTTGTGGTATGTGCTCCTCTTTGAAGTACATATAAGCAGGTAACTGAGTAGCTGCTTAGAGTGGAGGATGGTGCGAGGTTGTTCTTCTTTTATTTTTTTGTTTGTCGTTCTTAGAAATTACGTCGCTCTGATCTATAACACTGGATAAGGCAAATGATTGTTTTCCTTTATTTGGTTATGTTAATTGGAGAGTTGAATGTTTCACTCTCGTCATGATGATAACTATGTTGTTTTATGGAGAATTTTACTATGTTTTATTTGAGTTTAATAAATTGATTTCACGAGACATATATGAGTTGCGAAACATATTTACTTTTACAATTCCGCTGCAATGATACCCTAAGTGAAGAAGAGCATACAATGACAGAAGTTGAATGTATTATTATATAAATACGTGTTACATAGTAGATGTGTTTAATGTCGAATAACATCTTAGGTGTAATTATATATTTTCTATATGTTTTACTTTATAATAATAATCACAAAATTTTAGGGTGTTACAAGGTGAGTCAATTAAAACCCATTTTATTCTATCACTAATTCAAGATTTTGAGCATAAATATTTTTTCATATCATCAAATAAGACCAATGTTATGTTTCATAGCAAAGCAAAATAATCTTTACACAAAAGAAATATAAAAAAGGACCCTAAATTTGGAACCCTAATATAAAAAAATCTTATATTCAAATTGAATTAGATGTAGGTGGATCTGATACCACTTGTTGGATATGTTCATAACTTTATGATTTCTATTGATATAGAAATCAAGAACATAACTCAAAACTAATCATTATGAGTCAAATATGCCATTGACTCGCATCCCTCAAACCCATACCCGAATTCAATCAGAGAATGAAAGCATAAGCGTACTCGATTTTTTCATTGAAATGATTGAAAGTTTACGGGTAAGTGATCTTTCAATTTGTGGAGTTTCCTTAGAGTTCTTTGAATCTCTTCTGATGAGGATGAAGAGAGAATCATGATAAACTGTGTACTATGATTGCTCTACAAATTGAGACCATAACTCATAAATAAGCTTAGGATTATTTCTTAGTTTTTAGTATTCTAATTTGATCTCTCATCAAATTATATATTGATTGATGGTATCTACACAATAACTTTACCTTTCATGACATTTATGTTTTTAGCCACAAACTTAATATGATTTGTATCATTATAGTTTGATTAATTAAATAATGATCATAACACGTGTAATATTACCCCTGTGACCCAAAAATTCTAACAAGAGCAATTATAGATTTTAGAATACTAAAACTACTCCTAATTTATATACCTTTGTGATAATTTGATAACTCTTTATTCATGATATATGAGATGTAATCATCAAACTATCCACATAATAATCTCTATATTTTAATGTTATGTCACTTTAAAATAAAACTCTATTATATACACTTTATAGTCCTTATATTTAATGTAATCACACGATTAAATAATGTTTCATCAAATACATAATTACTCTAGGGATTTTATCACTTTAGAGAAAAAAATAAGAAATAACTTATTATTATTATTAATAGATAATTTGATAAAAATATTAAATTCTAATAAAACTATTAGTCTCTACATATTACACAAACTTTTTTTTCTTGCACTCCCTCTAACCAAACTAAATACAAAGATTATGACAATAAGTTTCAATGGCTTAAAATTACTAGGCATAAGCCTACAAGTATTAGAAGTCACTTCAAGAATGCTAGGCATAATACGAGCTCTAAAGGTATGAATAGAATGCATAACTGGAAAAATGACTAAATTTTTTCAAAACCATACCTTTTGATCATTAAGGGTGAATGGGATGAATATCTTAAGATTTTTTGTTTTACCTCATCTTCGTTTGGATCAAGTAGATATTGCAAGTTGTTTATTTTTACCAGTTTATGATTTTGAAATGACAATGGAAATACATTATAAGGATATATATATATATATATATATATATATATATATATATATATATATATATATATATATATATATATATTTAATGGTGAAAGACAAATTATTTGAAAGAAAGAATTGAAAAATGGTGACACGCGAGAAAAATAGGTAAGGAGTTGCAAAAAAAATAAACTTTAGTTTTGTGAAATATTTTTTTTATAAATGTTTGACTGTATTTTAATTTTCAGTAATATATTTTTATGATACTGAATATAAAAATTAATCTTTTAATTAATAAAAATAAATTAAAAATAATTTTTAATATTTTAATTTATTTTTCATAACAATCATTTTTAAAAATAAGAGAAACACATATATCGTACTCCACCTGTTTCTTTTTAAATGTCACTTTCTTAAAAAAAATTATTAATTTTTAAATATCCCATTTCAAAGATCAGAATAGTATTTATTGTAATTTTATCAAAATTACTCTTAATTATTATGATAAAGAGAGTAAAAATTAAATAAACTATTATAAAGTTAAAGGCATTATTAGAAAAAAATAATCATTAGATAAAAAGTAACAATAATTATTAACTATCTTGATATATGTAAAAAGTAGAGGAAGGAACGGAACTTCAATTTCATGTATTTTTTTATTACAAATTCTCGTAATTAAGATAAAGCAAAATGACCCAATTTCACCCTTAATCTTCTTGCTAATAATCCAATCTTTTAGAATTTCAACAAATAAAAAAAAACAAACTATTAATTTCAAGTATAGCCTTGCTTGTATTTGCGAAAAATCTCCTCAGTTTTTGCATTTCTAAAGGCAAAACACCCAAACAAATAGACAACAATTAAACCAACCAATGTAACAATCAATATCACATTGGCTTTTCTCCACTCTTTTCTAAGTGTTGCTAATAAACCAGCTTTGCATGAGTCACAATTGTAACAAAGTTGTGTTTGATCATTGCTCCATTTCATGCAATCACTATCTTCACCATTGTTGATTGGACTAATCCAATAAGTTGGGTTCACAAATGTGTAGCCACATTTTGTTGGTGGTTTGCAACACCCTGACTGCATGAGATATGAAATACAAAGATGAAATTAAAATTAAAAAGGAAAAGGAATAAAGGGTTAATTAAAGAGGGATAGCATGTTTTGTGGGAAAAGAATATGTAATAACACATGGGTGAAGAATATAGGTTAATTATATCTTTAGCTTTTTCTTTAGGTAAGAAATCTGAGTTATTTGATTAATTTAATATTTGTGCTTTAAGAATAATTTACTTAATGAATAAGTAATGTAATGAAAAGGTGATTTAACAAATGGAGTATATCATAAGATAAAAAGGAATTTAACTCAACGTTTATAACATAAACATTTACTCATATAAATATTTATGAATGTGTTACTTTTTTATCTATAAAATCAAATCAAATTAAAGGAAATTACACTCACATTTTTAAAAATTAATGAATCAAATTAAAGAAAATTAAACTCGCGTTTCTTGAAATTTTGTTAAAATGACTTCAACAACTCATCTAATTTTAAAATATACATTAACTGACTTATAACATTGAAAATATTTAAGGATAGTCAAATATTTGTTGATAATAATCACAAATATCTATATTTATGATTTGGTCGTTGTTGCTAAAATATTTTTGTTGGTATACCTATATAGGTGAAGTTAATATATATTTGAAAAATTACTGTTCATTCTTTTTAAAGACTAGAATGATATTGACAAGTCCTAGATTTAAAATATGCATTAATTTTCCGTAAACTTATCTATATTACAAATTTTTTAGTAATATACAACGATTTTCTGTTTTTTATAAATTAAAAAGATTTACCGTTATAGATCATATATAAAGTTAATGCATATTTTAAAATTAGACAGAAATGATATCATTTTAATAAATTTTAAGAGAAATGAATATAAGTTTTTTAAATATTAAAAAAAATTTGGAGTCTCAACAGTAATAAAATGAGTATAATTTACCCTAAAATCCAAGAAATTAAATAATGATAAAAGGAATTTACCTGCAAGGGTGTTAGATGTGCATTAAAGAAATCTTGAGGCAATCGATAACTTTGATTCAACTCAGCACAAATACTCGATGAACTAAGACAACTCTTAATTCCATCCCACTTACGTGAACTTCTAACCCTTCTTCTTAGCCAAATTGAAAAATCATCTACACGATACTCCAAATATGACCTATTAGGTTCAATATTTCCATGTCCTCTAAGTGTGACAAAATAAACAAAAATAACCAAAGAAACCAGCAACACAATGAGCACAATCATTGCAATAAGGTAGAATATAAGAAGCATCGGTATCCTCCAAAAGGCTCCAACTAAACCTACCATAGCAACAATGAAAATTAGTATCCCTAAAATGATCACTGGCCATTGTAGGATTTTGACACATGATTCTGCTTGTAATGTTGTTAGCCAAATTCCAGCACCTATGATAGGGATTGATAGAAGCACTGCGATGAAGTTTATGATTCCTATGACATTGTTGCTTAATGCCATTTTGTAAATATCACTCCAAATAATTTTGTTGCTTATCTTGGATATATACCATGAAAGCTTTTATAGCAAGTTAACTATATGATAATTTAACTAAGAATTGGGATTTTGATATAAACCTTAGTAGCATCTAAGTTGGTTTCTTCATTTATCTTCCAAAGAACCCACATGCTCGATGCCTTTGTAGCATCTAAGTTAGTTTCTTCATATATTTTCCAAAGAACCTTCAGCAGTTTTGTACTTTAATTTAGAGACAACTCATTAATTTGGTCGGTAATATAACCGATTTAAAGTGTTTTTTTAGAAAGGCATTAATTATTTGGTCTTCTCAAGTGTTTTAAAGATCGGATCAGACGTCAAATTGGTGAAGGTATTGAATAACTGATTTATTGGTCGAATTACTGACTCACTGGTCGAACCACATGACTAAACCAGATTAAACCGGATAACTCGGTTGAATATATCGGTATTTATAACAAAATTATATAAATATAAAACTTATCGAACCAGACGACTCAATCTCTACAAAATATAACTAGAACTTAAATTTTTTTAAAAACATCATATCATAAATAAATTCATAATTTGATAATATAAATTTAAATTTTAAACATTTTAAAAATATTATATTATAAATAAATTTATAATTTGATAATTTAAATTTAAATTTTAAATATAAGTATCATATATATAAAATAATATAAAATTACAAAGTCTAATTACAAAGTCTATTAATTTTTTATTTTTTATTTAAATATAATATTATAATAAAATAATAAAAAAATTAAAAATTAAACTGTAGTTTTTTAAAAAAATTTAAAAATTTTGAGTAAAAAAAAAAATTAAAATTACAGTTGAACCATTAGCTTTAGAAAACCGTCGATTTTTTCGATTTTCATCGATTTTTGTCGATTCAAAGACATACTCGATCCAACAATTAAATCAAACTAATTATCTAGTTGATTTCCGGTTTAACTGGTCCAACCAACCGCCCGATTTTTAAAACAATTGATCTTCCTATATAGATAAAAAAATAGCATGAACTACGACATAAACATTTTTAGGCCCAATGAATAAATGTGTCAATATCAAAATATTGAAATAGGTTAATGTAAAAAATATTAGTTTTCAAAAACTATTGGAAAATTGAAGTTCAATCACACAAAAAATAAAATATTTTGATGTTGAGAGATAAAGAAGAGAATTTCTTATTCCACTGTAGGGGTGAAAAATACCCTATGCAATTTCGAATATGCTCCTGAAAAACTGGAAATATACTTCTGGTTTGCAACATATCTACTATAATTTATTCGTTTTGAGATACATCCTTCAAAAAGTAAAAAATGAAACCAGAAATACACTTTCAGTATAAATCGGAAATGCACTTCCGATTTTTAACAAAGAAAAGTAGATGCACCCCAAGTGGCTCATGCCACTTTTTGTTGTTATGGCAACAAATTTTCTTTTATTAGAAGTCGAAAATGTATTTCCAATTTGTACTGGAAGTACATTTTTAGTTTTTATGAGTATTTTTGAAATTTCATGTGGTACCTAAAAAAATATGGGGTGGATTAAAAAAATTCTCATAAAAAATAACGAATTAAATAAACAGTTTCATGCAAAATTAATACGCACGTAAAAGAGTATTAGAAAATTCATATGAACAAGAAGAAGAAAAATAAAATAACAAGTACGCAACAATTTATTTATTCAATTCGATCAAACCAATTTATTTTAGATGAGAGCATGATTTTCCAATTCATCATAGTACTTCAAAAGTTATTACAAGATATTAGAATTGAGTTAAAAAATACTATAATTCATAGTTTTCAAGAATATCTCTTATTTTTTACATAGGTGTGTTCTAATTTCTCTAAATCTTAATATATCAATCACACAATTCATTGCTTTCAACCATATTTTGAATTCATTGCTTTCAAATTCCTCCATGAAAATTTCTAAGTCTTACAATCCTTTAGTCAAATTTTAAGTATAACAAAAAGGTCAGTATAACCATATTTTAGAGATGGTACAATTTTCATCCTTATTATATCACGATTCAAATGATAATAAAGAGCCACTATACATTTTTGGCTCACCAGAACTAGGATCTAGATCCTTAACCTCATCATTATCCATATTCTTCTTAACAGGAACCTCCACCTCAAATAGAATTTTATCTACCATAGTTTCATATTCTTTCAATTCTAATTCTTTATCATCCCTCCTTTTACGGGTCTCACTGAAAGTTACATAATTGTTTACGACGAACTTTGATCCTTTAGATTCCATATTCTACAACTTGTAACCATTTCCACCTTTAGATAACCAACCTTATCATTATCATGAACTGCACAAACAAAAAAGATTTGAAGAATTTTAACTTAGAGTGGTCTACCAGTTTTTACTTAAAACCTCCACTAGTGTCTTGAAGTTTATTCTTGTTAATGGAAATTTATTGATCGAGTAAGCTAATTTGACACCACCTTTACCCCACAAACTCTATGGAAACTCAACTTCTAGAAACATTCCAGAAATGGCCAAATCCGACTTAATCCTTTGATTCATGCAAAAATTATTAAACTGCTATAAAACAACCTCCAAGCCTTTGCAAGTTCTTATTTCACTAACATGCATTGATCTCAAATCTCATAATCTGTTCTTATCATAAAAGTATTTACTAGATAATTATGTATTACCAATAATATTGGAACCATCTAAAATATATAACCCACATATTTTAGACTATTTATCCATCTCACTCCAACCCGTGGAATTTTCAACGTTACATGTTCAATTTTAGGGTAATAGTCTAGATCATCAAATATGTTTATTGACAAAAAAAATTACCTGAGCTCGGGAACGTACCTCGCATTTAATAGAAGTAACACAATATCATTGAATATTTTAAGTCTAACTATACCAATACCATGAACATTGTAAGCATTATTGTCACCGAGCCGAACACTCCACCTTTTTCCAACTTCAAAATGTCAAAGTATTCTTTCCTTAGACACATGTGATAAGAGCATTACGAGTTCATGACTAAATTATTTTAAGTCTCCAAAACTGACACCACTAATTCACTTATACTCTCATAAACATCCTCACTTGAGAGAATTCTAATTCAAAGTGAATATCCCTTCCCCTCTTTCGGGACAACCATTCTTGAAATGATCAATTAAATAAATAAAGAATTTAAACCTCTCGACTTTTTGAAACCCTTAGATTTGGACTTTCCTTTACTCTCAAAACCTTCTCTTTGGACACTAAAGTCATCACTATTATCGTTATCATTCAAATCTTTCATCATTGAAAGTTCTTTCAATCTTAGACTCGTATGGACTTAATCCAAGTAAAAGTAAACGTCTTACTATAAAATAAGACATCCTTGAAGTTCTCAAAGGATCTAGAATAATGATCTTAACAAGAGTATAGTCGTGTACATATCATCAATTTTAACTCAATATTATCCAAGTCATCAATGATGTGTTATTCTATTAATTATTTCAATATGAATTTGTTCATCAATGATGTGTTATTCTATTAATTATTTCATTATGAATTTGTTCTCTCCATTCAGAATAAAAGGAGTTGTTTCCAACACAACCAATGAGTCAAATAAATTGGTCATATACAATGATTCATGTTTTGCCCACATCGAATCAACAGTTTTCTCTCTAGAAACTTCCCATAGAACTTTATCTTTTAGATACAAGATAATGAAACTTCTGACCTTATCCACCATCTTAGTATTTTTTGTTTGTGTTAGGTGTGGATCATAAACCCTCACCATTCAATGTTTCTACACACTTGAGTTGTTTGGCACCTCAGAAATGTAATTGAATTTCTAAAGTTGAGACTCTAACCATCTTCTACCTTGGATACCTTTTATTTGGAAAAAATAAATATAATATTGAAAAGATACTAATATAAGTGGTTTCGTTAACTAGAACCATCAGATAACTAACTACTCAACCATCCTGGCCAAGGTACAACTTGTCTTAACTATCAAAGTAACATGTTTATCCTTTAAGATACTCAACCACCATGGTAAACTAGAAAGGTGATATATCAACCATATTACTCCTTATGACTTATAAGACTCCAACCACGTAGAGTCTCCTACAATCTATAAAATAATTAGGAAATCTACCTTAAGCCTCATGACTCGTAGAACTTAAATCCATACCACAGAGCATAGAACTCGAACCTTTTTTTTTTGCATATCCTCTCCTTCAAATCACAATAAACTTGTAACCATGAATAATTTGTCTACATTGGAATTAACTCATCCAGTCATCCATGCTTTCCCTACACTAACCATTGATCAAATTATCTTTTATGTATTGAATCATAGCATAAGAGGCCCACGTGAATCTTATTATCTCATGAGACTTTCTTATGAATCTTTTCATCTCATAAGACTTTCATTGATCATCAGTCAATCCTTATGATATTATCTTATAAAAGTTCCATTGATCTCTCATGAATCTTGTTATCTCATACGACTTTTTAATATTCAAGATTCGCCTACAGTAAATATAAATTTATCTAAGAGTTCACTACAATATTTACAGCTATGATGATTTAATAATAATTGGGATTTTGATAAATATACTTTACTACTCCTTCCGTCTTATAAAAAATATCTCATTTGGACAATACGCGGTTCTTAAAAAAAATGATTGAGTATAGGGGCGGAGCCATAGTCCAGCGAACCCGGACTCAACCCCTATTTTCTTTGTTTTTTTTTTTAATTTAATAGCCGATTTTTAGATAAAATCAAAGACAAAATTAGTAAAAAGTTGGGCAAAATTAGTAAATACAGAGACAAAATTATATATTATGTCCTATGTAATTTGCTGTTTAAATTTTTGTCTATACTACCTAAAATTTCTGGCTCCGCCACTTATTGAGTATGTTGATTTTAATGATAAAATTTACGTGTGTATTAAAATATCCTTAATCATTATTCATAGAAGAGAGAGAATATGATATAAAGTAAGAGAAAATATAGACATTGCATGTGTTGTAAATGTAATAAGGATAATGTTAGAAAGAAAAAAAAGTTACATAAAAAAACAATTATTCTGTGACGTAAAAAAATACAAATGTGACACTTTTATGAGCCAGAGTGAATAACATCTAAGTTGGTTTCTTCCTGTATCTTCCAAAGAACCTTAAGTAGTTGTGGGGATTTTAATCTAGAAGCAATTGATTAAATTGGTTGGTTATTTATGACGCCTTTGTTTAAAAAAAATTTTAAATGATTTTTGGAGTTAAATATTCTTAAAATGTTATTTTATATATTTATTATTTTATTGAAATTTATTTAAATATTAAATTTAAAAATATGATTTTTGAAAAAAATACAATTTACGACTATATTTTGATATTTAATAATCTATATTTATGTTATAGGATGTCAAAATTATTTTTTCAATATTTAAAGAAAAGAATTTAAAAAACTTAAAAAACATTTTTACAAAAATTAATTTTTTAAATACAAATTATTTTTAGGGTTAAATATATAAACCCCCAATAATGTTAGCGAGATTCGCATTAGACCCCTGTAAAATTATTTTTTTTCAATTACCCCCTATGATTTTTGGGTATCCCCTAAGAGTGTAAAAACGGAGCGAAACGAGGGGGTAAAGCAAAAGAAAAAAAAATTTATGAGGGGGTAAAATTTTCGTCTAGAAGGTAAAAGACTTAGAATTTTAACATTTCAAGAGGGCGATTCAGAAAAAACATTATCAAAATCTAAAATGAGAATTCGCTAACATTACAGGGGTTTTATATATTTAACCCCCTTATTTTTAAGTTAAAGCAAACTCACCCTTAACCAATTAAAAAAAGTTTTTTTTAAAGCATTAATTGTTTGGTCTTCTCATAGAGAGGAGAAGATAGCATGAACCATAGCATACATAGTTATAGGCACAACCGAATAAAAGGATCAATAAAATAAGGGACTTTATTTTTCTAACTAGTGGTCTTTTGGTGAAAAACCTAAAATATCTACAGATTTTGCATGTACACATGTGAAAGTACTGTATTGTACAATAACAGGTGAGTTGGAGGTACCTGATGAGTTGGAGGTACCTGATGAGTTCGCGGTGCCTGAAGGGGATGAGGTACCCGAGGATGTTCTGGTACCTGAGGAGGCGGAGCAGGGCTATCCATGGGTCAATATGACACCTCCCTATTGATTTACTATCATGGTCATATCGCTCGCCATATTTGGGAAGGAGGGTGTAACACGGTGGGAGAACTGATTTGGTTGTTGTGTTTTATCGCAAATGTTGCGGTTAACAAGAGTCTCCATCGACTTTTCTTTTATCTAATAAAGAAAAGGTGAAAAGAATAGGAAAGACCTTTTATCGATTCTGAGTTCGGGGGTAAGTTATGAAAAGGGAAGGTGTTAACACCCTTTTCATCCGTAGTTATCTACGGGCTCTTAATTACTTAGCTCACTTTTGAAAACTTGCTTTCTGTGTGTGTGATTTTTTTGAAAATATGTTGACTTTAACTTTGTAATGATTCTTGTATCAGTCTTCAAGAATGTATACGAAGTGTTCGAAAATATTTGTTTGAAAATGTATGGTGTGAAAAGTATTTGTTTTGAGCAAGCATTTAAGAGTAATCTACCCACTCAAAGGTCATTCTTGTTATTTTCATTCTCCTTTAGGGATAGTGCTATCTATACCATTAGTTAGTAGGTAGCCTCATCCTTTGAATGTGAAGGGACATGCGTAGGGTCATCGAATGGTCATTGAAGGCAACATTGTAAGGATACCTTAGCAATTTCTTAGAGACTATCATCATTTTTCATAGACAACAATCGAGGGATGAGATCATATATTCATAGGCAACATTGAGGGTCATCGAGGGACCATGATCTTTATATCGAAGGAACTATGATGATGTTACTCGTAGGCAACTTTGCTAAGATATCCCTATGTTCGAGGGACATGACCATTGTTTCCGAAGGCAACAAAGAGAGGATACCTTAAGGGTGCAGGTATGAGAGTGTGTTATTTTCAGATATTTATCTTGATTTAAGGTTATTTTACGGTTGATTTTAAATCTTGTCATACAATCCTATTAACCATACATCTAAGCAGTTTATATGTACATAAAGTAAATTGTGAAAAGATAAAAGTCCTAAGCTATTACATGGCTTTGGCAGCTATTACATTCCATGAGCTGTTACATAATAGAAAAAAATGCGAGAAGAATAAAAAACTGCGTTATTACAAAATTATCCTTGCGACCTATACATTGATTTCTAATATTTGAAATAAAGATAAATCATAAATAAAAGGAAAATTATGACAATGTCCTAAAACCCTAATATTAGAAGAAAAATATTTTTGGTATTCTTTGAAAGTGAACTTAAATGAGAAAACCTAATTCTAAATTAATTAAAAGTTAATTGTAAAAATAATTTAAATGAAAAGAAAAATAAAATAAAATATTTTTCTGTTAAAAATAATTAAACATTTTTTTACCTAAATCTAAAATTATATTATTTTTAGGGTTTTTTATAACAGTTTAAAAAAATATTTGTGAAAGAATTAAAATAAGAATAAATGAAAAAGAAAAGTTAGAAAATATGAAGGAGATTAATGCCAAAATAATAGGGATGGTCCCTAGAGGAGTTGAACTCATGACCTTAAGGTCACTGGTTCAAAATTTGACCACTATGTCATATGCAAATGGTATCAATATGCTTGCCCTGGAAACTTATGAACGTTACCCTGCAAAAATCAGAAAAAATATGAAAAGGAGCAAAAGGCAGGGATCGAACATGTGCCCAAAGAGAGGAAAGGACTAGCGTGCATGGTTAACCACTGGGTGGTGATACGTCCGTGTATTAAACTGAATCAATAAATATATATGTGATAATTATTTTCTGAAATAAATTAAAATCAAAAAAACGCGCGCATGTGGACCTTATGTTTCAAACGATCCAACACCTAGGTCGTCGGAGTCAGCAAAGTCAGAGATGTCGGAGTCAACACTCCGGTCATCTTCTCCTCTCCTCCAAAAATCAAAACTGCAAGAAATAGCAAAAACAAATGGAATCTAAGGACCCTACCCCCATAATTCGAGGGTTGCGAATCGATTGGATGGGTTGGTTTGGCCTGAAAGTTCCTCTAAGGTGAGATACGAAGGTTTCAATTCATCTTGCCCTGACAATGGTGTTCGATGATTTAAGCCTTAAAGCTCACATGTAACACGTTGTACCTGATCTAATTGATGTCCTGAACACAAATACATGCATTAAACATGTCAAAAATGCATAGAAAATCAAAATCATTTTCAAGAAAACCTTACCAACCGGTCAACTTGAGTGAGACGATTTTGGGATGCTTTGAGATCATGTAAGGGCTTGGATCGATTACTGGAAACCTCAGATAGTGAATGGATTCTTGGTTTGGCTTGAGAACCACTGGAAAATTCGTTTTGAGTTTGCCCTAAATCTTGATATTTTGAAGAATTTTTCTAGGGTTCTTTGAGGCAGCAATATGTATCCATCTCATATGGCCATGATCTTGTATATATAGGTAGTGAATTAGGTCAGAACTTGTGAGAAAAATATATTGCCTTTAATGAGAAAATATTTGATTTGTATTTTTGCATCAAAGGCTTCTTTTTTTGTTCAATCTCTTGTCAATCAACCTCATGCATTTTTTCCAGCTTTCTTGGGCTTTCTTGGTCCTCAGGGAGCTTATATCTTAAGCCCATACGCCTTGCATCTCTTCCTTGCTTTTTATTTTAATTAAATTTGAATTTAAATGGATTAAATCAAAAATAAATAAAATAAATAATAGGAGGGCGTGTGGCTGGGCTTAGAGGTCTTGGATAATGTTAAGAACATGTTGCAAACATAAAAATATAGGCCCATTTGGAAAAATTTCAAGATTGCTCAATATTTTCTTCATGTATTTTCTCAAAATTGTCATACTTGCACAAACTACATCTTGCTCAATTTTTAACTTTTGAGGATGATCTTGAACTTTTTTAGAAAGCTTAAGATGACCTCGAAAATCTCTCTTTAGTTTCATCTTCATTGAAGCTTCCATGTTCATGTACACTTCTTTGAGAAAAGATGACTTTTTGTTGACTTTTGAAAGGACCTATAATGTCTTAGCCCATATCTCTCAAACGAAGCATTTTTTGGGAAAATATTATGAGAGACAAAGTTGTAGATAATTGAATTCCCTTTAAAATGAGCTTTGGTTGAGAAATTTCTGATGAAGTGTGTGAAAGTTTTGCTTGGTCAAAGTTTTGTTGACTTTCCCTTAAGAAACCCTAATTTAGCAACTTTTGACTTTTGATCAATTCTTGAGTTTTCTTGGTGAATCATGATCAACCCTTGATCAAATGATGAATGTGACCTTAAAATCTTGATGTTGACCAAAAATTATGGAGTTTGATTGTATGTTGACCACAATTGACTTTTTGTCCAATACAATTGATTTTCAACCATCTGAGCAATTGACTGAGCAAATTTAGGCTATGAGGCTTGAAACTTGATATGGATATACTTTGAAGCATATGAGGAGTAATGGCATTCACTTGAGCCATTAGAAGTCACTTTTTCTTTGGGAGGAACAAAAACCCTAGTTGTAGGTTGATTGCTTAGGAAGAGGACTTGAATGGTCACTCCTTGAGTAGTGTTGGACACGAGGAGGTATCTTGACCTTAAAATGGGAGGGGAAATTTTGGGGTTCAACAAAGAGGTATATTTTTGGTTGCAATTTTTCATTTTATTTTTTTACTCAAAAATACGATTGTAACGATTATTACTTTTTTGTTTCAGGAACGATTGCCCATAAAACATGTGAATCACTCGCGTAAAATATTTGAATTGTTTATACATGTGGCTGAGTGGTTCCATGATGTCGTGGTTGGATCCAGACTTATCGGATTATGCTGTACAGGTTACAACACTATAAGCCACGACATGCATGGGGTATTTTGCTGAGAGGTGGCACAAAGAGATGTTGTCTTTCTACATTCCTGTTGGGGAGATGACCATCACACTTGATGATGTTGCCTGCTTGCTCCATCTACCTATCAGAGGTAGGTTACTAAACCATCACAATATATCACAAGCTGAGGCGATTGAGTGGATGGTTGAGTATCTGGGAGCTAATCCGGATAGGGCATATGAGGACTGCATAGCCACTAATAGAGTGCATGTAAAGTTCTTCCACCTGAAGGACTTGTATGAGGGATCTACTTGCAACATCAGGTGCCCGGGATGAAGAAGACGAGGTTTTTTATTTAGTATCATCGAGACTGTGCTCTACCGTGTTACTATATGTTCTTGATCGACACGTGTAATACCTGGGAAAATTAATGAATTCGCCGCCATTATTTATTTGTTCTAAAGACGGAGAATCTAAATTACTCCTGAACCCTTAACTTATTACAATGACCGCCTTATCCTTAATATTAAATTTTAGTTTGGTTATTTTATTTTTGTAATTTATAATTTATGTAAAGATGTTTTAATTAAAATAACTAATCCTAATTGAGATTCTTTTTAAAGATTAGTGAAAGGCTATACTAATTTAGACAAAACTAATTTAAACACTAACTAATTGAATTAAAACTAAATGGGTTAATTTAGATTAATTAATTTAATAAAATTAAATTAATTAAATTAATCAAATAATCCTAACTTCTAGATATAAATAATAAAAATATGTAACAGAAAAAAAATACATCAAAGGTGTCATCCCTACTGTTACGGTATTAAATTGTGTAGATTTGTTTTTAATATTTTGTTAATGATAAAACCAACCTAAAAGTCTTAAAGTTAAAACTAAATGAATCAAAAATCTATAGAGGCATGACTAATAAGCTGATGGCCCAAACCGATGTGTTAGAAAAAAAATCTAATGATAAGTGATTAAACTTCCAACATATTCTAATAATGATAAAATAAAAATTAAAAAGTAGCAGGAAATGGAAAAAGTTGTTCACATGGTACTCTAAGAATTTAATCTAATTATATCCTAACAATTATGATAAGAATAATAAAATTTGAATAAATCTTACAGATGAAGTTTCAGCGCCACCCCTTTCCCCAATATAACTCTCTATTTTCAAAAGCCAATAAATCTGTGACATTTGTCAATTTGCAATAAAAGAATAGAACAAAAACAACAATATAACAAAGGACCAAATAACATAGCATCGTGTCCATCCTTCTTTCTATTCTCTCATGTGTATGGCTTCGTAAAAGAAAAAAACCATCTGAAATTTCTCTTCAATGCCTTCTCTTAAACAAGACCAAAATTCTTTCTCAATATAAGTGAAATCCACACAATCAAGCTTTCACATCCAAACACAATGATTCATTATAAAAAGGTGTTGAAATAAAGATTACCGATAAGGTAGTAGCGCGGGGAGATCCACAATGACGCGATCGGGACGGTGGCAGCATCGCAGTTTCATCGTCGTCGGAGAGGCTGGGGTTCGCGGCGGTATGGTACATGAATTAGGTTTTCTAATTTAGAGTCTCTTCCCTGCAAAAACAAACTCAAACTGTATCTAGTTGTGTTCTATGTTGTTAGAACAAGAGTTTGGTCATAGTGTTATATTGGTTAAATTGGAGAACAAATTTGGATGCAAAGGAGAATACACTGTAAAAGAATCTCTTCTCTTTAATTTTGTGTGACTGAGCGGTTAAAAAAATAATAATAATTCTGCAGATTATGTGAATCACAATAGGTGATGTTGTAGAAAATAGTAAATAATTAAGTATTGAAAAGAAGTTAGTAAAATTTTTGCTAAATGATAGAATTGTTAAGAAACAAAGGTAAGATAAGCATAAGAAATAGTGTATGGAACCATCACCATTGTTATCATATGGCTTAAACAGTAAATAAATTGAAATTGAAAATAAAGGAATGGGTGGCCACATATGTAATGATTGGCCAAAAAATAAAAAGAGTAATAACACTACCATATAAAAAGTTAGAGTGAAAAGTTGATAATTGTTCGCTATTATCTGATAAAGACAACAACAACAACAGAGTTTTTTTCTCTTAAGATTGAGGGCTCAACTAAATTTGCCTCAATTGTGTAGAACGAAAGAGCTCGAAAAAGACTGGTTAAAATTATTGATACATGAGTGAATTGACAGAATTGTGGATGTCTCTCCAGTGTGAAACTGAAGGGTTTTTATAGAAAAAAAATAGGTCAAAATTAAATGAGATTAATTTATTTTTGGCAATATTTTAGAAATTGAAATATAATTTAAGTCTTGATGAACAAGATTATGAATTTGAAAGAGAATGTGACCAGGTGCAAGATTTAACATTGAGAAAAATTGATTTGAAAATATTTTATTTATTTTTGTCAATTTTGACTATTAAATGCATTAAAATCAAATATTTGAAAAATAAAAAATAATTCTAAAATAGCCTTAAAATAAAAAACGAAAATAATAATGAAATAATCTAAAAATGACATTTTTATCCTTTTTAAGTGAACAAATACAAAAAAGAGAATAAAATATATTTAAAAAATAGTTCAATGAAAATTGAACCCGAGACCTTATACTGAATATTTTTATTGATGCTCTCTTAAATTATTTTAATTATTCAAAATAAAAATAGCATTTGAAATTTAAAAAGTATGGTGACAAATTTGTTATTTTAAATAAACAACTTTTTTATAAAAAAATTTTAAAAGTAAAATAAATTAGTGTTAAGAAGTTAGTCGAAATAAACTAAGTTTTTTATAAAACACAAATTTAACATTTAGAAATAAGACGGACAAATTTAAAATATGACAACACGTCCCTCTTTGTAGACAAGATTGAGACTTATACCAATATGACATATATTTTATGAACCTGACTAATATTTTATGTACAAAATATTGATTCTTAAAACTATTTGATAAAATATTGATACATAGTATTGTTCTTAAAAATATTATATAATCATTATCTAGTTCTAAGAAACTTACGAAATAAACTTGCAAATATTAAAAGAAATCCTTAAAGATCATTTTTCTTAATAATCAGTCCTTATTGTTGAATATATGCATGTTACAATAATCTTATTAGTTTAAGTTGTTAAATCTCTTAAAGAATTTTTTGGTGCAAAGATAAGATTAATTTAGTAATTTTATTTCTTAATATTTGTTAATTTATTTATTTATTTATTTCTATTATTTTTGTGTGTAAGTAAGATGATACATAAGAGAGAATTAAGGGGTTCTCCAACCTATTTACACAATAGAACAGGAATACGGCCCGACAAAAAGGAAGGAAAAATTACAAATCAATAATGATTACGACAAGAATAACAACGGATTTTCGCTAAACCCGTAATAGCTATATTAGAGTAAGTAATTTCGCCGATAAAAGACCACTTCCATACCAAATTGTTATACTCCACACCATTTATTTATATCCCAAACATCATTCCGGAAACAAATCTCATTCCTCAATAATCAAATAATCCACGAAATTGCAAGCCAAACAACTCTTAATTTTTCCTCTTTTACCTTCTTTTTTATTTACAAAATAAATACCACTCCATAAACTTTGCTTGACAATCTTCCTCCATCCCTTCTGATTTACCGGTCGATCTAGCTATTTCCCTTCAAATAACCTTCATCACATTACACTTGAAAAAAAATGATCCCAATTTTCATTTTCTATAACACATAAAGCACACTTTAAAGAGTCTAAAGGAAAACCAATACCTTTATACATTAAAATGTTTTTTTTTAAATAAGTCTATTAACAAAAAGTCTCCAACCAAAAGCATTGATCTTGAAATGAACTTCAATTTTCCACACCATACCCAAAACACCATCATGTCTATTGCGAGGGCGATAAGAATACCGCAAACAAGCATAAAAATTATAACAAGAATCCACTAAGAACTCTCCATTCGGAGCAAGAGACCACTCCACCCTATCTACCCATCTGGCCCAAATCTGTGGCAAATCAACTTTTCATCGAAGCTCGATTTAAGGAAAAAAAGAAATCGATTGCAACACCGTCTAATCAATACTGCAATAACTCCAACCCCACACATTATCTCTCCAATCCCCATTCCGGATACGACACCTTTTTCAAACAAGAAGCGAAATATAAGTTTGGAAAACTCTCCATTAAACTAGCATCCTCCAACCACTTTGCTTCCCAAAAATGAGTGGAATAACCTTTACCAACCCCAAACCTACACTTCTCTACAAGAGGATCATTCTTAGAATAATTGCCAATTTTGATAATATTCATCCACCAAGATGGTTGAGAAATGAAAGCTTTGATACCCTCTGAAAAAACCTAGTTGAACATCATCAGATAGAATATCACTAAAGTCGCCACCGAACATTTTTTATCCCGCGAGAGAAAAGGAAAAAATCGAGTAAACCTGAGGGGAAAAATCACAGTCTTATGACCGAGAGGTCGGGTAAGGGAGTTTGTTACGCGAGGGGAAGGTATTAGCACCCCACGCGCCCGTAGTACTCTACGGTATCCACTTCTACTTTCTATCTAAAGGGTGTTTTATATCTATCTATCGCTTAATTGCTACAATGCACGTGAAAGAAATAAAATAAAGAAAACACGGGGAAAAGAAGGAAGTATTTACAATGTTTTGCTCGATCGAGCCCCGTGACAAGAAGCCTATGTATTCCCTCGTGCAATGGGAAAGTCAGAGCATCGTAGTTCAGCTCACATGTTTTGGTGGGTTGCAATTGTTTTTATGGGAAGTTTGATTCCACGTCTTCACAATTGCAACTCGTGCTTGGCGTTGCAACTATAAGAAGTCTTATGCTCGGCCAGAGGAGTTCCTGAACATGCTCCAACAACGGAAGCCCCATCATGTATCTCGATTCCTATTTCTCATGGAAAAAGAAAGCGGTAAAACCCTACTTCTCACGCTCTTTAGAAAAGCGGTAAAAGAATGCAATAAAAAGGTATAGCAAATACCAAACGGATAACAATCTATAAAGCTAGAGCAAGCTAGAAATACTCCAGAAAACTTCAAGTACTACCGACAAACAATAAAAGAAACCGGTGAGTAATGCGTGGAGGCATCAAAGCATGATCAAAATGTGTATGTCACACATCCAAGGCAAATAAATTTGCACAAAGTTGCAATCCAGACAATAGAATTCACACACATGTGTGCAAGCAAGATACGCATAAACCTGCATGAAAAGAGAACGCTAACAATGCAGACAATAGAATGCACACACATGTGTGCAAGCCAGGAGATATGCATTATGTGCATCTAAACCAAATGGAACACCTGCACGAAAGGAGAAAGCTAACAGTGTAGACAATAGAATGCACATATATGTGTGCAAGCCAGAAGACATGCATGATGCGCATCTAAATCCATCATAAAACTTGTATGAAAGGAGAACGCTAACAATGCAGACAATAGAATGCACACACATGTGTGAAAGCAAGATACGTATCATATGTATCACAAACCAAAACACCTGCATGAAAGGACATTGCTAACAATGCATACAATAGAATGCACACAGATGTGTGCAAGCAAGGAGATACGCGCCATGCGAATCTAAACCAAAGACAACACTTGCACTAAAGGAGAACGCTAACAGTGCAGACAATAGAATGCACACATGTGTGCAAGCCAAGAGATACGCATCATGCGCATCTAAATCAAATGCAAAAGCTCAAAGTACCTCGCACATGAAATAAAGTGTCAGAATTAACAAAGCAAGTACTAGAAAGAAAATACCAAATGCAAAACTGATTGTACATATGATAATAAACTAGTATAAGTATGTAAGAAGTGAAGTAAAATCACAAAAATCGGCTTGGGAAAGCACTTTTCCGAAATCGGAGCAAAAAAGTCAACTTTTCAGAATCGATTAAAAATTGCATGGTTGCTTGTAAACACGTCAACGGACTCAAAAATATGATCAGCTTTAATTAATTCTGAGGGGAAGCGACATTTTTCGGACCTTAAAGGAATGGGGAAGCCGTAGCGTTTTAGGCATGTTGCACTTGAAAGTCGGTTCCGAAACCATCAAAAATAGTTTTATAACATGCCAAAACGATAGGAACATCTATCGTTACCTTGGACCTTTGAGGAAAAATGAGTTCCGTTGAACAAAATCACCTAAAAAGGCTATGGAACATCAAAATTCATGTACCGAATTAACTTCCAAGTCACTTTTGTTTTGATTTTGAAATGAGAAATTAATTTGAATTTAATTCATGTACATGAGATAACCAAATCAAAACAAATCAAGATGCAAAAGTATGTACAAATTCAAAGTTGTTTGAATGGAAAAGAATGCAAAAATATGCAAGAAAATGCATGTTCATTTACACATTTAATGATACTTTGATGAATGAAATGCAAATGAATGACATATAATATGTAATCAATGTATGCTCAATGTAAACTACCTATAAGAATGATTTAAAACATGAATCAATGTCAATTAAAGTAAAGAATGTGATGTGTCATGGTGCATTAATTTCATACAAGCAAGAATGCATTGTTAACAAATGAAAAAGTGCCTAAAAACACCATACCGACATGTTTCGAGTCACTAAAATCAAACATCGACACATAAAATTGAATCAATTATTCCATATGCTTGTAAATCAATGCATGAGCATACAAAACGTGACCTAAATCCAAGCCTAAATGCAATATGTACAATGCAAATGCCTCCTACAAGTCAAAATGCACCTAAATCTACATTTCGACACAATTATGTTTGCAAAACAAGTCTTGATTCACATAATTCCAACTCAAGTTATCAACCTATATGCAATCTATTGCATGAGCATGTGATATGTGATGCAAATGTTCAATTAAAGTAGCCTCAATGCAAAGAAAATTAATTACACAAGTGTATGTGTGCTTTATGTTCAATTTTCTTTCACATCGACACAATAACGTTTGAAAATCAGATTCAACTCAATCAATTCAAAAAGAAAAATTCAAGAATCGGAATCAACACAATAAATGCAATCAATTCCAATATTCAATTTCAAGAAAAGTCAAAATCGAAAAATTAATTAAAATAAGCACTTAATTGAATAAGCTACATAGTTGTTCTTGAAGAATTGTCGAAGAATCGGAGAGGAATCCTTGAAATTGTTGAAGAAAATACCAAATCCGAGCTTGAATTGATGGAGGAAAACTTGAATTGTGAAGAATTGAAGGAAATTAAGAAGAGGAAGACCTCTTTCAACACAAACCGAGCTAGAGACGGCTAGGGAGGGTTGTTCTGGACGGCTAAGAGCCTTGGCGGAGCGGTTGAGAAGAGCGGAAGAGGAGGGCGGCTGATCGGAGTTGCCGGTGATGAGGAAAGGCCGGTGGAGGCGGCCGAACTATGCGCGGAAGAGGGAGGGAGCGAGAGGCCGAGAGAGCGACGGTGAGGGCGAGCGAAGGAGGCTCGGTCCGGGAGAGGGAGAGGTCGCTGGAGGGAGGTGTTTCCGGAGGGGAGGGTGGTAGACGGCGGTGGAAGGGGATGCACGCGGTGGAGGGAAGGTGGTTTTGAGAGGAGGAAGGTTTTGCTTGGAGAATAGGAAAGGAATATTCCTTTTAGTTTTAGAGAGAGAGAGAGAGAGAGAGAGAGAGAGAAATTGAGATTTGAGAGCAAAAGTTGTGTTACATCGACTTTTTATAACACCGACGTAACATTTTTATTATCTTACTAACAAAATCAAATTTTACGCTCTCAGTATATATTCTCTCATTTTTTAACGTGTTGGATATAAAAGTTCCATTATAAAATATATTATGTATTGAAGTGTGTGTAGAGAAATTTTTGAGTATCACGCGACGTGAAATTTAAGATATTCATAATAGAAAAACTCAATTATTTCTCAAACTTACGAATCAAGTAAATGAATATTGAAATGTTCATTAGTAAACAAAGTGTCGTTTAAAGCTGATAAAAAATATGACATGAAAATTTCAAAATTTATCTCTACCCCCAATTCATAAACATGAACATGAATTTGAGATCGATATCATTAAATTATTTGAAAAAGTCATGAGCTTTCTATTAGAATTGTCAAAGCGAGTTTGTCAAACTTGTATTTTAAACAACTATTTCACATTTTACAAAACATATCCATTTAAGATAAGAGAATTTCTTATTTCATCTCATAGGGGTGAAAAATACCCTATACAATTTCAAAAATATCCTCTAAAAATCAAAAATATATTTTTGATTTACATCCTAACTACTTATAATTCATTCGTTTTGAGATACATCATTTAAAAGGTAAAAAATGGAATCAGGAATATACTTCTGATAAGAACCAGAATTATATTTCTGATTTTCAACAAAGAAAACCTATGCATCCCAAGTGGCTCATGCCACTTGTTGTTATTATGGCAACAAATTTGCTTTTATTAGAAACCAGATATGTATTTCTGGTTTGTATTGGAAGTGCATTTTGGGATTTTTGTAAATACAATTTAAAAACGGTGCGCATCAGAAGTCTATTTCCAGTTTTTAGGAGTATTTTTAGAATTTCACGTGGTGCTTAAGAAAAACATGAGGTGGATTAAGAAATTCTCTAAAATAACTATACATGTGCTATTTAGTATTTATGTTTGTGGATTTCTTAACCCAATCCATAAGCGCACCCTATGAAAATCCCAAAATGACCTTCACAAAACTGGAAATTTATTTCTAGTTCGCACCACTTACTGCATTTTTTGAATTAAATCAAAAGTATATCTCTGATTCGTTACCAGAAATATAAATCTGGTTCTGGGCATGACAGTTGGCAGAAAAAACTAACTATAAGCAATAACTTTAGAATTTACATTTGTAATTCAAATTAAAGACATGCAATTTTTAAATCGAATTATAGCCCAAAATGTTATCCAAAATATATTTCATAGTAATAGTATTCAACATACAAATCCGGTACAAACAAAATAAATAAAACAAAGTCAAAATACAATCAAAATAAACTACTGCGTATGGCGGAGCTAACCTATCACCCTCGAGGCGTTCCTCCGCTGCATATTATAGACCAGGGAACCTTGAGCCTCCGCCATGATTGTAACACCCGTATTTAATTAAATATTTTAATTAAATATTATTGAGTATTTTCCGATTAATTCTTAATTAAGTCGAATTTGTGGGTTGAATCGTTAAGTTAATGGTCGGGTAAAATTAGTCGGAATAAAAATAATATTAGAATTTATTTTATATTTATAGTTACTAATTAAATGTAGAGAATTAATTATAGGGGTGAAATAACATCTAGGGGTGTATTGTTTAGTAAATCTCATACAAGTAGTGACCCATTACTAGTATTGTTATTATTAGTGGCTTATGAGAAATAAGTAGTAGCATTAGAAAAAGAAAATAAAAACAAGTAGCATAAGGAAAAGAAGGAAAAAGTCACGTAGCAGATGAGGAAAAGAGAGAATAGAGTACAAGGGTTGCCGACAGTGTCAAATTGTTGTTCGAGAGTTGCGTTTTTCCGATCGATTTTTCGAGCTCCCTTCGATCCAAAAGTAAGGGGTGGGGTTCGATTACTATAATCAATTGTATGATAATTTTTATGTGGGGTTTAGGATTATGTGATTCTACTGTCAATTGTGTTTTTGCGATGAATTTATGTTGCTTGAATGTTCTAGTATTGAATCCACTGTGTTGAATTATTGCTGCTAAATTGATTGGTAATGTGATGATAATTAAGATCTGTATTATAATGCTAGTAGCAAATTTATTTTCTAGAAATAATTGATTTTGGGCGTATTGGTGAGAACATAGATTGCTGTAAAACAAGGACACATAGGGAACAATGAAGGATGAAGGTGGGAAAGGGACTATCGTCCCAAAACTTGAAGGAACACGTGTGGGCCCCACCAGCAAGGGGAGGAGGCCGCCTCAGAACCAGGGGGTGGGCGCCTCAAACTTTTCCCTTTTTGCCTGGGCCACGTGAAGGAAGGTAGTGTGGTATGGGTACTGTTAGGCAGTGGCTAGCTAGGTACATCTTGAATTCTAAATAAATTACTAGTCTAATGGTAGTGTAATTGAAATTACATGACAGTTACAATCTTAAGTCAAAGATACTAGCAGTACAAAAGGAATAACCTTAATAGGTAAAAATTATGCAGAAGAAAGAAGATTAAATAACTAGTAGAGTGTATTTTTTTTTAGTAGATTCACCTTAGCAACAACCAAATCAATATCAGGTAGTATAAACCAGTACAGTAGGATAAAATAAAAATGCAGAAAACTATTTATAATAGTTGAGATAAGTTGACAGAATTTTGGTAATTAAGTAGTGCTATTGCAGGAAACCAAAACAGTCCTAGAATTTCACAGTTAGCCAATTTAAGCGGTAAACTTAGTTGCTCGAAATCAGATAGAAATTTACATGGCAGTTCGTGTATACGAGTAGTAAATTAAAGTTGTTTGTTTTTGTTGAATTTCATGTCGTCTGCTTGAATTGCAGGTATTGTTGAAAATAAGTTGTTTTGTCCCAAAACGGACAGTTTTTGAGTTGTAGGATTGAATTGCCAAAGTTGAAGTTGACTATGTGGATTTGTTGTTAATGTTGTTGTGTGTGTATGCCATTCATATTAAGTCGCATACATTGCATTTTCTAAGTTGGAGCTATGCTCACCACGTTGGCCTGAATTGGCACAAGTTAAAAGTTGAAGGCTTATGCCTTGTTGAATGCCTCGATAAACTGACATGATTTTAAGTTGGGAGTTTACTCCGATGGATCCACATGCATTTGCATAGTCGAGTCTCATTTGAATTGCATTATGAAGTTGTTGTTGGCTATTACGTTTGTTGAATGTTGTGTTGTGGTTGTTGAAGTAGTGATTATTGTATGATTCTTTATCTAATATATTAGTTATCATACCTTTGCTTATATTTTTAGATATCTCACCCTGTCTATTTTGTTCACCGTTACCTTTATATTGGTAACATGCGGGTAATGAAGAGTAAAGGATTTAGTAGCTTTTGGTGTCGTCGCTCTGATACGTAGCACTCGGGGGGAATGAAACGCTTGTTTTTATTATTGTGTCATTTTCTTTAGTTGAACAGAAAACTGTTATTTTTGGAGAAGTTGTTGATGATTTTCAGTTGTTAAAGATGTTATGTCTATTTTGCAAGTATTACTATTGAGGATTCCGCTGCAGTTATTTTATTTAAGTTGAATCATTGGAGACTAATGTGTTCTAAATTACTTCTATTTATTATGTGCTATGCATTTGTTATAATTAAGTTGTTTTACCATTGTTTTCAAGTTGTGAGAATGTAATGCCTCAGGTTTATAATTGGATTTTGGCACTCTGATTTATATAAACGTTGGGTAGAATTGGGGTGTTACAATGATGGCCTCCAAAATTCATCTGACATCGGATCTGTCAGGAAATAACCCTTTGTCGATGTCATCCCTAGCAAGCTCCACGATACGGAGGCACCTAGGCAGCAAGTCCTGGGCATGATCCCTCGTCGCCTTCTCCTCCTCCAGGATCTCCTGATGAGCCAGTCTGGGTGGGTCCCCTGGAGCCTCCCGTCTCATGTATGGATGGGAAATCCTGAAGAACCACACCTTGTAACCATACGCATAACTCTAGTCTTCTAGAGCTACGGTACTCGTGGCCTCCTCATGGACGAGATGACTCTCAAGACATCAAAAATCTCATCCATCTCCCTCCTCTTCACTGTCGGAGGAGCAGATAAAGCAGGATGCCGAGGAATCGTCTGAGTATACCTGAACTAACGCATCATTCGCTCGGGCATATAAGCAGCAGTCTTCCGAGTATCGTAGACCAACCAACCTGTAAATAAAGAAACCTCATCAAAAGCCATCATCTCTCGATGGTCGGCGTAGGCAATAAAGTGGATGTCCTCATGCACAATTCGGTCCAGATAATCCCGATACACAAGTGTCGCATGGTTTCCTCGTAGCGGCTCATATGCACATGCACGAGGCATCATCTCGGTATAACCCTCAGCAAATGACCATCCTGAAATTTGTGGGAAGTGTTGTAGGATCCATCCCTGATATATAAAAATTATATCAATTAGTTTCAAAATCAAAATAATTAAAAAAGAAAGCTAAGAGAAATTTTTTATACCATTTAAAAGATTCATGCTTCGGTGATCTGCCCCGTCTTCCACCTAGCCGCCTCCGTCAACTAGGTATACAAGTAAACCAAGCAAGCAGCCCCCTAGTTCCACCCACTGACCTGCTCCAAATCAGCAAAGAATCTGAGGTACATGATGTCAGTGTAGGTGGCACTGGTCTCCACAAAGATCCAGGTCCCAACAAGATACAAGAGGTATGCTCTCATGGCATACCATCTGTGAAGGGTAACCTTCTCGAGATTACCATCAGCCTCTCGTGCACGCGCAACCTCCCGATCAGAAACAATTTTCAGCCAGCTATATCTCATGTGGCTGCCACATGTCTTATCAACCTCCTCTAGGGCCTCCTCCAAGGTAACCCCCAACCTCTCAACCAACAACTCAATCGCCTTGCCTTTCTCCAACTTCTCATGATCCAAAAATCGTCCTCTGATTGGCAGGTGAAGCAGACAAGCGACGTCAGCTAGTGTGATCGTCATCTCTCCGTGTGGTAGATAAAACGAAGACGTCTCCTCGTGCCACCTCTCTACAAAAGCGTTGGTCATCCCCTAGTTGACCACGCTATATCCATAGAGGGTCAAGTCCTTCAACCCTATAATCAGCAGTAGATCATCAAACCATGGCTCGAGAAGAGAGTTAGCTTGTTGATCTTCCTCCCATGGTTGATGACCATCAGTGTATCACGATCCTGCAAGAAAAAACACACTGTTAGAATTCATAATATTATTCATAATATAACATAATTAATAAATGAAACACAAATGTAAATTTCGAACTTCTTCATCCCATAAATGTCTAGCCATATGGGTGGAATAAAGCGCGAGCACATATAAGTCAGAGGGCCCCCTCCAAAGACCTGAGGGACTTATAGATGACCCCGCCTATGTAGTAGATGTGGATCCCGTCTCAAAAATCTGTGGTGGTCAGGATGGTGAGGATGTGCGTCTGCGGTATGATGGAGGCGGGGATGGATGGACTGAAGACTCTCGTCTACTACGGGAGGAAGAAGTAGAAGGTGTAGAATCGGAAGGAGCAGAATGTGCATCGGACATAACCTGTCCGGATGTCGAAGGAACCTGTGTGGTCTGACTCCTCGGAGCCTGTGTGGTCTGAGTCCTCGGAGTCCGTATGACCTGACTCCTCTCTCTCTGCAAAGAAGCATGTTGTGTAACCCGGTCATGCCTCAAACGTGACTCTCGCTCAGACATATCTCATGTAGAAGCAAGAATGAAACGTTAGCATATGACTCACAGAGGAAAAAATGAAAAAAAAATTATGCAGACAGATACCGGAAATTTATTTTTGATTTTGTTTATCCCATGAAACTGGAAATAAACTTTCAGTTTCTTCTGCGAAACAGAACAGCAGGCAACCCACCCCAAAATCCCAAATGCCTCAAAATACAGGATTGATCGTCAAAAATAGTTTACAAATAGTATTATAATGACTCCTAATGATGTAAACTACAAAAAACAACACATTTAACGCTCTATTTCACTAATTTCAATCGATTTTACATAAACTCAAAAAATGTGTAAATCACTTGATTGATTGAGAGTTGGTTGTTGTTTGATTGATTTTGTTACTTGTTGTATTTAACCAATGCTTGATGATTTGTGTTGATTGTTTGAGAAAAAATTTGACTTTGGTGAGAAGGGTTAAAAGATAGAGTTTGAGAGAGTTTGGAAAATATTAATAATATGGGGAGGGGAAAGGTTCTGGCGCGATTAAGTGCATCTAGATACCGAAAATATACTTCCGATAGCAAACCGTAAGTAAATTTTCGGTTTGTACCCGATCTGAATTGTATAGTATACGGTGCTAACCAGAAATTTATTTCTGATTTCTAGAGACAAATAAAATTTCACGTGGTGCATAAGAAAATCATTGGTGGGTTAAAAGATCCAGTTATGTTTTTGGACTCAAGATATGATACTGTTGAATCGAAGTTGTATTTGATTTGATGTAAACGTTTTAAAAGTGATATGTGGTTGATTGAGTTGAAAGTTGAAGTGTATTAAAGCTTGGGAAGGGACATAATAAGGTGACATATAATTTTGCAGTTACCACAAGATGACTAGATCCACGAGTTGATTTAACCGAATCTAGCCACATCTCTTGTTACAATCATGGACCCACTATAAATGCCAAGTGACTTCTTATTAAATATCATACCTAACTATATTGTAATGGCGTGGCTTATTGGAGTATCAAGTTATCACACAGCAAGAAAGAAAAAAATATAAGTGGTCGGTGAAGTGGTCGGTGAAAAATCACAACTATAATTGGTTGTTTCAGAAAAATAGTATATGTAATTGTGAGATTTAATTTTGACGCGTAGCATTTCGGATGCTTAGGTGACATCTCAATTGAAGATGGATTTAGATCCTCTATTGCTATTTTCATTTAGCCCTCTCTTCTTTTCCAATTTAATGTTAGAATATCAAAAATTAATAATATAAAGGAGACAGAAAATGTCAAGTGTTTAAAGATTATGGTCAGAGATTCTGATTGAGAATTTATTGATCAAAGAAATCAGGTGAGTCAAAGAAATTATGTGAGTCTAAGAAATCATATGGTCAAGGAAATCATATGATTAAAGAAATCATGTGGGTCAAAGTAATTATGTGATTCAAAGATATCATTGGGTCAGAGAAAATATGTGAACACCCATAGTTTTGCACCCATGGTTTTGCATCCATGGTTTTGTGAATCTTTCATGATTTTGTAAAGATAATCACCTATAAATAGAGGTGCATTTCTTATTTGTAACACACCACAAAATATCATTACAACATAATAACTAAGAAGAAAAATAAGAGAGAAAAGAAAATATTGTATTTTCTTGTAAGGTTCTTTTAGTGAGTGCTCTCTTATTACAAGAGAAAGTGTAATTTGTTCTCTCCTTGCATTTAGAGAGAAGTGTTGTAATTTCTCCGACTTAGTGAAAATCTTTTTTACCAGTGCCCGTGGTTTTTCCCTTATTTGTTGAGAGTTTCCACGTAAATATTGTGTGTCGATTTCTACTTAATCTCTTATTTTAAGTTGTGTGATATTTATCTTGCTACTATGGTACTCAACAGTGGTATCGGAGATGTTGATGCCGGTCCCTATTTTTGCCGTGGGATACGGTTATTATTCACACGTGTAGTTGTATACTTTGTAGTGATTGATAACGCATACTAGATTTATTCTAGTGTGCGGTAAAAATATACAATACTACTCACTATAATGTGCTATTCACTGGGAAATTGTGTAAACTTGTTCAGTAAAAAAATATGGTAGCAAAATTTGAGATTGAGAAATTCAGTGTGAGTATTTTCTCCTTATGGAAATTGAAGATGAAGGCGATTCCGAGGAAGGATAATTGCTTACCAGCAGCAATTGAAATTATACCTGCAGAAATAACTAATGAAAGGTGGAAAGAGATGGTTGACAACGTTGTTGCCAATTTGCACTTAGCAATGGCAGGTTCAGTTTTGTCCAGTATTGTAGAAAAGAAAATTGCAAAGAAGATATGGGATACTCTAATTCAACTCTACGAGGTCAAGTCACTTCACAACAGAATTTTCTTAAAAAGAACACTCTACACTCTTCGAATGAGTGAATCCACATCGGTGCCGGATCACATCAACAATTTGAACACATTACTTGCTCAACTATATGCATCAACTTTCACAATAGTGGAAAATGAACAAGCGAAGCTTCTTCTTCAGATTTTACCAGATTCATATGATCAACTCATCATCAATATTACAAACAATAATATTGGTGACCGTCTATCCTTTAATGATGTCGCTGAAGCTGCTCTTGAAGAAGAATCAAGGCGTAAAAATAAGGAAAATCGGCGCGAAAGCTCAAAACAAATAGAAGCTTTGACAATGACGAGAGGTAGATCAACGGAACGTGGTCCCAATCGGACTCAAAATCATGGTAGATCAAAATCTCAAAGAAGGATAAACCTCAAATGCTACAATTGTGGCAGGAGAGAACACTTGAAGAAAGAATGTTGTTTCAACTAGAAAAATGGTGAGAAGTCTTCTGAAGCAAGTACATCTCAATGATGTATTTCTAGTACCACTGATAATGGAGAAATCCTTTACAGTGAAGCCGCAATAAATACCAAAGGTGAAAATCAACTCACTGATGGATAGATAGTAGATTCAGGAGTAACATGGCACATGACTCCACGACGAGTCTAGTTTTGCATGTATGAACCTATCTTGGAAGGACATGTATTGATGGGGAATGGTCATGTTTTGGAAATTGGTGGAGTTGGTACTGTTAAAATAAAAATGTATGATGGTACTGTCTGCACACTTCAAGGGGTACGACATGTGAAAGGATTGACGAAGAATTTGTTGTCTATTGGGAAACTAGATGACCTCGGATGCAAGACCCATGTTCAAGGTGGAATCTTGAAAGTGGTGAAACGTTCGCTAATAGTGATGAAAGCAAAGAAGGTTGCTGCAAATATATACATGCTCTGGGGAGATATGTTGAAAATGGCAGATGCGTTAGTTGCAGCTAAAAGTTAGGAAGAAACAACAATCACATGGCATCGCAGATTAGGCTATATGTCAGAACGAGGCTTGAAAGTTCTTGCAAAACGTAATCTCATATTTGGGCTCAAGTCGGTAAATTTACCTTTTTACGAGCATTGTGTGATAAGAAAGAAACATAGACTAAAGTTTGCTAAATCAACTGCTAGAAGCAAATACATACTAGACTTGATTCATTCTGATGTGGAGGAGCAAAATATTTTGTACCTTCATTGATGATTACTCCAGGAAACTATGGGTGTACCCAATCAAGGAGAAGTCATATGTGTATTCAATATTCAAGGTGTTCAAAGCACAAGTGGAACTTGAAACTGGGAAAAGAATTAAGTGCTCGAGGACAAATAATGGAGGAGAATATACATATGGTGATTTCTTGACATTCTGCAAGCAAGAAGGTATTAAACGACAATTTACTATTGCTCATACAACTCAGCAGAATGGACTAGCAGAGTGGATGAATAGAACTCTCCTGGAGAAGACGAGAGCTATGCTTTAAGTATCAGAGCTTCTTACATAGATCATTCCATCAGAACTTCTGTAAGACCCACGTATCAGAACTTCTGTAAGACCCACGTATCAGAACTTCTGACATATATTCATTCCATCAGAACTTCTGTAAAACTCACGTATCAGAACTTCTGACATATATTCATTCCATCAGAACTTCTGGAAAACCTCACGTATCAAAACTTCTGACATCATTCCATCAGAGCTTCTGTAAAACTACGTATCAGAACTTTTGACAAATATTCATTCCATCAGAACTTCTAGAAAACTCACGTATCAGAACTTCTGACATCATTCCATCAGAACTACTGGAAAACTCACGTATCAGAACTTCTGGCATCATTCCATCAGAGCTTCTATAAAACTACATATCAGAACTTCTGACCAATATTCATTCCATCAGAACTTGTTTAAAACTTTTCTTCTTCTGACGTGTTGACACAAGAGGTTAATACAAAACTAACTCATTGACCACTTTTGCACATACATGTACATTTATTCAATTAAACAATCAAGCATATATATTTGACAATCAAGCATATATATTTGTGCATTTATTCAATTAAACAATCAAGCATTTATATTTGTACATTTATTCAATTAAACAATCAAGCATATATATTTACTATCATTCAAAATTACCTAGCATTCTTGCACACATTATGTAAAGGGTTGCTCACAGATCTTTCCACTAGCTTTTCTTTCTCCTTTATTGTTGCTGCCTTTTGACGGATTGGTCGACATAACTAAGAAGGTGATGGTGAATTGAATTCATAGCTTGTTGGTGTTGGAGGGTTAGAAGCTTCACCAATTCTCTTCCGAAAATTGTCTCCTTTTTTATCAACCCCAACAATTAGATCCTTTGAAACGTTGAGCCATGACTGAATGAGAAGCTCGTCTTCCTTTGGTTGAAATCTTGTTTTCGGTATATTTACAACTGATGTGGTTCCAACATCTTCATCAAGATTGATAGTTTTCAAACCATCTTGAGTGCAAAATTGTGGTATTTCAGACTCTTGATCATTTGATTGCACACCATTGGTACCAATATCAACTTCGCGAGGCATAATGGAATTAGTTGTCGAGGTGAAAATTGTTAATATTGATATGGAGAATGTGATGTATGATATGGAGAGTGTGATGTATGATATGGAGAATTCTCAAATTATGGATTATTTTGTGGATTTGGAATAAGAGGAGGGTGGCCACCATTTTGTATAAAATTAAACCAAGAATTATGATGATTAGGATTCATTGAAAAAAATGTTTAGATAAAAGTTTTGAAATAAATTTTGAAGTAAGAATGTAACTTTAAAAAAAATTATTAAAATAAATATAAGAGAAAAAACTACCGTTACAAAAGAGCTGTTATAAAATTGTTTATCTTCTTTGTTTAAAAAGAGAGATGCTATACACCTATTATTAATATTATTGGCTGCTATACTCCTAATTTATTTTACTAGGGTGCCAAACAAACCACCCCTTACAACATTTTACTACTCATGCACAATACACATTTTGATTTTATTGACAAAAAATATATAATACTTTGTGTAGCACTCTCCAGCGTGGGTGTTCTAAAGTTCGATTTCAACACAACAAAACAACATTAAAATTATTAACTATTTCAACCATTATGCTAACAATCACTTTAAATTAATGTTATTCATATCTCATAGTAATAATTGTAATCAATTTATTATTGTTAATATTTCCTTCATCTCAAATTATATGACAATTTAGAATAAAAAATATTCTAAATTATAAAACACTTTATAATTTAAATTTAGCATTTATATAATTTTTTATAATATAATCTCTATTATTTATACTTTTTTTTTGCATGCTCTTTTAATTTTGATTTTTAATATAATTATTAAAGAGTATTTTTGTAAAATTATATTTATTTTATTTTTCGTAAAATAATAATAATTTTTTTCATTTATGAGAAATCGTAACGTTTTATCATTTAAGATATGGGTAATATTAGTTTGTATAAACTCATTTGTTATACAATACAAAATACCAAATTAATTGTTTTTTTTATATATTTAGTGATGATTGTTTTCTTAAAGTGTAAAGTAGTCTAACATCTTTTCTATCATAGATTAACTATTGAAATATTTCTTTACGCATAAGTTAGTCCCAAACTTGAATAGAAATATACCAACTGTTAGGATTGTGGGGAGAGAATATATGCAAAGTAGAATAAAAGAAAAATAGTTATGCTAAATTCTCAAAACACAAAAGAGAAAGCGACAACAAACCACTATAGCCATATTTTATCACTAAATAGCAAAAGTACAAGTGTCCCAACATATAGAGAGATTCCAAATTAATTTGTGCAAATTATTTTACATTGTGGTACCACATGTCACAAGTAAAAATGAATAAATTTCTCTAATATTTAACAACTGTGTTTTGCTTAATTTATGCTTACTAGTACTAGCCTAGCCCAAGTGATTTATTTAATCTAGAAAGTACTGAATTTCTTGCATAACTTAACTTCTTATATGTCAGGTACAACTAACTTGACGGCTAAATCAGCTCCACACATAGCATTGGAAACAATTAATGTAAAATCTTAACTAATCTTTAAGTTTTATTTATTTATTTCAATTCATAAATGACTTAAACTCAAACTCAATGCAAGGGATTCACTGCATTCTAGATTTTTGGCATTCACATATTTATCCATATTGATAACTACATTACATTGGAATAATTGGATAGTATTCTGTAATGAAATGAGGAATAAAAAACAAGATAGGAAAGAGATCTTTCAGTGTGGTGGTGAGTGTCGTCGATGTTGTAGAGCAGAATGAATTTACAAAATTAATACTCTAACATTCAAATTGATAAAATATTAAAAAATAATTTAAATTGAGAGTGAAAAAATATATTAAATTAACATATGTGAAGCTTATATAAAGTGACAGACTTAAACTCACTATTACATAATGTACAAATCACCATTTCAGTAAATTTGACTATGAAAAATAGTTCGGAGATTAAGATCACATACTCTATACTTAACTAAAGTTTTATTATTTTTCTACTAATTGTCGTACCTTTTGTATCGAACCATATGATAAAAAGATATTTGTCCGGTAGTTTATAATCGGTTCAAATCATGCATGTATCTCTTTTTTTTAAATTAAAATTTATATTATCTAATCTTAACCAAACAAAATCTCTATAATTGTTTGTATGAAAGTAGAAAATTTGCAAGACATAATCTAATTGTCGACATAGAAAACAAAAATAAAAACAATTGATCATGTTAATAAATTTCTCAACCAACCCAAGTACACTAACACACACCTCATTAACTAGTCAACAAACATTTCTAACCAAGAAAGATGAACTACACTATAGAGAAAAAAAAAGCTATGAAAGAAAAAGAAAAAGTTGTAATAACCAAAAGAAAAGTTAAATTGTTCCCATCATAGATCCCGTTTTCCTTGTCTTTGTCTTTGGTTTCCATTTAATCCTCTTACCTCCTTCTCACGTTTTCTTTTTCCCTTCAATCCTTCTTGCAAGTTTTTGTGTCATCTCTTCTTTCTCCTTTCTCTACCACAAATAATCTTCAACATCAATATTTCCCTTTATCTTTCTTTCACCTATGCTTCTAATCATTCTTTCAACATGAAACTTTTTCTATAATATTATATAACTCTTGTTTGTATATAACCGCGATGCGGTTTGAAACCTGTTAAACTAGTGTCTCCATGGCCCGTCCCGATTATCCAACAACATGGATTCCTTACCTAAACAGCAAGGACTGTTCACAAGGCTTTTGTAGCATGTATTGTCCACAATGGTGCTACATAATTTACCCTCCTCCACCACCGCCAACTTTTCGATACCCTGATGATGATTCAAAACCATATTTCTCACCTCTTGTTATTGCTATCATGGGAATTTTAGCCACGGCTTTTCTGTTACTAACTTACTATACTCTAATATCCAAATACTGTGGTCGCAGAGAATCCTCAAGAGGAAATAGCACTGACCCAGTTGAGGATTTCACACAAAATCGCCGCGAAAACTGTCTAGTTTCGACTTTTGGTTTAGATGATGTTCAAATTAAGTCCATTGCAGTTTTCAAATACAGAAAAGGCGACGGTTTTTTTGCTGTCACTGATTGTTCCGTCTGTTTAAGTGAGTTTCAAGATGGTGAAAGTGTTAGGCTTTTACCAATGTGTAACCATGTTTTTCATCCTCCTTGTATCGACACATGGCTGAAATCGAACTCGTCTTGTCCTTTATGTCGCGCTAACATAGTCACTTTGAGTCCTTCATCACTACATGTTTCAGTTCCGGTTCCAGCTACGGTTATTGAGTTTCCTTCGAGACATGAAACTTTTTCAGAAGATGAACAAATAGTTGTGGAAGAAACAAGGATGGATCGTCATAGAAGAGTTGATTCGAAGGCGCTTTCGTTGCGCGCTTTTAGTGATTTGTGTAATTTGCAAGGTGGGAGAGAAAGAATAATTGAAATTAGAGATGATGTGTGTAGGTCAGTTTCTATGGATCATTCATTTGAAAACGGTTTTTCAATTAGTGATGTGTTGAATATGAATGAAGAGGGAGATATTTGTGGAGAAGGATGTTCAATGGATTCATCAAAGAGATTAAGAGGAGAAAGTAGTAAGTCAAGGTACAAAAGAAAGGTGCTGCATTGTGTTAAGAGTCCAATTGCAATGAAGAGATCATTTTCTAGTGGAACATTTTCACTTGGTAAAATAGATAGAGGAAGAAAGCATGAAAGTTTCCATGTTTGAAAATTTATGTTATATGTTTTATTTTTATCTTTTGATGATGTTATTAATAATGAGATAGATCAATTTTTTTGTGTGTAGATCTCAGAAATTTTACTAATTTATTTTGGTTATTTCTTATCTTCTTATATATTTGTATTTGTATTATTTGCAATTTAGATTCATGAATTAACCACTTGGAGAGATCATAAGTAAATTTTGTGGTTTGGAATGTGGGAATTTTCACATTAGTTTGGAAAGTTTTTGAAATGAAAAATTATCCGATTCAGCAACAAAATTTGGTATAATTTGATTCAGTTTAGATAATTTATTTAAAAAGATTAATTTGATTCAATCTAGTTTGTTTTAGATTATTTTTAATTAACATTTTTTATATTCAAAATATAGTTATAAAATTTATATTTAATATATTTTTTAAAAATATTATTTATTTTTGATTATTTTTAATTAACTTTTTTATATTCAAATTATAGTTATAATATATTAAAGAAGAATACTGAAATATAATTTCATGTGGTTCATACTTTTCTCCAATAAAAATATAACAAATATGTTTAAGTATCTTTTAAGGAATAAAATTAAAAGAAAATTGCATATGTATAAAAAAAATTACATATGTGTAAAAAAAATTATACACCTTTTATATTTTTATTGAAAATAAATATGAATTACATGAATTGTACCTATTTTTTTTCCTATATTAAAAACTAACTATATATAATGTTTTGAAAAACAAATCTTAAATTTCATTTCATCTGAACATTTTATATATATATATATATATATATATATATATATATATATATATATATATATATATATATATATATATAATTGGAATGGATACTTCTAATTTGAAGAAAGCAATTGTGGGATAGTATATTATTGAAATGGGCATTCCCACTTCACTCTTTTCAGCAAGGTGTTGGGAGCTGAATTGTAGGTGCAATCATGCTTTTGTGGATTTTAATTGTCCGAATTTCAATTAAAGCTTTCACAGTTTGGTTGAAAATTTACCCTTTATCCCTATAGTTATTTCCGTACCCTTAAAAAATTTCTAATATTTCAATTTTATCCTTTTATTATTTTTACTTTTTTATGGAATTTTTTACTATTTTCACTATTTATCTGAACGCATCCAGAAAAGACAAGTGGACCCTGAAATTTAAGAACCGGATAACCTAAGATGGAGAAATCTGGTATGTATTTTATCATAAATCGGATAACCTTTTAACGTTAAATCCAGATCGCATTTTTTTTCGGAAAACCAGACCACAAGTTATCCGGTTAACAACATTAACCAACAGGATATCCTTTGGCTGTGAGTTCCAGTTTGTAATAAAAAGTCAACCGGATAACATGTGGTATAGTTATCCCGTGCGGTTTTTACTATTTTTTTATTTTGTTTAATTTTTTAATTTTGTTAAACAGGTGTTATTCCTCAAATATGCGATAAAAATCAGACATGCGTAGGAGGGAGCATGTATGGAACCCAATCGATCAATTTACGGCCATGTGCAGCAACCTTTAACTCTTTTTTAGGATGTCTCTCCTGAAAATAATTTATACCAAACATGTTATAAAATATATAAATTTTAACAAATAAAAATTATTCAAAATAAAATTATAACGATTAACTTACCTCGCCAAACCAGAGATGACGAGCAACGTGACCATCATATCTGACAAAAGAGAAGTATCGGTGGGTCCTCATGAAAAAGGTGGATGCACCTGATCCCATGCAGGCGGCTGATGTCCCTCTGGATCGTCTGCTTTACGGTGACGTTGTCGTTCCTCTATGCTTCTGCACATATTATTGTCACCCGCCGCGCCTCCTCGTCTGCGAACCACTGAAGAAAAAAAAAGTTAAAAAACGGATAACCAAAGGGGACATTTTCTGAAATACGATGCAATAAACCGGATAACCCAAGCAGTGGTTATCCAAGGTGTTTCGAAGAAAACCGGATAACCCTATAACATTAGTTCCAGAGTGTTTCTAAAGCAAATCAGATAACCCCTTAACGTGAGTTCCGAGGTGTTTCAAAATTTTCAAACGCAAACCGGATAACCTCTTAACATGTTATCCGGTGTGTATAATTTCATTTATGTCAAACCGGAAAACTTACTCTTGTGTCCTCCGGGGTGTAAATTAAAGAATCGGATGTGGGCTTGTTGGGTTCTCCGGTTTGTCAAAAAAACTCTCTTTCTCTCGTTTTATAGAAGTGAAAATGGTAAAAGTAAAAAAAATTAAATGATTAATATTTATACAAGGGTAATTTCGTCCAAATGTCAAAATTGTAGGGGTTGGAAAATAAATGTAGGGGTATAGGATAAAATTTTCTTTTTTTTGGACTCTTTTTATAAAGTTGAAGTACATTAAATTCAATAAGTTGGGATTATGTGAATGTGATCGTAAGATATGTAGGCACTTAAAAGAATGAGAATTTTCCTGACAACCTCTAAAATTATTTCTTGCATCTCCCAAAGATTTTTATTTCTACTTTATCTTTGACTTTTTTCAAAGAGATTTTCGGACAAAATTTTTGAAAGGGCATTTTAAAAATTTTGGTATACTGGAAATTTTCAAATTTCTGGTATTTTTCCGGTATATGCAAAATTCTCGGAGATATATTTTAAAAAATCCGGTATATCGAAAACTTAGAAATTTCTGGTATATGCCAAATTTACGAAAGTGTTTTCAAAAAATTTGGTATACCAGAAATTTCGCATATGGCTGAAATTTCTAATATGTTTCCTTATCTTGTTTTTTCAACAGCTGAAATTTTGCCGACACTTTTGAATGGTCCAGATTGCACCGACACTTGTGTATGGTCTAGAACGCATAACAATTTGTATAAATAGGCCTTTTAGGGTTATTAGGTATCACATCTCAACAACATGTCTCTTTCTCAATATTTGATTAAGGCATAAGTGTATTACAACGGCCGCAAACCTGTCGTTGAATTCAAACTCCCAGATGGATCTAAGTCATTTGCCTCCTTGAAGGAAACGTTGAACAGTTTGTTGCCTGATTCTGAGAACAGAAGGGTGACAAAGATCGAGTTTTGGGAGGATTACATTGGTACAGATGGTTGGATGAAATACAACCTAATAGAGCTGAAGAATGATGAAGATGTGAAGGCCATGTGGAAATCATTTCGTCGTAGGATAACCAAAGGTCTAATCGAGTTGGACGCGGAGATCCGAAGATCTGTTGACGACATAATGAAGTGTCTAAATCGTCCAGATGAATCTAAATCTGGTAGTTCCTAGGTTTTCATGTTTCGGAGTCCTAATTATTTTTTTGTTTGTCATTTGATGTTTGTTAACTTATTCAAGTTTCTTATTTGTGTTATTTTGTTTTCTTTATGTAATTGAAAGAAGAAGTACGAGCTAAAAAATATTATGCAATAAAGTAAAGTATATTTGTCATAGCATACACATAATAATAATACAATAATACAAATAAAAATCTACATAGGCCCTCTACGGGAAATTTCGGCCAACCTAGCTAACCCATGATAAACCTCACCATCGGGGTTCACCAACCCCATGATGTTATCTAATGTAATTGTGATGAGCTGTAGGCGGGTGTCCTGGTCAGCTGCTGGAGGAGGAGATGGTTATGGTGGTGGATCGGAATAATCTCTGGTACCTGAAGGCCCTAGGACATCAGATGCTGGAGTCGGTGGTGTGACACACTAAGGAACCACTCCAGGTATCCATCCTCGATCGCTGCCCCGAACCTCGACGGCCAGATCCACGACCACGGGCAGGATGTGACTAAACCACCGATCAATGCCACCATCTGAGGGCTGGGTACCTGACACCAGTGAGCATCTCCTCGTACTCTATGACACCTCTGACATCGGGCATGTAGACATCCATGTGCAAATAATAATTATAATAAATCAATAAGTATAACCAAAGAAATCTCATCAAGACGGAAGAGATCAAGTGTCGTGTACAACTTCGTCAAAGTCGCCACTCCCTAAGCCCAAGATGGATCGTCAAGGTCGCTGAAAAGATACAGATAACAGACATCAATGTACACTCCAGACTTGTCCGCAAAGAGAGTACATGCCACCAGATGTAGCATGTACGCCCTAGAGGCATCATGATACCTACGTGCCTCCACCAGCGCCTTATACGTAGTCCTCAACCAAGACATGCGGAGGTGAAATCCCCAAGTCTCGCCAAACTCTTGTAGGACCTCCACCTCATCCACCTCCAACGCATCGACAACCATGTGCACCGCTATCGCTTGATCCCTATGAACTGGTGTGGAAAATATACCAGCTATCGATAGGTGAAAGAGAGAATCCACATCATCCAAAGTGACTGTCATCTCCCCAAATGGAAGATGGAATAAAGATGTCTTTGGGTGCCACCTCTCAACAAAAGTTGATAGCAGGGGGCATCCAGCATCGTTAATGAGCAGCAAAATCCTCTAATCTAAACTCCTCAACTATCCTCCTCACCTACTCAGGAATCGGAATCTCATGGAAGTTCTTCAACTTCGACCCATGAGAAGCGACCTTCAAAGTAGGATGCTCCTAAAACAAAACAACACAATTACAACAAATTAGTATACATCAAATAGTGTAATACAAATAAAAATTAAGCGTTAAACTAAGCCAATAATACTTACATCGCCCTGTCATATCCTATAAGCGACATGGTCAGCATAACCCGTCAAAACGGACCTGTCAGAAGGTCCTCCAGGGAAACCATCGTCAGTACACACTGATGGCTCAGTAGATGCTACAATCGTGGTGTTTGTATCAGCACGAGACACCACATCCACTTCCTCCTAAACCGGCTCCTGCACCACCGTCAGAACCACCTCCAACACCACCTCTGGCATCGCCTCCTAAACCACCTTCGGAACCACCTCCAGCACCACCTCCTACATAGGCTCATACACCACCTCTGGAACCCGCTCCTCAGCAACCAGCTCTTGAGCCACCGGCTCTAGTACAACTACCTGCTCCACTATAGGAACAAGAGGGTTCACAACTATCGTAGAATCTCTAGAAATTCATCGACGAGGTGCATGAAACCTCGATGCGGCATGCTCAGCCATCTGTTTCCAGTGAGAACTGGCCGGACAACGGCGATTACCCTGCGCCTCTCTCCTCTGAGGCATGTGCCTCATCTACTGCTCGAGCCACAATATCTGCTTGATCAGTAGTCCTGTCGGAAATAGATCTGTCTCTGCCTCTAGTCCTCACTGCAAGCAAAGTTTCAAATCATTAAAAACTTAGTTTTTTTGGGAAAAATAGAAAATACCAGAAATTTAAAAAAATTTGGTATTTTAGGTGTACCGAAATTTTCGAAATTCTTGGTATCAGCGTCAAAATAAAACTACCGGGGATTTCGCAATTTCCTGGCGAAAATACCAGAAATTTTGAAATCCACGATAGGCGATACCGTAAATTTTGAAAAATCCGGTATGAAATATAGGAATTTTTATCAAATCTACCGTAAAACTTACTTGTTTTCGTGAAATTTCCGGTATCGTCCAAAGTTTTTCAAAACTACGGTGTACCGTAAATTTCAACAATGAGGTAGGCTTGGGCAAATGTGTTTTTTCATACAAATTGGGAGGTTCCAGGTACAAGTGGAGGTGGAAAGAAAAATTCTCTTAAAAGAAGAGCTTTTGTGTATATTTTGTTGAGAATTGAGTCTCACACCCCTTCAAATTATCATGGTACCTCTACATAGAATGGAAAATTAAGACATCATTACATATTTAATATTGTGAATATAAAATTCTTCAACCTTGTAAATTTTGAGGATCAACAATAAATATAAGAAAATAAATCGAATAAATAAAAATACAAAAGAATAGTAATATTTTAGCGTGGAAAATCCTCTAATATGAGAGTAAAATTCACGTATCATCTTGATTAAAGAAATAACTTCACTATAATCAACCAGGGTGCAAAATATCTTAAAGTGATACAAAAACTAGTGATAACAACAAAAAATTACAAAGCAAACTAGCTTACAAATAAGAATAAAAAAATTGAAAAAAAATACCCAAATCTACAGCTTTCGTGCGAAGAAAATATCTCTCAGCTCGGACCTTGTTTTGAAAATCCCAATGGTCAAAAGTTGGATACGAGTGCTGTAAATCTGTCCTGTAAATTGAGTTTGATTCGAAGGCTAACAAATATGGGATCGTCGATTTAATGAGGCTAGTTGCCAAAAAACGGGAATAAATTTCTCTCCTATTTTTTCTCTTTTGAATCCTTATAATTTTTCTCTATCTCTCTCAATCCTAAATTGAGACTACCCACTTAAATAAGTAAGACAAATAAGATATTCACATTTGGGCATTTCTCCACATAGGAAGGGAGCACATTTCCAACAAATCTACCCCTCACAACTATGAGGAGGAAATAACCAAACTGGCGATATCACAATAAGCTTCAAACTTCTCTTTTAGTCATCATATCAAAATCATTATCATATGTATGAACTTTAGCTAACTCCAACAACTTAGCATCCAAATCATCATGTATCTAATGATATATCACATCAATATTTTGGACCTATTATGAAAAGTTAGATTCTTACCAAGATGAATATTTGACTATCAACAAATAATAATTATTTGTCTTGAACAAAACCAAGCTCCTGCAAAGATTTCTTCAACCAAAATAACTTTTTGCATGCTTCGGTAATGCAAATGAACTCAGCCTCTGTAGTAGACAATGCTACACAGTTTTACAATTTGGACTGCCAAGTCACAATCCCCTTCAAATTTTATCATGTAGCCCAAAGTGTATTTTTTGGAATCAATGTCTCCGGCCATATTAAAGTTTGAGTACCCCAATAGAGTATGTTTATCTCCTCTAAAGAAAAGCCTCATACAAGTAGTACTACAGATATACCTTAAAATCTATTATACATCATAGTAATACTCTCTACCTAGATTTGACAAAAATCTACTGAGGTACCAACAACATGTGTTATATATGATCTTATACACACCGTTGCATACATCAAACTACAAACAATATACGCATAAGGAACGTATTTCATATCAAATGTATCATCATCACTTGAAGGAATTTGATTAGAACTCAACTTGAAATGAGTAGCGAGAAGAGTGTTTACCACCTTAGAACTTTCCATTTTGAATCTTTGAAACACTCTTTCGATATAATGTTCTTGTGACATCCAAAGTTTCTTCTCTTCTCTTTCACGCGTGATTCTAATGCCAAGAATCTGTTTAGTTATTTCCATTTCTCTCATGGCAAATGACTCACCCAACTGCTTCTTTAACGTGATAATGTTAGAATTATTTTTCCCTATAATAAGCATGTCATCAACATATAACAACAGGATAATGAAGTCATCATGAGAAGTTTGTGATAAGTGTGAAAGTAAAAATCAAATCATGATGTCACACCCAATGATGAAACATCAGACTACTTCCAAAGTTTTGGAACTTCTTCATGACCATTACAGATAGACAACCTATGAGGAAAAGGGTATGTCTTTGTGGTTAAAGATGACTTTTCTGGATTTACTTGGATGAATTTTATTAGAGAAAAATCATATACCTTTGAAGTCTTCAAAGATTTGTTTCAAAGCATTCAAGAGGAGAAGAAAAGTATGATTGTAAAGGTCATTGTAACGCCCGAATTTAATTATTTAGGTAATTAAATTATTGAAGGATTTAATTATTGGGTATAGACGAAGTTTGAGAAATTAATCGGAGTAATTGGATTTGTCGATATTATTATTTTAGAGGCAAATTTGAATTATTAAGTCGGATTTTAGTCGGATAAATCGAAAGAATAATATTAAGGATGATATTATTGATTTAATTGAAATTATTCGGAGAAGAGCCGAATTATGGGTATTAGTTGATTAGTTGGTTTAATCGGAGAATTTCTATTAGAATATTATTTGCGAGTTGGTGTTATTTAATTGATGGATGAGAAAATGTAGAAAATAATATTAGAAATAATATTATTATATGTGATCATTATTTAATTAAATTGAATTGTTGTGTGGTGAAAAGTATTGCGGAGATGTGAACATTAAGCCCAAGTAGAAACAAAATAATAATATTATTATTATTATTATTACTAATAATATTATTATTATTATTAGTACTATTATAAATTGGATTTAATTATAAGAGATATAAAAGGAGGATTATAAGGGTTTAGTAATATTTTTAGGAAAAGTTGTACGTGGGAGAAAGAAAAGAGGAACAAGGGTTTGAAGGAAATTGTCGTCGGAGAGGAATTGTAGACCGAAAAGCCAAATCGAAATTCGATCGGAAATTATAGAGAGACCGTCAATCCAAGGTAAGGGTGGGGTTCGATCTCTATAACCGGGTTTATGATGAATTGTATGTGGGGTTAGGGTGTATGAATCGTGCCATGGAAATTGATTGTGTTTATGTGTTGTGTTGATTTTCTGGAAATAAATTATTGCTACGTTGATTATTGTCACTGTGTGAATGATCGTTGTTGTATTGGTTGTGGATATGAATAATGATGGAGTTAACCGATACTGTTACTACTGTACCACAAGAGAATGTGGTTATGTGGTGAAGAAAATTGGCACTGCAGAGAGAAATTGGAAAAGTGTGACTCTCGTCGCAAGAGGCCTGCCGATCGGCAGGGGCAGGGGCAGTTGTGATGGAGCACATCCCACGTGATGGACGTCACGTTTTGGCAAGGATACATTGCATGCCTTGTTTGTTTTCTATTCATACTTGTTTATTTATGGTTGTTTAGTGTTACTAGTTGGTTTGTTATAAAAAGAAAAGAAACATGACATAACCATGTGAGAAGTGATGCATGTTAGTAATTAATTAAAGAATTTTTTTGACAACAGTATGTACGTATGCATACTAACCGTGAGCTCATGGCCAATTTGTGCACCGTAGTAATTACATTGAGACACTGATACAATTTTTGATAACATATCTTTTATTATTTAATAATAATGATAATAAGAATAATATAGTTAGTTTAATATTTTAAGAGTTTTAATCATAAATAAATATTTGATTTGTTTAGTAATTTAAGTACTTCGAATCCGTTAGAGTTGTCAATAGCAACTTTAGAAGGAGAATTAAGTAGTTTAATTAATTAATTTAGTAATAATTAGAGAGCTAATTTTAGTGGATTAATTAAATAGAAATTGACGAAAACAATGCCGAATAGTAAATCTAGCAGTTTCAATCGGTATAATCAGTTAACCGGAATTAGTTGGAAATTGTCGGAGAAACTCGTATATGCGTGTAGTTATTATTGGTTGGTTGAAGAATTGGAACGGTGTCGCGTATGTCGAATATAGGCATCTTCTTAATGGAAAATCAAGTAGTTGACTAATTAATTAATTTAGTAGAAGATGTTTAATAAATAAGTAGCGTTAGCGTTAAATAAGACATTTTAAGCGTAGATTCGTAATAGTTAAGTTGTGTAGTAATTATCGTAGTGTTTGCTTTAAGTTGTTGTTATTAACTTGTTGTTGATATGTTGATGGAGTTGTAGGCCTATGGCCAATGTTGATTAAGTTGAATCGTCCCAATTTATGGACATGCTTGAGTTGTAGGTCGAATGACCAGTGTTGATCTAAGTTAATGTCATTGATGCATATTTTAAGTTGTTGTTGTATGATGTTGTTGTCGCATTGTTGTGTATTTGTTGTTTAAGTTGAGGTCTCATTGCATACATTGCATTATTAAGTTGGCCTGGATTGGCAATTTTTATGTTGGAGCTATGCTCACCCACGTTGGCCTGGATTGGCACAAGTTGAAAGTTGAAGGCTTATGCCTTGTTAAATGCCTCAATAACCTGGCATTATTTTAAGTTGGGAGTTTTACTCCAAATGGATCCACATGCATGTGCATAGTTGAGTCGCATTTGAGTTGCATTTTGAAGTTGTTATTATTACTCGTTGTTTATTGATTGTCGTGGTGTTGTTGTTGATATAAGTTGTTGTCGTTATAAGTTGGTGTTGTTATTAAGTTGTTGTTGTTATGTTGTGTTAATTTAAGTTCCGTTGTTGTTACTAAGTTGTTACTGTTAGTAAGTTGTTGTTATTACGTTTTGTTGTCGTTGTTATTATGTTCTGTTGTTGTTGTTGCGAAGTAGGTATTATACCATTGTTATCGTTACTGTTACTATTTGTTGCAAAAATTGTTGATATAACTGCTATCGTTGGTTGTCCTTTTAATGATTGTTTGAAAGTGGTGATATTTGTATGAATCGATCTAATATACTGTTTATCATACACTTGTTTATAGTTGTTGATATCTCACCCTTCACGATATTTCCTACCATGGGAAATGGGCAGGTACTCAAGGATAGCCGTGGAAGTTCGAAGTAGCATTATGAAGTCGTTAGTTGTTGTTAGTTTTAATTGGTGTCTTGCTCTAATATGTAACACTCGGGGGATGAATGTTGTTATTTAATCATCGTTGTTGTTTAAGTTGTTGAGTTTATGAATAATGTAAATATTCGTTAAGTGAATAATAATAATAATTTGAAGTTGTTTCTCGTTGAATAAAAGAACAAGTTGTTACTGCTGAGGAATTTTAATCATGTTGTTTATCTATTTAATTGATCTAATGGGAATATATTGTTATAAGTTCATCCATGATTTAAGTGTTATGTATCTGTATAGTTATGATTAAATGCACGTTGTTTTGCAAAGAAATTGTGACATCCCTTGTATGATTATCTTTTCTGCACTCTGATTTAAATAATATTCGATGGGTAGATTTGGGGTGTTACAGTCATAAGTGACAATGACATGGAGTTTAGGAATACTAAATTTTCTAAATTTTATGATTTTGAAGGAATAAGCCATGATTTCTCTTAATCTTGGAAAACTCGGGGAGATGGAATTGTTGAGCAAAAGACTAGAGCAATACCAGAATCAGCTAGAGTGATGCTTAGTGTTAAGAAATTTCCATTTGAGTTTTAGGATGAAGTTATGAATATTGCATGCTATATTGATAATAGGATCACCCTAAGAGGGGATGCTGCTATTACTCCCTATGATCCATGGAAAGGAAAAAAAACCTAAAATTAAGTACTTTAATATTTTTTGAAATAAATTCCAGATCTTTGCTGATAAAGATCAAGTGGATAAAAAGGATCCCATGGGGGTGAAGGGATATTTTTGGGTTACTCCTCAAGCAGAAGAGTGTTGTTAACCTACAATTTTCGAATAAGGGAGTCGTCATTAAACTAAAAGTCATTACCAATGGCAAGAGTAATATCGACACCACGCATGGTGAGAAAGAAGGCGTCGACGGGTTACCAAGGGAAAGTCTGTTCAAAGACTTAACGAAATTCTACAATATTTTTAAAAGAAAAAGAAAATTTTATTTTCGTGGGTTTACGGTGTTACACAGTCCCCCTTTAGCTTTTTTTTAAAGATCCAAGAATTAACACTATTATATTTTCCTCTTACGTCAATAGCTACCTTAGTAAACATTTCAATGTATTCTCTTAGTGTATCCTTCTTCTTCTGATGGATCCCACTAAGTATATCGTCTTTGACTTAACTCTCCATGCTTTGAGTTGTAATGTGAATTCATCACATAATTTCCTCCAAGAACTGATGTAATTATCATCCAAGGTCTTGAACCACATCATAACCGCCCCTTTAAGATTCAGTAAAAAGAAGTTTCATTTCACCACACCTTTGGCCTAGTGATAATCAAGTATGGTGTTCATGTGCTTAATATGTTCTTTAGGGTTTTCGGTCCTATTGCAACCATCAAAATTTTGAGAGTTTTATAGTGACTTATGGATTATACTATCAATAATATTCTTGGTGAACAGGTTCTTTCGGTGATAAGAGAAGGCAAGATTAGTTGCACAGTGCTCGTTTCTCCTTTGAGAACAGTGCGAAAGAGACTTTTTGGGACAGGGTCCTCAAGTGGTGTGGATGTTATCATGACCTCTAAAATCATGAGGAAGAGAATTATAGTGATGATAATGATGATGCTGATGATGGTTTTTTGGAAACTCAAAAGCTCTTTTTTATTGTGATGCAACGTTGACTTGAGCAGACCTCAAGGCAACTCTATAGCGACTTTATTTCCTCACTTCTAGCTAAGTTGTAATCTAAGCATGAATTTTTTTTGTTGATACTCTTTTATGTGGATAAGTATTTATGTGAGGAGATTGGCATTTTGTTCTTGCACTAAGTTATAGATGTTTGTCATGAGTTCGTTAGCATCATGCATTCTTAATGTTGTTTGGAGTTGTTGGAGGTTGTGTGAGAGATCAGATCCAGAAGATTGGAATGGTGGTGGAAGAGGAGGTTGTTTCATTGATGGAATGGAAATTATTGCTGAAATGATGGAGGTCGAAGAGATTCATGTCCGATCAACTAAGAAATTAGAATGTGACGTATTGTTACAATTGGAAAAATGATTAGGATCAAAGTTTGTGTATCTTGTTGATGAGAAAGCTCTTCATTCAAAAGAGTTATGATCGACGCGACGACATCTTGGAACATCTAGAGGTCCATTTTTTCATTCATTTAAAAATCTAGATGTTGACATACCCGTATAGATTAATTTATAACGATTTACTATATAATTGAACTACATCAAAATTAACATTATATGAAAGTCAATTTTGATGTTAATCTTTGGATATTTTGATCGTATAGTAAATCATTATAGATTAATCTCAAACTTTACATGTATAATCTATATGATAGTATGTTTCAATCCAACGGTTGATTTTAAAAAATATTAATCTAAAGTGACATTTTTGAACGAGTGTAACTCATAGTATAACTCTTCGGGTGTAATTTGATCTCTCTCTCTCTCTCTCTCTCTCTCTCTCTCTCTCTCTCTCTCTCTCTCTCTCTCTCTCTCTCTCTCTCTCTCTCTCTCTCTCTCTCTCTATATATATATATATATATATATATATATATATATATATATATATATATATATATATATATATATATATATATATATATATATATATATATATATATATATATATATATATATATATATATATATATATATATATATATATATATATATATATATATATATATATGTATATATATATGCTTTTCTTGTCATCTTTTGTTTGTCTAGGAAAACCAAGTTAGTTTGACTTTATTTTTTCACATATAATTTTAGTACTACAAGACACTTTAAATTTTTAACCTCAATCAGTCAAAAACTATTCATAGTGAGATTATACATCGCTTTCAACTAAACAAGACTTTGTATATCAAAACCCTCGTTTATAGGTTTGATTTTGTGGTCAAAAAATGAAAACAACAACATAATCTTAGTTTATATAACAATGTTCCCTCTAACTAGTATTTGTAATAAAGATAACAACCGATAGCAACATCAAGTAATTCCAAAATCATGTCTTTAAAGTTTGTAAGTCGTAGTGGCCCCTATTCTTTAAGCAAGGACACATATTTTGCTTGTATTATCTAGCTGCAAAAGTCATACCACATCTTACAATTTTCACTACCTCTATCCATAACCAAAAAAGAACAAATCTTTTTAATGTAGCCACAGAAACACAACATGGGCAAGTTTTGTTTTGTATTGCCTCTGCCTGAATATGATATCATAGATAGGACTTCCATAGGTGTAACTAGTCATCGATAAATCTGTTTAATTTTTTTTTTTTAAAGTATAATTTGGTTTGCAAGCAAATAAATTCATCATTCAATATTCAACTAGTTTGAATGGAACAAAGTGAAACATAATGTAACATGATAGAATGGAATAGAGTAAAGCGGAATAAAGATTTTGTCTATGTTGTTTATGTATTTTTTATAATTTGACATAATGGAACAAAATAAATTCATTCATTCCATTACATATACCCTAAATTAGATAGAATAGAAATTAAAGAATTTGATGGAAGATAATAAAATAACAGATTATAAGGCTGGTTAATCCGGCCACGTGCTCCTTAACTTCAACCTAGTAGTGGAAGTAATGAGGTGAGTCATATTTAAGAATAAGAGATGCAATTAATATACGAGATTTAAGATCTTTCAATTATTCGTCTCACACGTGGTTTGACATGTTCGCCATGAGTCACAACCAATGAGTATAGAGTAAGGTTGAATCATGTGCTCATCACTTGATCACGCCCTTTATCACCCAAATATCCTCCATATTACTTAAAGTTAGAGAGTTAATGGATCGAGTTCTTTGAACCTAACCAAAGCTATTTCGATTCACAGTACCTCAAGCACAAATCTTATAGCGACAAAATGACTAAGATATAATTTCATATTCTTTCAAACACAAAGTGAAGTCCATAGAAGAGAAAGGATTAAAGTAAGACATTTCAATCTACAATCTCTTAAACACGAAGTCTAGAGAGAGATAAAGTTATTAAGATAAGACATTCAGATCCACTATTAATAGTCATAAAATTGTTTACAAAAAGATATAAGGGCGCTAAATACTTACCACTAATTAACATAATTATGTTCACTAGTCTACTCAACCCTTATCTTATTGAAATTTATTGATGTTAAATCTAACTTGTTGGTTCAAGATGCTCATTAGTTTATTCAGATCTTATCTTTAATCAACGAAATAATTCGGTTTTTAGTAATACATATTATTACTAATTATTTCAATTCTCAATCAATAAAATAAAAGATGTTCAATAACAAGAAACAAAAGTAGAAAATTCATGTCATAGATGATTATAACTCCCTTGTTGCAAAATGACTTTCATTTTAGGCCATTGAACATGACAATACATCTAAACTGCAAACAACATAAACTATGTCAGCATTTTTTTCCCATTAGGTTTCAACCCTAATTTGCTTTTGTGTCAACCATTCCAAACAAACTATTGTAGCTAGGAACCAAAGCATAATCAACAGCTACTATATAGTACTAGTCTAAAGTTAACATTAACATTATTCAACACACCAAATTTACTAAAAAACCAAAAACTCAAACCATCCACAAATACTATTTGAGGGTTAATTTTGTCATTTCATTGAAATCATGCACCCTCAGTTTAACAACAAAGTGTAGCTTCTTCCTCAATTCTTCCAAGTAAATGATGAACTGCTGTTGCAATGCCATCTACTGAACCAAGTTGAAATCCTTCTTCAACCTTCATAAAATAATTTAAAAAATCACAAACTATAAAACACAGAGAAAGAGACATCATACACGACACTGACACACCTATTTTTAGAGGTGTTGGTGATACAGAGATGACAAACACAGCATAAAAAAAGTGAAAATACGTGTGATAATCTTCAGCATAAAGATGAATAGGTGCATGCATACCTTGGCACTGATAGAGTAGAATACCAAAGGTTGTACGGTAGTGACATTGAGATGAAGAATGGTGAGAAAGAGTGTTTGAAAACCAGCAACCAATTTAGTTAATTGTGCAGGTCTTGTTTTAGTGAGAATTCTGAGATTTGCATGAGTCTCGATTAATGTAACCTCGATATCGGCTATGGCAGCTTTGGTCTTGGATGTGTATTTATTATTAGGATTTTGGGACCATGTGTACTGAGGATACACAAAAAATTGTGCAAATGGTGGTTTCATATTATTGAGGTTTGTAACATTAGATGTTTCTTCACTTTGTTGTAATGCTAGTTGTAGCTTTCTTGCTTCAAGTGATTGCAAGATATGTTCTAGTTCCTTCACAAACTCTATGGCTCCACCAACTATTGAAGCTTGGTCACCCTAGAACAAAACAAGTATGTTAGTCTAGCACAGAGACACTGAAACGTCAACATCAATAATAATTTGAAAAACTGAACATAATGGCACAGACACGGGCACACTTCTTAAGAGGTGCCAGTGCTACCGAGGTTTAACATGCATGTTGATGAGAATGAATGGAAGAAAACTAACCCTTTGAACATAGGATTCAGGCATGAGTGAACGAAGAACAGCAAGATGTTCATTCATTTGTTTTCGCCGGTTTCTCTCAACGGTAATGTGAGTGATTCTCTGAGTCTCCGCTTCTTCTTTGTTTTTACAAACTCTAGGCTTCCTTCTCCTCTTCTTCCTCCCTTGCACAACTTGATTATTACTCATTGTTTCATCTTGCTCATGCTCTTGCTCCATAAATTCTCTTTTTCTGTTGTTCTGATCAAATATTGCACCTTCATGATATTGTTGCTCATAGCTCATTGCATTTTCCAAGAAACAGGAAGAATCTATTGTATCATGATGATAAGAACCAGTACTACTAAATGGAGTTGCAGAAATAGTGTCATAGATAATAGTTTCCAAATCCAAAGCCATTTTACTCTCTTCAACTCAACTATATATCTTCATTTATAGCAAAATATATATAAGAGTTTGTGAAATTTTTAGATGAGTGACAAAGAGGAAGAAGAAGAAGAGGGTAATAAATAAGTAATAGTAATAGAGAATATATATATTAGGCACGTGAGAAGGTGCAGAAAAGGTTTAGTACTTTTCAGGAATCAGAAAGGTGTAGATAGTAAAACGAAAATACACCCTCCTATTTTATTTTTCTTCACTTCCTAATATCATAGATGCTGTCACAGTCTTATGCCAAGGAACAGAGAGAGTGTGGACCCAAATCTATATAGAAATATGCATAAAAACAATATAACACAAGCTGTGCAATAGCTACTTCTCACATTCAAATCTGTGTTGGAGTTTGTAGGAAATGAATGGCTCTCGTACCTAAGATTCTCTTGTAAATTATTACTAGTTAAATTATTTTGTTTTAGTTTTAGACAAAGTACTATTGTATCTTATAGTACTATGTTCTACATGTCAATGACATATATGATATATGTATGAAAATATTTGGTTGTTAGTTACAGATAAATTATTAGTTAAGATGCTGTTTTCCATATCCTCCTACTAAAAGTATGCATTCAAATTGTAATAATTTAGTTGTTTTTTATATGCATATGTGCATTTGAATTCATCTTAGAAGTGTGCTTCTATTAGTTAAGTTTTATTTTGATTGGTTTTGAGAGGGAAATAAATCCAAATTACCTAACAAGATTTGATACATTTTGGTTTAATAGTTTTTTGGATATGAAACCTATCTATTAGGTCAAAGAGTGGTTTTAGATTTTTTAGAAAAAAATAATCACCAATAATTGAAACTTAAAACTATTAATTAAAGGGAATGGATTTAATGGAGATTATTGTTAGTGACTTTGCCTTTTGATTAAGTTGAATTTTTTAGCTTTCAATTTGCAAAATCAAAATAAGTTGTAATTTTTATCTAACAAAATCGGCTCACTAATTTCAAAAAATACTAAATTTGAGTCTAATTTAAACTTTGAAGGGTAATTTGAGTCTAATTTAAACTTTGATTACAATACATTTATTCATAATTTTTATAGACACGGATATCTCTTTAAAAAATATGTATGTCTGAATGTCTAAAACCGACACTTGTGATTATATTTTTTTTCTTTAAATTTTTATTGATTTCGACGTGTTAGTCTTGTGTTTTAGATGTCTGTGTGATAAATTTCTAAATCTCTAACTTCTTTATAATATGAATCAAAATATAATCAATTTCATTTATCACTTTAATTGCAAATTCACTTCTTTCAAACGATTCAGCACACAAAATTTGCATCATATTCATTCATATATCTAACAAACAAAAATATAACAATTAGTATAATATTTAGCTTGGCTTACTTCACAGTTTCTAATGTTCACTTCTCTTACTACATCGTCGGATGAATAAAAGCATTTTTGTTACTATTATAAACAATGTGCTCTGTCTCTGAACATACTTTTTTGATAATAAAAAAATGAAAATATTACACAAACCACCACTTACACAAACCACCACAATTCAGACTCATATATTAGAATGAGTACACACGAAAAGACAGAAATGGAGCTAGGACCATGGTCCAAACTGTCAGACTCTGCTGGATTAACCATGTGACTGGCTACCCTTCTCGAAAAAGCACATTGCATGCAGGTCCTCATCACTTGAGCTATATTACTCAGATCCCCATAATACAATTTTTCACCTTCTTTTTTGTTATATTAGAACATTGATGCTTCTTTTAAACATTTTTTCCCTTATACTCAGCACTTTGAATTCAAATCACTTACAATCCATTTATTTATTATTCACTCTTAAAAATTATTTCCAATATCTCTCAACTAAAAATGATTGTTTTTAATGTTTTTAAATGATAATCAAAATGAATTATTTAATATTTTTCCACCTAAATTAAATGCAGTAATGTTATTATAAAAATTACATTTTTATTGAATTAGCATAAATAACATTATGTGCTCATTTGAATTTCTATTTAGGGTCTATATAAGAGAATTTTAGGGATGGAGAATAAAGTTCCTTCGAAGTACTTTAGAGATGGGGATGACGAACATATCCTCCGGTCCGTGGAGTCTCTACCCGTACTAAAATTCTATAATATAGTTAATTAATATATAATTTAATATTTTTATGTAGGTTTATTTATCATTTCAAATAATTTGTTAGTAAAAGAGAGAGATCTAAATGACTATTTTAATTTTTTAAAGTTTGAAAACTTCGTGTTCATGAATCTCAAGATTAAATATTGTTTAAACAATATATTTATCTTAGATGATTAGTTTATTAATTTATTGTCGTTAATTTTTAAATTGTTCTATTAAATTAATTTAAAAAAATAAGTAAAAATTTTATATTTATAGATATTCACAAAAATCGTGGGCACCCGCGGAGATCTATGGGAACGGAAATGGAGGACAAAATTCTCCAGTAACGAGGACATGAAATAGAGACAGAAATAAATTCAATGACGAAGATTGAGATGAGAATATATTATCCGCTCCGTCTCATTGACATCCTAGTTGGTTCTCAATCAATCACCAAGTACTAATAAAAATGATATATAAAATACAAACTAATAAATTCTTTAATAAAATCAAAGTACTGCTACCGATTGAGAGTTAAAACAAAAATTGTGAAATAAATGAGTTTAAAATATGGACTAAAAAATTAAGAGAAACACACATTTGAAATAAATTAGAAATAAATATAAATAAATTGATTCTTTTATCACGTAAAATTGATTTATTCAAAATTCATTCATTTTTAACCTTTAGTTCAATTGCAATATAATTTTTAAAATGTTTTTAAATTCAATGCAAAAAACATTAAATAGCTATCCTCATTAGATTGAAGATTCAAAATTTATTATTTATTTAATACCATTAATTATGTAAGGAATAGAGAGATGATAGTGAGTGGTGTGAATATCAAATGAGTACACAATATTATTTAGGCTAATTTAATAAAAATATAATATTTTATAATAATATTATTATATTTAATTTGTGTACAAAAATCTAAACGAATTATTTTGATTTTGATTTTAAAATATTTCAAGTAGTTTTTTGATTTGGAAATATTGGGGGAAAAATAGAGTAGCACGTGCTTCCAATGTTTTCAAATCAAAGATTGTTTTCAAATCAAAATGAATTGTTTAAGATTTTTTTACACAAATTAAATATTTCTTAAATATTAAAATATCACGAGCCATAAGAAATATTGTTCGTGATAAATATAAAGAAATCTTAAAAATATGTGATTCTTTTATCACATAATATTTATTTATTTAGAAATTTATACAATTTTAATCATTAGTTCAATTGCAATATAATTCAATGCCTCATGCAAAAAATATTAAATGATCATCTATCGCGATTATTTTAAAGATTAAAATATTAAATGAGTGCACAATATACTATTTAAGCTAATTTAATAAAAATATAATATTTTATAACATATTTAATTTTACAAAAATCTAAACGAAAACATTTGAAGTAGTTTATTGATTTGAAAACATTGAAAAAAATAAAGTAGCACGTGCTTTCGATGTTTCCAAATTAAAATAAAAAGTTATTTTCAAATCAAAATGAAATTTAAAATTTTTTTACACAAATTAAATGCTTCCAAAAAAATAAAATATCAAGAGCCATAAGAAACAATGCTCTCTATTTTAAGTTGAAAATTTATTTGACATTTTTATGCCGATTAAAAATTTTATTTTTTGTAACTTTATCAAAAAAAAAAAATTTCTTTTTTTAGTCTTTGACAAATCATTTAAGTTTTATAAAAAAAATTTAAAACATTGCGATTGTGTTAAAAGTTTAAAAATTATTATTTATTTAAGGGTTAAATATGATTTTGATCCCTCTAAATATAGCAGTGTCAACCGTCGCTAAATTGTATAGAATGACCATTCTTAAAAAAAAATGTTTAAAGAGACTAAAGTTGAAAATCACTATAGTCAGAGTGAACAAAAATTTATTTAATCCTTTATTTAAATAATACTAATTATTTATATAAGGAATAGAGAAATTATGGTAAAGAGCGCCAAATGACCATACAAAATCTTAAACAATTCATTTTGATTTGGAAACCAAACATATTTTGATTTTATTAAAACCATTAATTATTAGATGGATAATAAGTGATGTGAATTCCAATATATTTTTTGATTTTATTGAACCATTTTTTTTATTTTAATTATTAGATGGATAATAATGAATTTCAAATGAACATAAAAAAAACTAAGAGATTGGCATTTTGGTGATATGGCATAAGGGTAAAAAAATTCTCTTTTAACCCTCATATCACTTTTCACTTTCCAGAGTTTTCAAACTACACTACACTAAAGAAAAGCCATAAACCAACTAGGTATGAAAATGAAACATATCGAACACACAAAAAACACTAAAGCATGAGTTGTTGATAGTTGCATTCTTTGAGTGTGGTCGGTCACTATCAGCATGCCATTACATGTGAAGTGAAAAAGTAATTTTTTATCTGGTCAACGTGATGATTTTAATATGAAGTGTCATTAAGATAAGATTTTTGTCATTTGACTACCAATCATAGTTGTCACACATGTTCTAGATTCAACAGACTAGAACACATTTCACCAAAATTTTAACTTCATATCAAAATAATCAGCAATTCCAATAACAATTGATAAAATATAAGCATAGATAAACAAGATAAAAAGAGCCCAGGTTGATGATGCAGAGAGGGTATCAACAGACAAGTTTACCAAACCAGTGAGGAGATTAGCCTGCATAAATTTATTAGAGGAAATTATTAAATTAAATCTAGATAGATAAGTCATATAAGGCAGTAGCTACTAAGGAATATATTGTTCACCAGAAGAAATGTGGCTAATAAGTTCCGATTAAATGCTCCTTCAAGTACTGAAGTTTTAATTCCCGGAATAAGATCGGCCAGTGTTAAAATTGATAATAGCTGAAAAATGAACGACAGCAAATCCAATTATGTCTGATTTTTTCAAAAATATTCAATCCGATAAATATAATTTAAACAATAATCAAGATAAGCCGGCAAAAGAATCCTAAAGTGATAACCACAATATAAGTTACAAAAGCCAGCACACTATGTTAGACACTGATCCAATGAACAAAACAAAAGTGAGATAGTGACCTGTAAATTGTCAGCCACCACCAAAGTAACATATGGCAGGTTGCACTGTACAATATATCGAGAATTAGTTAGTTTTCATCTATTGATACCAAATTATCCATAGAAAGCCCTTCTGAGTAAGAAGTTAAAACATGGCGAGACATACCGTTCTTCGTGAAATTCTTTCGACGTGCCTATCTAGAAGCGCAGTTAATAACCTGACATGTGCATCGTATAAAAGGTGCAAGTTCAATTCGGTGGACTTCATTCAAAAGGATAAATAAGTTCCGGATTAAATTTTGAAATTTTTACCAAAACAGGATTGCTAGAACCCAAACTCTAGTCCGAACCCATCTGCTACTTTTTAGTGCAGAGGAATGGGTTCCAAAGATAAGATAGTTTCCTAAATGAACGCCAATAAGGTACATACCCCAATATCCTGTAGACATAACTCGATATTCGTAATAAATATTATGTATCAGAAGTGAAATCACATCATGATTGAACAATGCAATGTGCAACTCTTACCAAATATGCTAAAAATCCCCTCCTTATTTTGACTTATGATATCCGTTCCTCTTTCATTTGAAAGTAGGTAATGGTTTAAACCATGCATCAAACTGAACTGGTAACCTTTGAAACATAGATTGAATTTTATAAGGAATCAGATTTCAAAATACATGACATTAGGTTGAGACAGAAAGAAGAGAAAAAAAGTACCTACTAGGACAAGTGATCCAAAAACTCCAGAATATTGTGGGGGAATATTAATAAAGGATGTAAGAATTGAGATAGCAGCAAGCGTGAAGAAAAAATTCCAATGCACACCATATTCACTCGTATGGACCTATTTGAAGGAAAATGGTTACTTGCTTCCTTGAAAACATCAGGAATTAGACAATTATAACTCAATTTGTAAAGAATGAGATGGAAAGCATATCCATGGCTTCCTAAGAATTACTTGAGTTACTGAATTATGCAATTAAAACACAAACAACCTTAGATGTTAAAGAGACTCTTGATCGTGAGGCACTAACTATCTCACAAGTAACCACATATCTTTCTAGAAAAACCTCAACATGGTCTCTCTTTTTTATTATTCATATGTTTTTACACTTCAAAAACATAAGTATATCATTTTACGCCTAAACCTTCCAAGAACTTAAAGATACATAATGAGTTGATAACTCTATCTCAATATCTCCGGACACTAGTATCTATAAGGTGGCAATTTGATTAGCTCCCCTTATAGTCTTAATCTCATCATTTGAAACCAAACCCACAATTTCAATTGCATAAGTAACATGTTAGTCGTCATTCACTTAACAAGAACACAACATTAAGAACCATCTTCAAGTTTTGAAGAAAAAAAAATATGAACATTAACTACTAGTACTACTTATGCAAGAGCGCGTTGTCGTTGATGAATCGTACAATGTACTAGTACATAATATGCATAAGGACAATTTGAAGAAATCAAAGATTGTTAATCAATCATTTCACTCTCCATGTTGAATACTATCTCCATCATATCCAAGATGCAAACTTTGACATAACCATCTTTCTTAAAACTTAGGTTGGGCCTAATTCAGACTCTTAACAATTCTTATTAACAAATATAATAATTAGAATGATTTTTTCCTTTTATAATACCTATGAGCTGCGCTGACAACAACAATAACAACCAAGTTTTATCCCACTAAGTGGGGCCGCATGAGTTGCACTGACAATTGAATAAAATTTTGAATTATAAATCTCTTCTCAAAATTTAATTTTGCACATTAAAAATAAAATCTGATTGGTTATATCTTGCACTCTAAGTGGCTAATTGAATACAATTTCATCTACCTCATTATAAGAAGCCAAAGTTTTACTACTTCAAATAAATTACCTGCACTAACAGGTCCTAATATCATATACTTTCATCAAAGCTATAAACACAAGCTTGATAACAATTGTGGGTGGATTAGAAGCTTTTTCCATATCAAATAAAAACGCATAATCTTTTCTATATTTAATTTTTTTCCAATTTATAGATTCTTTTGAAGTGAATGGACTTGATTTTTAGAAATTAAATTCTATGAAAATAAATATAAAAAATATCCACTCGACTGCTTTAACAAAGGGAAAGTTTAAAACCAGTGAGCTTGAAACAGATGAGAATGAAAATAAATATAAAAATATCCATTCGACTGCGGATGCACATCTATCATAAATTGATATCTAAATTTTATCTGTGCCTGGCAAACTTCATCTTGATGATTGTCAAATTAACTCTAAATCTTCCGAAATTTTTCAGGATATCAAATCAATATTTGCTCTTTTTTTTCTAACATCAAAAGTTTTAAAAGTACGAGGTTGGACAAGTTTTTCCATGATGATGGAGTGAGCGAGTGGAGTGATAAAGAGATCAAGGACTCCATCCCTCACCCACAACATAACACTGAAATTTGTCATTCCGAAAGAAAAAAAACATCAGCCGATAAATTTGAAGATGGTGCTGAAAAGTTTTTTTCCTTCATTATCTCTTTTCTTTAAAAAAAGTTAGTCCAAAGTTTCTTTTCTTAAAAGATATATATGAATATAAAATTCATCAAAATTCTGTATATAATCTTTCTAATTTAAAGCAATAAGTATATGTACCAAAGTGAGTGAGCAGATGTTAAGCTCAAAGAGAACTGTGCGCCATCTTTTTAATTGAAGAATGCTTGAGAAGAAAACTATCAACTTGCTTTTTATAAGAAACGTAATAGGTAATGCCAATGGTGAACTAAAACCTTGTTTTGTGCACCAACTTCCCATTTAAATACTATTGTTAAAAGTTGAAAACTTAATGCACTTTAAGCTTTAAAAGCTTTAAAGATTAAAAATCAATATTGATCCGTGATCCTGAAAAAAGTCCACGAATTTGGATTTATTATGTTAATCAACAAGATGAAATTCATAGGGCTAATTTAAACATATTAATCGTCAAGAAAGCATTGTTTAGATATTTGACTTACGATGTGGTTTGTCGTGAACTGGGGGAAGGGGTTAGGTTGATAAGTGGGACGTGAAGCGCATGAGTTTATGTTCTAATAATTCATGGAGAACATGGAGAACAAGGGAGGGGTGAGAGAGGAGGGGAACCGCGGACGGACTTGGGGAAAAAGGAGTGGGGATGGGACCACTTTACCCCTCCAAACTGTGATTTAATCTCCGTTTATTTAAAAAGTATGTAGATCTTACGGTTCCAATGTTATTTCCACTTATGCACCCCTTTTCAAATGATACAATTGAAACAACGTCTGAGATTCCTAGTAAAGATATAATGTAATCAATTATGAAAGTTTAAATAAATCTAAGCCTGCTGAGTGCTAATTACTCGTGCATTTCTCAAATTTCTTAGTCTAAACTCTTATAGCCTCTAAGTCTAAGCTTGTGAATTTTTTCTGCATAGTACAGTGACAAAATGAAATTTAAGAGTTTCAACTCTGAATCGTTTCTGCCAAAAAAAGCCTTACTCACCCAATCATGCTCAGCATAAGAGTCTATAGGCTTACAAATCATAGGGGTTTACTATAGTCTTTGAGAACTACGTCATATATAATTAAAATTTTCAAAAAGATATTGGTGATTATGCTTGTTAAAGCTAAATAAGATGCAGAACTATCAAATGCATGTCAAAAATTTTGTTGACATAGTTTCTAAGAATCTCAATGAAAATAATCCCACCTGATAATCCACACCAGTTGTTGTAACAAGACGAAAAAATCCTAAGAAGATAAGTGGACTAGATGAAACTATTGCAGTCTTCCAGTTTCTGAAGCAAGTAAATAAATGATGTTATCAGGGGAATGTAGAATGCATTATATTTGTGCAAGTTCATTCTAAGGACACCGGTGTCGTTATAGAGCATGTAAAAAAATTTAGTAAAGCGGCAATTTAATTTTCAAAAGCCTACCAGCATGTTCATGTTAATAATAAACCTCCTTAAGCATTCATTTAAGAAAATTAATGATTAATCTAACTCAACGAAAAAGGCATTTCTACATCTAGGTAAACATGATTATTCTATTTCAGTAAACATACAAAACACAACTATTTTGCGAAAGTTCATTTTGTAAACATACTTACACAGATGCAATATTCCGCGCTTGACGAGATACAAATGAATTTGCTAAAACAAATGCTCCAACTCCAAGATCCATCTGCAATGCAAAAGTAATGTCAAATCTCAGCAAAACAATCAAATTATTGAACTATATCTCTTGTTAGCAACATAACATAACAAAATGGATGCACCAAGTAGTATAAGAAGCAGATAAAACATTTTATATGAAATTTTTTAAACATCCTTTAGGTAAGACATGTCTTTCAGTTTTGCTCGGTTATTTTGAATTTAGAACTGTCAAAGAATCTTACCAAACTAGCTCCATATGTTTCAGTCTTCGCATATCTTCTAGGAAATATTCTGAAATCAACAGCTAAGATGCACAAGAATGTTATAATCATCTGCAAAAATATTTTTTATCAACATAATAGCATATGAAATCAACACAACGGAATAAAGAATTCTATATTCACGCTTCATACCACAATAACCCTGTACGAAGTAATATATGCCCTAAAAGAATTGGGCTCTTCTAAAACGGGAGTTGAACCATCAGGCCTGCAGAAAATTGTATGGAAATCAGCAATTACCCACTGCAAAATACGGCTCGTGTGAAACTTTTGCTCGAAATTATTCATGTCACAAAGGTCTATTCTTTTAAGAATTTAGCTAAACAAATTGAACAATTACCTCTTCACTGCAATATAAAGCAATGTTAAGACTGTGAATAAACTTGCTATTATAAAGCTCCAGTCAGCAAGTACCTATAACCAAAATCATTGTACCAATTACAAAACAAAATGATTCGAATTTATTCAAAAACCTAGTTAGCAACATAGCTACCACCCGACAACACCAACAAAAAATCAACTTTCAAGTGATAGCAAAATTTTTGATGCTACCCGGGACACTTACAGTGAAAAATAAGAGCATAGGAACAACTATGACAAGAAAATCCAGAGTCAATGTAAATAGGTAAGCTTTAAAACTCCTATGCTCAGATGGTGCATTGTCGTTTTTCTTCTTCAAGGAGTCACCTATAAGTAAAAAAGCAAAAAATAGGATTTTAGGCCATGTTTGGATAAACAGCTACAACAACAACCAAGCCTTATCCTACTATCCATAACCATGCTTTTATCCAAAATTGTTAATTTCGGAATCTTTCTTAATAACTTCTCTTATAGATTTTTTAGGTCTTCCTCTACCTCTAGCTGTTTGACTCACCTCAATCTGATCTACTCTTCTTACCACAAAATTTACCGGCCTTCTCTCTACATGCCCAAACCACCTAAAATCGCCTAAGCCTAAACGATTCAATTAAGAAATTACATTATAAGCGCTAATCATACTTATGTATAAACTTTTACTATAACAAAAGACAAAGTAAGGTCAAATAGTTTTCGTGTAAGCTACAAGTTGTATTCATGACTAAAAACTATCTTAATAAGCTATTATCCTATATAGCTTATGGAAATAAGCTCTCTTCAAACGCATCGGACCGCAACTGCTGTGGTAAGGGACTAACCAGTTATGGGAATGGAATTGAAGGAATGGCGAATAAGTACCAAAATCTACAATCAGAATAGAACAGAAACATTGATCAGAAATCACGTTAGAATTAAGCTGAGATTATTATTATTATTATTGGGAATTGACTTACAGGGAGAGTTACAGTAAGAGCCGCGATTTCGAGCAATGATGATCCGGTCAAATTGCTAACGAATCTGCAAAAGTAAGAGAAAAGTGAATGCTAATTGTTGTGATTAAGGAGAGGTAGAGAGAGAGAGAGTAACTAACTGTTCTTTGAGTTGCTTGGTGGAGAGAGGAGTGTCCATGGTTTGGGTGGACGCAACGGTTGAGCAGCACCACCGGAGCGGAGGCAGAATAAAAAAGTGTACTAAATAACAATTGTAACAAAAAAATGGGTGAAAACTCAAAATGAGTTAAAGGACATTTTGATTGAGCTTTGGTTTTTAATTTTTAAAAGAATTTTATATTATCATTTATTACAAATATATTTTTTGTCATATCATTTAAAATTTTCACTCTGATTTAGTGGGATGTATTATTATAAAATTAATTTATTTATATTATTAGTGTTAAGAAATTAATAAAATTAAATTAAAAAATAAAAAATATGATTGTATTAATCTTATTATAAGTACATGTCCGAATTTAGGTAGTGTAATTTGGGTCTAACCCCTTGCACAGGATTTCAATAAAAATGGGACCTCAAATTTTTTCTTATAAACCATAAACAAGAAATAATATTGATATATTTTCCTTTGAATAATAGTACACTTGACATAAATTGGTGCTACGGTTAAGCATCATCATTTTGAGCAGAAGGGACAAGGGTTTGTCCACGCTGGAAAATGTTTTTATAATTTAACTGCATTAATTTACAAAATTTTACTTAAATAGCCTTAGTGGATTGAAAACCTGTGTTATATCTTTTTTTTCTTTTATTGAAACCAATTTTAAAAATTGGAAAATTGTAGCAGAGACGCCCTATTCAAGTATGAGTCATATTTTTAGGACATATGTAATGAATAAAAAATTAATTGAAATCTTCTAATTTATGAACATTCATAATCAATTCTATTTATAACATTTCTCCTTAAATGTCCATAAAAAACATGTCTCATTAAAATCTTGTTAGGAAAAACCCAATAAAAAAATTCTGATGAAAGAAAAAGAGTACAATATTATTTGTGAATGAACTACTTAGTTACTAATCAATACAATTATTACAATTAAGAAAGAAAATTATAGAAACACAATAATCCATTATTCATAATAGCCATCTTAGATGTTTGTTCATGATATGCCTCGTTAAAACTTTACTAAAAAAAATTCAATGGAATAAAAATTTAGTGATGGAAAAAGAGTACATATCATTTTAAGAAAAATTCATTTCTCCCCCAGTTGAGCTATCATTTTTTCGACGATGAAGATCAATCTTTTGCACTAAAAGGTCTACAAGATGAACAAGTTTGTTGGAGCTTAAATCACCACTTTGCTGAAGATCATGAGTGAAAAAGAATTTTGGAGAAATGTGTTTTGTTCAATCTCCTTTAATGTAGTCATCTTTTAGTTGAACATTGCATATGATATTATCTTCATATATGGTCGTTGTATTTCTTTTTAGAAGTTAAACCACAAGTCTTTTGTGTGTGTTGAATTTGAAATCTCAACCAAACGCATTCTCAACTTATCTCATATAGTGTTAAATTTCTTATGACTAGACAAAGTTGTTGTTATGGTTTTTTTACTAGTCTCCATGAAAATATTATGTTTCTACATAACCTGTTAATTCTAATTAGGATACGAATAAAACAAATTCATGTCCACTTATCCCTAAAATAACGAAGTATATTTTGACTTCGTTCAAATATCTTCGTGTATGAGAAGAACTATATCTTGTTAATAGAATAATATTACTTGATATATCATGGTGTATATAATTAGCAAGATAGATCAGTTCTTGGATTACACGAAATATGATACTTCATGACCAATTAATTTTACATCCTCTTCTCGAAGTCTAAAGGATCTTACACATCCAATTATCTACCATTATAAAGATAGACAACATACGAGATTTTTGTCTACATATAAAAGTTTTAACAGTTTTCTATATACGAGATTTTTCCATATAGAAACGTTTTAACACTTTTCTATAAAATCTTCTTGGTGTATGCAAATTTTATTGTATAAATGTTCACCATGTAAGAACTTTGTCTTTTCCAAGTCCTTCACATCAAGCCATTTATTTAAACAATTTATAGCTTTTGAGAACTCTTTAGGAGTTGCAATAATATTTATGTCATCCATATGGATATCTATTATTTCAAATTCTTTTCCACATATTTTCATGAAAATACAAGAACATTTGGAGTTATTTGTATATCTCTCCCTTAGAAAATCTTTATTAATATAATTATACCACATATGTCCATATTGCTTTATATCATAAAGAAACTTGTTCAATTTTATGGAGTAGCTTTCTCCATATCCAAAATTATGTGCCTCTGATATATTAAACCCTTTAGGGAGTTTCATGTAAGTGTCACTATCAAGTGAGCCATATAAATAAGATGTCACAACATCCATCATATTCATATTAAGCGCTTCATGTGCTACAAGGCTAATTAAATATTGAAAATATAATTAAATTCACTACAAGTGGATATGTTTCATATAAATCAATCTTAGGTCTTTGTGAAAACCATTGAGCAACAAATCAAACTTTATACAATTTTTTCTTCACTAAAACTTATTTATATCCCATTAGTTTTACACCTTGAGGTGTTTGGACTACATGTCCAAAATTGAGTCACTTGTAAAATGAATTTAATTCTTCTTCATTTGAATATATTTATTTTGGTCAATTTTCACTTTCTCTACAGTCTTTAATAGACTTTGATTCATGATTCTCGTTATCATTTATCATGTTTAGCGCTATATTTTATCTGAAGACATTATCAAAATATTGAATTCATTTTGGTTCCCTGACATACTTGTTCCCTTAGTCTTAGAAAACCGTTTCTTAGATAAGCATTTCGACAGAACTAGTATAATTTCAAAAAATCTTAGCACATGTTTTAAGATCAATTGGTCGATCTTGCGAGTGACCCTTAGTTTTAGGACTTTGGGAGGATCAGCGGTTATTTACCACTTTCCACAGTAAACAGTAGCCTCTGTAATACATGTGTCGACACACTAACCTATACAGGTAGGCACATGATTTAAATGTGTCGACACATGACCTATAGAGGTCGACACATACATTAAAAATACTGAAAAATGCATTTTTCTGTAAACCTTTTGCATTTATTTTGCTTCCAACTTGCACACAAATATATACCTTATACATGCATCATAAAAAAGTTGATGAAACCATAAACATGCAAAGATTTCTCTTCATCTTCAACCTCTCATAATCTATGCATGCACATAAACAAATCACACCTAATCATTTTTGTTTGGGTGTCATCTAGATTCAGAGTTGATAACGTCTAATTTAGGTTGTTGAATTGTAAATTGTGTTGGAGAATATTTAGGGGTGTTCATCGTGAAAAACTGTGAAGGTTTTTCAGCAATATCAAAGTGTTGATTTGGGAGTTTTTCACAGGGTTTCGCAATTTGGATTCGATTGAGTGAAATCTTTACAAAATGGTGGTTCTCGCAAAGTAATAGTGTGAGACTGTGAATCGATTGAAAATCTTGGGTGACAACAATTTGCAATTTGGAGAGAGAGACAGAGACAGAGAGAGAGAGAGACAGAGAGAGAGAGAGAGAGAGAGAAAGGACATGATGATTTGTTTAGATAGTTCACCAGGTGTTCTATTCATGTCCATGTCTACCCCTAATTCCATTCAGAATTGAGATAATCAATCTTACTTTGCAAAAAATTGTTTACAAGATAATAACAATCCAACCCTACAAACCCTATGTTTGACGTTGATTTTAACACTTTCTCTTCCCTTGATCTGAGCTTGCTCAAGTCATCCAACAATACCAATTTGATCTACTGTCTCGCGCTACTCCTTTGCAAGAAACCACTATTCTTTAAAGCTTTCACTTGTCTGAATTCAAATTACAAATTATTGTCACCCAAGATTTCCAATCGATTCACCGTCTCACGCTATTCCTTTGCAAGAACTACTGTTCTTTAAAGATTTCACTCGCTTTAATCCAAATTGTGAAATCTTCTCAAAAACTCTCAAATCAACATTTGATATTGGTGGAAAACCCTCACAATTTTTCACGATGAACACTCCTAAAGATTTTCAACACAATTTATAATTCAACAACCTAAATTAGACGTTATCGACTTTGAATCTAAATAACTCCCAAACAAAAAATATTATAAAATAGAGAAGTAAAGATAAGACTTCTAAGTATCTAAAAATGCGACATCAAGGCACGGTTAATAATATAACACTTTTCTCTATAAATATCATATTTTATATATTATTTGAGATATTCAACATAACACTTTTCTCTATAAATATCATATTTTATATATTATTTGAGATATTCAATCAATCAAGTTATTTTATATATATTTTTATTTGAAAACTCTTGAACGGTAAACTTGATTAAGAAGCTAAGTAACCAACCACATGTAACTAATTGCTTACACCTATAAAAAAACTTGGTGCCTCTATCTCTCTGAGTCTATATCTAAAGTCTCAACCTCTAGCAGTGAAATTTAAACAACAACGAAGTAGAGTAAAAGATGCAAAAAAAAAGAAAGATGATCTTGAATGATAAAAAACACACTTCAATGGTCCTGAGAATGAGCAACTGAAGAGGAGCCAACTACTGGTTTAACAAAACCACAATTACTACAAGGTGTAGGCTCTGTCAATGTCATTTCATTGTAAGTTGTACAACTCTTAGAGCTGCTGTGCCCTCCCTTTATAACATGTTCAGGCAATCTCAACGTATATTTCGCATCATCTTTCTCTTCACCTCTAATCATTACTATAGAATGCCCCGTTGAATGTGACTTTGAAAATCTAGGTTCTTCTCCTGGGGGTATGCTCATATTCTCACAAACATGTTGGCCACTGTCATTTATTTGAGCTCCAGTGATCTCACCAACAGTGTCTCTTTCCTCTTCTCTAACATCAATACGTATAGCATCGCATGGTAACTGCACCATACCCTCATCTGCATCAACTGTGTCATTGTTATTGTTATTGTTGTTGTTTTCATCGTGGTTGTCATTGTCCCCGTGTTTCAACGTCGGATTTAAATCAAGTTCGGTTCGACAAACTGGACATGTCTTGTGAGATTCAAGCCACAAATCAATACATTCTTGATGGAAAACATGACAACAAATGGTTAGATGACGAAGCAAGCTATCATCCTCGAACTCCATCAAACAAACAGCACATTCTAAACTGTAACTCTTTTCCTCACGAAGATCTTTCACGGAGGAGTAAACAAAAGTAGGAAACTTGTCTAGAAGGGTATTGTCGAGTCCTCTAGGTGGTGATCTCTCAGGTGAAAGACGAACGACAGAATCTGAGGGTGTTCCCTGTAAGGCCCAATTGTGCAAAAGTTCTTGAAAATAATGCTTACAAAAATACACAATGCTGAAAGTCACAAAGGCTAAGATGAGGACTGTGAGGATGAAAGTTACTAGTGCCGGTGGAGTCCTGTACGTTGGGGCCGGCGGGATATTATAATCATGTTCCGATGAAGACATTGCTGAGACAGTGAAGATGGGTTATTCCGGACCTTCCACGCATTCTTGTTTGCATGGATGAGAGGAGTTTATGAACAAAAGAAGTGGTGTGAAAGAAAGTAAGTAAAATGGTGATTACTTTTCTCTCTTCATGTTAATATTACTATTCTTTAGAGAGGATTTCAAGGGAGAGAGAACGGAGGTGGTGTTTGAGTATTAGATGATGGGTTAATATGAGACAGTAATGTTGAGAGTGATTTTTAGCCTTTGGTTAGAAAGGTTAGTTTGGAGCGAGTCGTTGTGAGAAAGACAAGGACTTATGACCAAGCTCTATTGAGACTTGAGAGTGTATGTAGTACATGAATAAGTAATTAGGATTATTAAATTATATATAATAAATACAATTAATATTTTTTTAAGTACATCTCATATACATATTTGACCATAAAAAAACATTTAACATGTAAAATAATTTTAATTATATAATATGATTATTGTATATGTGTGTGAAAAATTTTATATCTTTTTGTCTACTTTCACTAAAATTCTTAAACATAAAATTTTATTGATCGAAAGAAATAGTATGAATGTTGATAGTATTAAGACAGATATTTACGATTTGTACGTAAAGCACAAAAGATTTATCGAACACACTTCTTAAAAATTTATTTTAACTAATTTGAAAATATGGAGGGGGTTGATAAATCATTTGTTTAAATATAATTTAACCTTAAGACTAGTATTTTTTTTTTTAATTTTTTGTTTTTCTAAGTTTTTATAGATATTTCCATATAAATTCAAAACTTAATGCTTTTAATCTTTAGTGTCATTGGTGTAGGAAATCCATCAAAATCTATGGAGAATTTCTATCAATTTTTATTAACAAGATTGTTATACACAATAACAATGAAATAACAAATTAAGGTTTGAACAAAATAAAGAGAAACGAACATGATTTTATGAATTGTGGAAAATTTCTTCATTTAAAATGGAGATATCTTCCTTAAGCTTAATGTTTTCAAAAGATATGGATTCAAGGGACTTTTTAAGATCCTTGAATTCAATTTTGAGTAACTCTTGTTTTTCCAAAATTTCAAGTAAATAATAAGTTAATTCAGAATGAGTAAGACGGAAAATACCTTTTTGGAGAATACCTCATTTATGTCTTATTCAGATTATACTTCATCTTTTGGAGGAATCTTTTGAGCAGACGTTCTAACTTGAGTCATTAGCGTCACGTTAGCACGTTCTTCTTTTAGAGAGTCAAAATGAACGCATGTTGCCATCAACCATTTCTTCTTGCTCTTGAGAACTTTCTTCTTGGCTTGTGCTTCTGAAGTTCAGAACAATCATTTAGGTAGTGTCCTGGCTCATTACACTCATAACAAGTGACTTCTTTATCATTAGAATTCCTCTCATCAGAAGTAGACTTAAAACGACCACATGTCCTTTTAGTACTTCTAAACTTGTTGTCTTGATTTCTCTTCCAAAGAAGGTTAACCCTTATGGACAATTGAGATAACTCATCTTCATCAGAATCTTCTTCTGAATCCTCAACCTCTTCATCTTGAAGAGCTTTAGACTTCTTTGATATTCTGACAGATTTGAGCGCAACAAACTTGCCTCTCTTTTGAGGTTAATCTTGTTCTAGCTCAATCTCGTGACTTCTTAGAGAATTCACCAGGTTTTTAGAGAAGTGTTTTTGAAATCCTCTGCAAGCCTGAGTGCAGTTACCATAGACCTTCATTTGGATGAAAAGCTTATGATAATCTTCTTCACATGACCTCCTGTTGAATAACCTTTGTTTAAAACTCTCAGTCATGCAACTAAGTTTTGAAACCTTGAGAACATCATCTCGATTGTTTCATCATCCTCCATTTTGAAGACTTCATACTTCTGAATTAAGGCCAAGGCATTGGTCTCCTTGACTTGATCATTTCCTTCATGAATCATTTTGAGAAAGTCAAATATAGACTTAGTTGAGTCTCTACTTGTGATCTTCTCGTACTCAGTGTAAGAAATAGAATTCAGCAAGATGGTTCTTGCTTTATGATGGTTCTTACAATCTTTCTTTTGATGATCAATCATAGCTTTTCTTTCAAGTTGTTTTCTATTTGCATTTGTAGGATGTTCGTAGCCATCTACTAACATATCCCAAAGATCAATATCATAACCTAGAGAAAAAAATTCTACTTTGTCTTTCCAGTATTCAAACTTTTAACCATAAAAATGGGAGATTTAGCATTGTAGTTATCTTTATCATAAACTGGAGCAGGTGGTGGTGGAGTAGGATCAACCATAGTGTTTCTAGAACTCGTCTGGATCTTTATCTGACACAGTTTAGTGTTTGATAGAAATCAATACTAGAATCGGAGCTTAGATGTCAATTCAAGGTGCGAGAAACACAAGAAAAAGGAGGTTTGAATTGAGTTGCACCAAATATAATCTTTTCGTAACACAAAACACAAAGATAACAAGTGAATAAAAATAGAAAAACACATTTATTTTTATCCTGATTCATTGTTAACTAAGTTACTCCAGTTCACCCCGCGAGGTGATTTTCCTTATACACAAAGACTTAATCCACTATAATCAACCAAATTACAGACAGCCACAATAAGTTTGATCAACCTTATTGGAACCCCCAATAAGTATGTTGATCCTTATCGCAAACCTCTATGGTCGCAGCCAAAATCTTCTTGAGAATTCATACTACACAAAATCTCTAAGGAACCTATCAACAATAGTTGATTACAAAGATATATATATATATATATATATATATATATATATAAAAATGATTATACATAAGTAGATTACACAATGTTTAAGTACAGCAACACAAAATTGTTGATAGCAAGACTCGAACAAAAGCTCATTGCTTATTTACAAAACTATACAAAGGATTTCTCAACAGAGTTTATGCAGTGATTTGGTATAGTTTTGTTGAACTGACTCATTAATTTCAAATACTTCCAAGTACTTCTTTTATAGTTGAAAAGAAGATATTTGTTGGAGGGTAGAATAGGAAATACAAATACAGTTGTATTATTCTCAACGACCGTGGTGAGACTGGCAGACAATAGTATAAAAAGATGTGTCCTTGCGCCACTCTAGAGAGCATAGGTCACATTATGCTTTTGTACTTTTATATTCACCATTATACGCAATCCCTTAGTCTTGATATGATTGTTGATGAAGCATGTTGTAGAAGGATCAGAATTAAATGTATCTTCAAAACCTAACTCATTTGAACCTTATAGGACTTGTTCAGAGAACTCTTGTCATCTTAGTCTTCAGCACTTGGTCTTCAGAAGAATGTCATCAGATCTTCAAAACTTGTTCAACAGAACCTTGTCTTCACCATCTTTACAATTTGAAACAACAAAATTAAAGCTTTGTAAGGCCTCCAAAACTTCCTTGAATAAGTCACGATCAAAAACTCATTTACTAACGTTCCTTAGAACCGTTACATAAGACGCATTCTTTAATCTTGACTTAACTTGTAACACATCGAAAATATTCTTCCATAGTGTTTAGTTCAGGATCTAATGACGTCACACACCTTCTTACCAGATTCAGAACCTGTTTAGCAATAGCCACACACTAGACAGGAACCGTTAAAGTACACGATTGTTCTAAAAAATAACATGTAAAATTATCATCAAAACATAAGGTCATGTGTAAAACCAATCTTGTTCTTACAAATGACACTCATATGCCTCTAGCCTCTGGGGCTTCTCCAAAGACCTAGGAATGGTGTAGTTAGTGACCTTTCTTGTGAACGAGATTCAACGATAACGAGCAATAGATTATGCAACGGGACTCTGCTCATGCATCATTCATGGGCGACATGGAGAAACATGGATGCATTGCCAAACTTCAATTTGTGTGGCAATTTTAACAGGGGTGTTTTTCTAGCTCTCTTCAATGTGGATAAACCGCGAGTTTTGTTGTTACAATAGATTGAAAATATTCACAACGACATGGAGAAACATGGATGCATTGCCAAACTTCAATTTGTGTGGCAATTTTAACAGGGGTGTTTTTCTAGCTCTCTTCAATGTGGATAAACCGCGAGTTTTGTTGTTACAATAGATTGAAAATATTCACAAGAGATTATTCATGTTGGGAGTATCGAACGAGGCTTGAGAGTGCTTGGAGATGTGCGAGCTAAGGTACGTGGCGAAGGAAAAAGAGCGAGCAATGGAGGAAACTAAACAGTAAACATGTGGTGAAGGAAATTGTGCTTTTGGTGAAGGAAAGAAAGCTTCTTTGAGCAAGTGATTTTGATCAATGGTTCTCAATTGGAATGAAGGTTCAGGAACCGGTGATTGATGCGAATGGTTTGTTGTTAGAGACTGTGAATCTTGCCGGATATTACATCGATATCTTAAAGAGTTTGAAATGATAATCAAAGAGTGGTAGCATTGGTGGGTAGCTGGCCATGAGTTAACTTTGAACCAACCATTGTTGAAATAGCATAAAGCAGATACATTACTGAGAGTTGTAACAAAAAATAATTGTGGTGGTGCAATTAAGAAAATTTGAGAGAATAAAAAAGACAATCCCTACATACAAAATCATTATTTTGTACTGGAATAGAAAATAGTTAATATGTTGATGAAGATCAAGGAGGCTTCTAGTGCACATGCAATGGTTTTTCAGTGAACAAGATTGTCACTCTGACTCTCAATTCAATATGAAGAGCATGCTTCTGGAGGTGGCATTATGTGATGCAAGACTAATATACAACAGTGAAGTGATGAGCTTTTTATAAAAAAATGGACCTATGTTGATTGGGTCTATCTTAATGGACAGGCCAACCCTAAACACTAACTTTACTATAAAAATTGAAAATCTAGATTTTATTTATATATTTTAAAATTAATGGTACAAATGATTTGAAATAGAAAGGAAATTTTCATTCTATTGTTAAAAAATACAGAATAGGACACATTATAACTTCGATTTTATTTTTATCTTTTTATTTTAAAAAAAAACAATATTAAGTACAACTAATAAAAAACATTAGTACCACTTTTCAATTAAAAAAACAATAAAAGGAAGCTGCAAAACAAGGAGTTGTGTGCAAGAAGAAACAAGATAAAAAAGAGAAGAATAAAGTGTTGATTGAATCAATAAGTTCCATTTCATTGCATGCCTCCAGATTGGAAGAAGAAATGGATGGACATACAAATAAGTTCCATCATATTCTATAACACTCAAATCCAAACAATAGAATTTGATTTCATACCACTCAATTTCATTCTCATCTATTATACTCTACAGATCCAAACATAACCTTAAATTATATCCAACATGATGTAACAGGGATCAAACATGAGCCAACATAACCTTAAATTATATCCAACATGAGATCGAACATGAGCTAACATAAGCACAACTAAGCGCAATGCAGTCTAATGCATAAACAAGGAAGCCGTTGTTACATTCAAAACTCCGATACAAAACTTGAAAAGAAAGATTAATCCTTCACCAAACAGAAGTGCGCAGAGCGATAGTATCTGCAAATTGAGCAAAGTGCTAGAAGTGCTGGAAGCTAAAGATCACACGAGAGATCAGATAATATAACAAGATGGGAATGGAAATCATAGCTTATTCAGCAACATGGTAATACATAAGCCATTTTCCATGTTTTCAAGATTGGGAATATAAGTTATTATACCTCTAGTCGAAGTCGTCGATCCAATCACCGTATATCCTACTGATTTTATCTGGACCTTTCCACTTATGATGAGCTCTTTGTCCTGGCTGCTGACTCACAATGGAAGGTCTCTGTGAAGGGACTCCAATATGATAAACATCTGAATGAGCAATAGGTGGAGTTGATGCAACCAAATTGTCGGCGTGGTTTTTTGAAGATACTCCCTGTTTTGCGTCGGAGGCAACAACAGAAACACCGTCTCTGATTTCTCCTTCCATAAGGCCACCTCCATACCTGTGTAACTCTGCGCTCACAATATCAAAGTCAGATTTATATTTTTAAAAAATAGCTTATAGGTCATTCTGATAGATAATCAATTTAAGCTAATAAAACACTCATGAATCAATCTGAGAAATGTTCTCGAGTGTAATGTATAAGTAATGTATACGCTCATATTTGGATTGGCGGTGAGATTGACAGGATCCCGATTACTCACGGTGATTTTGGCAAAAGCTATACTTTAGGACTTAAACAAAATCAGTGTCATTGAGATATAGCTAAGCTCTCCGTCAATCCAAACATGCACATAATGCACAAGGCCAAACACCAAATAAATAAAAGTATGAAGTGGTATCACAATCATTTATCTCAAACGTTAGTCCTTAGTATGTCTGTGTCTTTTAAAGAAGTTTCCTTTCCTTTTCTTTGAAACAAAAAAAAAGGGTACTGTGTGCATTTTGTTGCGGATTCTACTGTGAGCAGAGATATTGCCAAAAGTTGCATCAGTGTAAGCTTTGATTTCTTACAGGTCTCTTTATTAGATCCAGTGTTGTCAATTCCAGATCAGAAAGAAAAAAGCAATTTGTTCAAATTCAACTATGCTACGGAGCTAAGTAGCTCTCTAGACACTATTTGACAACACTATGTACTAAATAACGTATTGTGGAGCAATAGCACTAGCAGTTTGTTAAAATTCTGCCACGTGATCGAGGTGGTAGCACCGCTATAGGCGTGACCTGACAACACATACTAGATCTAAGCTGCCATCTATACATTCCAAGCCCATCACTCATGAAATTATTCCTTTCTCTTCTATCACAGACAGGGCTTTATTAATTCAGAAAATGGAGTCTTATACATTTGAAGCAAGCAAGACATATGAAAAGTATTCGCAACTAAGGAAAGTTAACTCTCTCTAAAATGCACAATACTTGGAAATTATAACAGAATAAACTCAAGTTCTTCTCTGTTGTAAATTTAGTGATTTATGTTTTTCATTGTGCAAAACATTGACACAACTCCAAAGTACAAATTATTCATAAGTTTCCAATTCTAGTAGCATCCCATTATAATCTATCTATATATGTTCAACATAATCCACTCAATTATCATAAAATAGAAACTCACAAAATGAATCATACCTGTAGCACCATGAGCAAAATGGCATTTGTTACCAAAGGGGCAATACCCAGTCATCTCCCACTTATTACAAATCCTAGTTTTCCAATTCGACGGCTTCAAATTCGGTCCATTTCCAGCCGCAGCTGCACCCGCCGCAACAACAACAACACCACTCCCACTAACACCGCCACTACCAGTACTACCTCCACCACCACCACCACCTCCACCACCATAACCACCAGGACCTAAACTTATAGCAACACTTTCGCGATTCTTGGACTGCTCATCATGAAGAAAAGTACAACTATCTCCATAAGGACAACCTTCCTCAGTATAAAACTTCTTACAATGCCTACCCTTATACGACCTATTATTCATACTCTCCCCAACAAAAGTACTTGACCCAACCGTCGGAATCTGAAACTCCTCCCTCGGCTGCTCAAGCACGCTCCTCTCCTCCTCATGAGCCGCCACAATCTCCTGCCAATTCGCCGGCGGCCGACGAAGCTCCTCAACACTGTGAGCAAAGTTACAGTTCGTTATGTAAGGACAAGTCCCCACGCGAAACTTGCAGCACAGTTTCGTCTTGAAGAACATCTTCCCTATCGCTTTCGCTCGATTGGATCCACCGCCGCCGCCGCCATTTCCTCCGTCTTGTGAACTGCTTCTCGATTTCTTGTTCGGCGGCTCACTTCCTGAACGCTGTTGACGCTCGCAATTGGAGTTTGAGGACGGAGTGGTTTCGCCGGCTTCGTTTCCGTTCCAGTAGCGATACTCGTCTTCCGTCGCCCAATCTGCTTGGTCACTCGACCAGCTATCTGCACCGCCGCCGCCTCCTCCGCCTCCGCCGGTGATGATTTGAACGACGTTGCCGTCTCGGTTGTAATCCATTATTACAAAACCCTAACTGTGAGTGTTGGAAAAAAGAACAAAAACTACCTAGGAGTGTCCGAACAGGAACATGAACACGTGTTGAGTAAAATTCGGAGAAATATAAATTTAAATGTAAAAAAATTATAAAAAAAGTTTGAAACGGTTTTTGTGAGTAAAAGAAAAAGAAAAGGATAGATTTGTGTGGGAAAAAAAATCTTTTGAGAGATTCAATGATTTAAGTAAGAAGATGCATTAGAGGAGTGTGGTTTAATTTAACGAGGAACGGATCTAGAGATGAGTTACAAGATTTATTTTTGGCTTTTTAACAAACTACTATTGTAATTTGTAATGGAACTAAATTAATTTAATTAAAGATAAATTGATGGTTAAAAATTATTATAATCCACTACTCGACCATTAATTTTTATTTTAAAAAAACATTTTCATTTATTTAATTAATTTTTATTTTAAAAAAACATATTCATTTATTTAATGCTTTTATTCTTTCTATTAAAATTATCTCACGTTCTTTTTTTATTTAAAAAATCGATTTAGTATAGATATGAAGTGATTGAAAATTCTGTCAATGAGTTCTAATAGGTAATAGTTGATGTTTAGATTTCAACCCACGTATTAATAAATGTATGAAATTGATAAAAATATTTTAGATCTTTTAAGGTTGTGTACTTTAATTTTGACTTTGTTCATCTTTAATAGGTAAATTTTAGGATTTTCATAGGTCTAGAACTTTCATGTGTAAGACAAGTGTCAAAGTATTACTCGTTATGTCATTTAGCAATCTTTATTGAGCACTCAATTTGATTAAATGTTACTTTATGGCAGAATTTAGCATGTTCAGATGTCTTACAATCATATACATGCTCCATTTTTCTCTTTCATGCTTCAGTCCAATCATTCTTCAAATTATGGGTTAGGTCAAACCCTCTTTGGAACAATAGTCCATCAAACCCGATTCGACGAAGCAGGGGTGTGGCTTGTGATCTCCATTTATTATCGTGGCAGAATTGGTGAATGTCTCATCCATCGTCATTACGAGAAAATAGCATTTTAGCTGCAAACTTTTAGCGTCGGCCCCGACACCGACGCTAATAGTGTTGAATTTACGTTGTTAAAAGTGAATGCTAATAGATTTATTACTTTTATTTTTATTTTTTATAAATGTCTTTAACACTTGCACCAGCGACACTAAATTATTAATTAAATTATTTATTGTTTGTTATTATTTTATTTATCGCAGCGCCAGCTATGACCGCTATTTATATATGAACAACTTTTTCTTTTTCCCTATTATTTGGTTTGCCTCCTTATTTTAGTTTTCATTTTATTTATTTATTTAAACAATAATTCCATTTTTAGTCGACGCTGATTATATTGATATTGAAAAAAATTTATTTCCCTCCTTTGTTTTCATTTGCCTCCCTTTTCTTAGTCTATGTATTTATTTTATATTATTTTAGGATGGATGTTGTGTCGTCGGGCGATGGGCGGTTCGCTGGGCAAAGGCAAGGGCGAAGGAAGGCAGATTAGAAGCTCGTTTATAAAGTGCATCGCTTCTAGTGTCACTAGGCGAAGGGAGGCGCAAAGGTTGCGTTGTCAAGCGACGAAAGGGGTGTCACCAGGCGATGGAAAGCAAAATTGGTTATCCAAATTGAAAATCTTAAAATGATCATAACTTTAGTTCTAGAGCTCGGATTAAGGTGTCGTTCGAAGCGTTGGATAACTAACACAATAAACTTGAAGTAGGTGGAATAAAATGAGGAACAAGAAGTATATTTCTAACTACCTAAGTTAAAAATAGAATTAGGTTCTCCGCGTTGAATTGCAATAACAATTTGTTTATTATGATGTTGCTCTGTTATGATGATGATATGATGGTAATACAATGATGCTTTGTTATGATGATGTTCTGTTTGTTATCATGTGATGATGATGTTGTGATGATATTTTGATTTCTATGATGAAATGAAGATGTTTATGATGAATCATGAATGGTGATGCATGTCGATTAGTCATGGTCGAATTAATTATGTCGTTACGTATCATTGCATTCATGGCATGGTTTAGGACTTCGATCCAGTGATTCTAATTAGGAATTCGATCCAATGATGATGGTAGAACAATTTTCCAATGAAGGAAACAATCCCATAGTGTGGATTGGGTGCAATTGTGAAGTGTTATGGTTTTAAGTGAGAATCAATCATATTGGTGGGGATCTTTGGAGATGAAGATGACTAAGTCATCAATGAAGTTTTGGTACCACATGCATGAGTCTATGATGTTTCATTAAACTCTATGTGACGATAAATTATGTTGTTTTATTATGACGCTTGATGATGCATTGTGTATGATTATATGTGTTTGCGTACCGATGAAGTTGTGAAGGTGTGAGTATAACATGAAGATATGACAATGTGTGATGTCTTACTTATGTGCATATTTTTCTATATCTATTCCTTATATCTTATATAATAATTATGATTTTACTCACTCTTTCTGTTTAAATATTGTCTCCACGTGGATAACGCACAGGCGAACAAGAATAGTCCGTAGAAGCTTAAAGGATTGTGTTCATGACGCATTTATTTTCTTTTCGTAGAATAAGGGAGTTTTGCTCTGATAAGGAACATGGGGATTGGGAACGAATGATTAAAACTTTTGTTCTTTGTTTTATTTTGAGATGTTGAGTCACCTTATGTGGTACTCGAGTTGTTTCGATTTATAAGTATTAGTTATGAAGCATGAATATATTTTATGAAATGGTTATTATGAGATGCTTGAGTTATGAATTCCGCTGCGAAGTATTGAATTATTTAATTACATACTACTAAGGAGATGGGTGTTTTATTCATGAGAATCCGTGTTACGGAGCTGTATGTATTATTATGAAGTTTTCATGAAGATGTGACATTGTTGACGGTGATATACTCTAATTTAGTTATTATAATAATCACGAATATTCCTTGGGGTTTAGAAGGTCGTTACAGATTTCATGGTTTTCACACATCTATAACCTTTATGTGTAGGACAAGTGTCAAAGTATTACTCGTTATTATTTGATGTTCCTTATTCAATCACTCACTTTGATTAGGTGTTTCCTTATGATAGAGCTTAACATGTTGTTTAGGTCTCATAACCCCCATCTATGACGCGCTTTTCTATCTCGTAATTTTATATAACCGTTCTAAAAGGTTATGGGTCGGGTCAAACCATCCTTGTTATGGGCTCATACTCTCATCAAATAAAAAATTTCTACAATATATTTGGTCTATCATACTCATGAAGATGAATTGTATTTATATCTCATACTGATTTACAACTAAGACCACTATAATATAATTATAGGGGTGGACATCAGTCAGATCTGAGCTGAAAATATCAATTTGTTTGGAACTATAACTATCGAGTTTGAATCTATTTTAGACCACTTAAGTTATCGGTTTTCCCCGGTGTCAGTGTGCATTATTTTTTTTGTTTTGTTTTGGGTTATTTGTAGTCATCATCATAAAATAAAACAAAATAAATGAAAAAGAAAAGAGAAGTGAGGAGAAGAATATAGTGGCGAATCCATTTCTTTTTTTTAAAAAAAACTATTGTGAAAGAGAATGACTTATCTATGAAGTTTTTTTAAATTGACAGTAGAGATTATAAAAAGTTGAAAATGAAAAGAGAAGAGGAAGATACAGTGAAAAATGTATGCTACACACAAGAAAAATATTTCACTTTATGTACCTGTCTTTGAAAATGTAATTTATTTTAGTTTTGTTATTTTTGTGAGTTCCAAGAGTAAGAATAGATGAGATTAGACACTACAAATACAAGGCTGTGTATAATAGTTTACATATTCAACACCCTCATTTTTCACTTTTTATACTTCACATCATCTTCTCTTTCTTCCAACCTAATAATTCAACACTCATTCATTTTTTACTCGCTATAAAGGTTTTGTTTGATAAAATTTAGGGTTAAATAGCTTTTACCCCCTGCCATAAGATCTTGTTTTGGTTTTCCCCCCTAAAAATATTTTTTATTTTGCAGACCTCACAAAATAAAGATTCCAGAACTTTACACTTTAATCCATGTTTTTACCTATGATTACAAGTCAATTGCGTACATGTAAGTTGCATTTTTTATGACTGTTTTATATATGCCATGTTGCTCTAATTATAAAAGGCATGGTCCAAGTTTAGGAATTTAATTTTCTCAATTCACCCCCTGGAAAAGCTAGGGTTTCGTTGCATACAAAATAGCAACCTGAAGATGGAGAAGAAGACAAAGAAATCAAGCCAATCGAAGGAATCGAAGGTAGCAAAGTAAGCGAACGAAGCTACTGATGCAGTTAAACCAGACATACATGAAGAAGAGGCATTTGAAGCTCAAAAGGTTCGTTTTATTTATCCGTGTGTATCAAGCTCAGAACTAGTTTTCGAAGGTTAGGTCTTAATCCTTTTTTCTTTTTAAATTTCAGAACAAGTAAATATTCAGTGTTGTTTTCCATCATGGATGGGAATTTGTGAGCATGAATGATGGGGTCATGATTTACAGGGGAGGTGTGACGACTTTAGTTAATAACATTCACATTGATAAGTTTACAATGGTTAGCGTTCATGAGATGTTGAATGAGTGAGGTTACAATCAAGGGACATATTGGGTATGAATTAAGGTTATTCAAATTGATTTGAAATTTTTCCAGATTAAGAGATGATGATTGTTACGATTTTGCAGCATATTCTTGTGCCAATGAGGTTGAGGGTGGAATTTTTGTGGAGCATGATGTAGTAGATATTTCAGTGCCAGTAAGAAGTCCTAGATGTGTGAATGAGACAATTGAGATGGATAGATGTGATGAAGATGGAGTAGAAGGGTTGAGGGATAGTGAGGATGAACGTGTCACCGCCTTGCTTTATGGGTTTGAACGCATTGATATTATTGTACCTATTAATGAAGCACCTTCCTTGGCTAGGTTTATGAGTGGTTCAAAAAAGAAAAAAGTGGAAGATGATGATGAATATGTAAGTGATGAATTGGATAGCTCAGACCCTGATATATCAGATGATGTGAAAGTACCAAAGTTTGAAAAGTTTAAGAATGAGCATTTCAATAAGAATTTTAAATTTGAGTGGGGTATGGAAAAATGGCCATATAAGGTGATGCCAATTCCTAGGAAAAGACTAGATAATGAGGTTGCTATGAGTGACCAATGGTTGCCTACTTGGGCAATGAATGAATAATTTCAAGTAACACACTCTTTCAACACTCATGAATTTATAGTTGATATTTCAAAAAGGTCATGTACCTGTAATTTATGGGAATTGGATGACATTCCTAGTAGGCGTGTTGTAGCAGCATTAGGTATTAGATAACATAACCCTAAGGAATTTGTTGATGAATGTTATTCTAGAGAAAAATATAAAATGTGTTATGATTTTGTTGTTAGTCCAATTAATGGTCAAGAAATATGGCCTATGGTAAACTCAGAAGAGTTGTTGCCACCAATGTTCAAAAAAGGTCTAGGGAGGCCTAGAAAGTTAAGGATTAGAGAGAGTGGTGAAGAAGGTGCAAGAAGAAGGTTTACAGGTGTTTCAAACAGATGTACAAAATGTGACAAGTTTGGTCATAATGTACAATCATGTAAAAGCACTATTCAGAATCCAAATGATCTCAAAAGAAAGGTTTAACAATTGTTGTCTACTTGTTATATGTATGATATATATATATATATATATATATATATATATATATATATATATATATATATATATATATATATATATATATATATATATATATATGTGTGTGTGTGTGTGTGTGTGTGTGTGTGTTATGCCATATAAATGAATTTGTATTGTTTTTTTTATAGAAAAAGGTTAAGACACAACCAACTCAAAATGATGGAAATGCTACAAGTCAAATTGATGGAGATGCTATAACTCAATCTGATGGAAATGGAACAACTTAAAATGATGGAAATGCTACAAGTCAAACTGATGGAAATGTTGCAACTACAACTCAAACTGATGCCACAACTGATGTAACTCAAACTGATGCAACTCAAACTGATGCTGCAACTACAACTCCAGCTGATGTAACTCCAACACCAATTACAATTTCTATAGACACAACATAACCAACTGATGCTTCTTAAGTAATTGATTACTTTGATGGTATAACTGATGAAATCATTTCAAGCCTCCCAGACATCAACACATCTCAAGCACCTGTTGAAGTATGCAAATCTACCAAAACAACAAAAAAAGGGGAAAGAGATGAAGCCATTGAAAATGATGTCTAGTGAGAGAATTAAGTTCAACTGGTTTAAAAAACCAAAACCATTCACAGGGCCTGGTTCAAACAATGATCAGCCTATGTGTATGACAGATGAAGAAGAGGGAAAAAATTCACAAAGAGCAAGGAAGAAACTTAGGAAATAAAATGTAATGACTTTATTATGAATATGTTAATATTAGTATGTTTGAACCTTTAAGTGTAGTTTATGTGTTATGTGTAAAGCTCAGACCTTATGTATTGTCTAATTATATTTTTGTGATGACTTATGCCATAATGTGATTACTAATACATTTTGGATAAGGCTTATGCCCAATGTTGTGTACTGAATTATGCCTTATGGTATGGCTTTTATTATTATGGCTTGAATTTTGCATTTATCAACTCAATGAAAACATCACATTACATAACTTATAAACCCAACAATCTGATATACAACAACATATTACTTAACATTGAAAACAAAATCTTGCATTTATAAACTTAACAACATATTACATAACTTATAATGTGACAATTTATAAACTCATTGAAAATAATCTGATATACAACATTAGATTACATAACTCATAATAACAAAATCCATGATAGCACTTATAACAAATTACATATTACTATATCCACCAATTCCTAATTCTACACTACTATTACATATACTTGTACACCACTGACAACAAAATCCAACACAACAATAACGTCAGTTTCATTTGAAGTTTCTTCTTTTTCGTAATGCCAAACTTCAACTTGGCTTTTTCTAGTTTTTTTGCTGTCAATTCAAACTTCACCAAAGTCACCTGACATTTTTTGTATTCACCAATATCACTCTTTGTGCATTCATTCATGGCTTAAGCAACTTCATCATCCCATATAAACAAGTCACAACTATTCAAATTCTGCAAACACAAACAAATTAATGGCATAACAGTTGTATACAAACTATACAGGTAAATTGCGAAACTCCTTACCCTAACATTACGACATTTCCAAAACTTCTTATTTCTTATTTCCATATGTCGTAGTTGACGAAGTAGAAGACGTATACGTAACCCTCGGCTAGTCGACAATGAAGAATATGAAGAACTGGTGGGGAAGGATATGTAACCCTAAGAATATTGAGTTCTAATTTGAAAAATGGGAGTTGAAAACAAAGAAGAAGAGAAAAATTTAACCATTGGATAGTAATCAATTCCAACGTGGCAACTGGAACTTACATGTAGGCAATTGACTTGTAATCATAGGTAAAACATGGATCGAAGTGTAAAGTGCTGAAATCTTTATTTGGTGAGGTCTACAAAATAAAAAAATATTTTTAGTAGGGAGAAACCAAAAAACACGCTCATATGGCAGGGGGATAAAAGTTGTTTAACCCTAAAATTTTAACACCTTACCCCCACCCTCACTCTTATTTCATATTTTTATTTTCTTTTATATTTTTGTTTTTATGATTTTATATTAGTATCAATTATCGATTCAAATAAAATTAAAATAATTAAGAGTTAAATAATTTATTTTAATTTTTCTAATTTAATAATTTGTTTTAATTTTTTTTCTAATCTTATATTCTTAATTTATTTGAATTTTTTATTTTTATAAGGATAGTTATTATTAAAGCAAATAAAAATTAATAAAACAAGAGTTTATTGGAAGTTAAATAGAAAAAATAGAGAGAAAAAGTGGATTTTTTGTGTGTGTACAAATTAAATGAACCAAATCTCCATTAATAGAAAAAGAATAATGAATTTTAGTGAAAATAAAAATAAATAATTGATTCCAAATAGTTAAGGTGCATTAAAAATTTAATCAATCACAATCAATAAAATTTTGTAATGTATTATATGTGACATCTTCTTCCTAATGCAACATGTTGAATGTTTTTAACACATATTAATCAACGTCACTGCCAACTCTTTATTAAACACTTCATTACACATATTCAACTATTGAGTAATTTTTTCAACACCTCTATTATATACATAATCTAATAGGTATGTCAATTTTTCAGACTAACTATGATATTTTGCATATTTCCACACATCACAAAATCAAATGATACTCAATAACCATTATTATAAAATTAAACACCAATTAACAACTATTATTATTATTATTATTATTATTATTATTATTATTATTATTATTATTATTATTATTATTATTATTAATTTACATAGAAATGCCCAGAATATTCAAAATTATCGCTTTTTAAAAATTAAATCAAATGGAGGTAGTTAATACATTTATTGGTTTAGCATGAAATCAAATAAAGTCATAAAAATATAATAGAACATATATAACATACTTTAACCAAGTTAACACAATATACACATATCACATTATTAATTAATCCACGACACATATAAAAATTGAGATTTTTTTTGAATATGTATAACAGATAATTAATTAATTAATGTGAATTTCTTAACCCACTCAATGACATTCTTGCTTATTCCGACAAAATTTTTAAATTGTTTTTGAAAATTGGAAATATATTTTCGATTAGCACCCATATTATAAAAATTACGTTGAAAAGGGTTGTGTGTGAACCAAAAGTATATTTCTGGTTTCAACTTATGTGTAATTTTTAAGATTATAGTTGTTCGTTAAATATTAAGAAATTATTCTCAATTCAGTCTCATATACACACTTTATTCTATTGGTAAAATAAAACAATTTGATTTAACAAAATAAAATCAAACATTAAAATTTAATTTAGACAGATAAAAAATTTACAGTATGTTTTGGTCTAAAAATCAGGCAAAATCATGATCAATAATTACAGTCTTAAATAATTTCTCAATATTTGTAAGACTGTAATTATTGATGCCTGATTTTTAGACCAAAACATCCGGTAAATTTTTTATCTGTTTAGTTAAATCTTAATGTTTGATTTTATTTTGTTAAATCAAATTGATTTTATTTTGTTAAATCAAATTGTTTTATTTTACCGATAGAATAAAGCGTGTATGTGAGACCAAATTTAAAATAAATTCTTAATATTACATTAATTAGTATGGAATCGGAAATATATTTTCGGTTTCACTCAAAATTTACAGTAGGTAGTGCAAACCGAAAATAAACTTCCAATTTTGTAAAAAACATTTTAGGATTTTTTATGGGATGCGCTTTATCCCATAAGGTGAGTTAAGAAATTCACTAATTAATATCTTGGTTCAATCAAAGTCACGTCAATTAAATATCTATATCTTTTTTATTTTCATTGTCACATGAATCTTTTCATGTTATAAGTAAGGTAATTAGAATCGGAAAGAATAATAAATCGGAACACTTAAGGGTTTAAGACTTAAAGGTTCGACCGAGATTAAATCGAGGTTAGATCGGTGATAACTTAATCCATATAAAATCATATAATATTAATAATAATACTTTATTTAATAAATAATTTTATCAAAAACTTATCACACTTAAAATAATTATATTTAATTTCATATAATCCTTTTAAATTTGAACTTTGTTGTTATTTCAAATTTATAGATAAATTAAGAAAAAAACTTAAATTTTTTTTTCTTATTGTAAATACTATATAAAGACTATATAAATTAAACTTAAAAGATATTTGTAATTGGCTTGGCCCAAAAAATTTATTTGAAAGGAATCCTAATATTTTCACTTATGTTCACATAAGTTATTGTTTCTCTAATAGCCGCACTTTTCATTCTTGTATTCTTCTCCTGTTCTTTTTCCTCTTTTTTTTTATCCAAAATCTACCTTAATAGCAGTTGAACAAAGAAAACTAAAATATTAAAAAGTTATATTTTCTCAATAATTATTTGACAATCTAACTAAAAAAAGAAGAAAAGAAATCAAGGAATTTGATTGATGCAAAATAACACTTATTCTTCCATCTTTTCATGTTTATCCAAGCAAAGCGAATCATTGTCTAAGATACAAAATCGGTCAAACCGTCGATTTTGTACATTTTTTCGATTTCACGCATGGTTTCTCACTTTTTGTATAGTTTTCCTATATAATGGTTTTTAGGATCATTTAGACCGGACACTGGTCCGATTCACAGTTGAACTGGCCGGTTCGATCCGATTTTCAGTACCTTAGTTATAAGAGACTACAATCAAATAAATATATTTATTTTTTATTTTTATCTTTTAATATAAAGTTTCTTTTGTTTCTCTCTCTTATTTTTCTGTTCTAATCCTCAATTACTATTTTTGATAATATACTTTATAATAAGTATTTTAATATTGATAGATCTGTGATTTTATGATTGACAACAATTTTGGTAAAACATGTTTCATTTGAAAAAAACATGTATCACAACATGATGTTGAGCAAGATGTCATGACATCTTGACCAACTGTCATGACAATTTCTACTTTCTACTGTCATAAATCTCAAATAGATGTTGAGCCAAATGTCTTGACATCTTGTGCAACTGTACAACATGCGCTGTTGTTATTTTCTAGACAATTTTGATTTGATTTTGTGAGATTCTCTTGAATATATCTCACATATTTTCATAGGTCAAGAAAATTTTATTAGGAATAATGTAAATTTGATTTGTTTCCTATTTTGGTGAAGAAGATCTTGCAGCTGATATACAATTACAATATTGGATTTGATTGAAGAGTCAAAGCCCCTACTGCAAGAGTCTTTATATAAGGAGTTACTAAACCTAAAACTAGTAAGAGATTTCATCAAGAAATCGTGTGTGCATAAGGTAATGTTTTAGGGTTTTGATAGTATTTTTAGTGTGCTTTATTTGTTTTTGTATGTCACCCATATATCTTCTAATATATTGAGGTAGACTGATTGTTCATTGTTACTTGCCAATCACTCATGAATTTCTAAGCAAAAAGTAGATTGTATGTCAAGTTATTGTTCTTGGTCAAAAGCTTTTAAGCAAAACAAAGTATCATAATTTGAAGTGTGTTCTTCTGGTTTTGTTATTGTCATTGAGGTGACTGTGAGAAGTGAGAGAGAAGTCTCATATCTAAAAGATTTCTAGGTAGAAGTAGTACAAGGTATTGATTAGGAGATACATTGTAAACTAGGGTTGTTTAATTTTGAACTAATACTATCATAGTGGATTTCCTTCCTAGCTTTGATGCCCATAGAGTAGGCGAGTTAAATTGAACTGAGTTAACAATTGATTATGTCTTTTACCTTCTGCATAATTTATTATTTTGGTAAAAGTATTATGTTAGCAGATGATGCCTTAACATATGTGTTGACATTGTGTTTTAATGTTGGAACATTAGTCTTGACATCTATTTTGAAGTGCCAAAATTTCAATTGACATCAGAGCAGACAATCTGTTCTGTTTTTGGGTGAGCTTCATGGAAGATATTTTATGGCACTAAGGGAAATGTAGGAGGAAATACTAACAAATCACTTGTTTTAAATGACTCCAACTATGACTATGGAAGGCTAGTTTAGTGGCATTCCTAAAATATGGATATCAAAATTTGGAAAGTTGTCATAAAGGGCTGAGACCATCTTGCTGTGACAGATAAAGATAGGAAATAGAATTTGAAGCCAGAAGAGGTCTGGTCTAAAGATGAATATGAACTTGTACTTGGAAACTCCAAAACTTTGGATGCATACTCAATGGAGTCAACAAAAACATATTCAGGTTAATAAACATCGATACTGTGGCCAAAGATGTTTGGGAAATTCTTAGAATCACTAATGAAGGGACATCAAAAGTTAAAATGTCAATTCTTCAACTTCTCACCACCAAATTTGAGAATCTCAAGATAAAGGATGATGAGTGTATTCATGATTTTCACATGAATATTATTGATATTGTCAATTAATCTAGTGCCCTGGGAGAGAAGATGTCAAAAGAAAATCTAGTTAGAAAAATTCTCAGGTCTCTACCTAAGAGATTTGACATGAAGGTAATAGCCATTAAAGAAGCCCAATATATCAGCAACATGAGAGTGGATGAACTTGTTGGGTCACTTCAAACATTTGAATGAGTGACAAGTCTGAAAAGAAGAACAAAAACATAACTTTTGTATCTAACACCGAAGATGAAGATGATTTATATGACTTAGATACCGATGAAGGAATTTATAATTCTATTATGCTTCTTAGGAGGCAATTCAGTAAGGTGATAAAAAACATGGATAGGAAGTGAAGACCAAATGTCAAGAACATCTCATCTGACATCAACAAGAATAATGAGTTTCAGAGAAAAGAAAGAACAAACGAGAAGTCAAATCAAGGTAGAGACATGTAATGCCATGAATGTGAGGGTCCTGGTCACATTATATCAGAATGTCCCACATACCTCAAGAAACAAAAGAAGGACTTATTTGATAGAGGTTGATCACTAGGGTTTAGTGATTGTAACTTTCAAACATTAATAAGTTGATGTTTGAGGAATCCTAAATAGAAAGTCATTGAGTAATGTTAAGAAGAGACATATGACAACATATGAGTTGTTGTTGCTTATAAGACTAAATGTACGAAGCAACTTATAATAAATTTAGACTAACTGTACCAAGCTACTAATAATAAATTTTCTTTCTTGGGTTGTGGACTTAACCCTCCAAACGCAGGTATAATTTCGCCGAACTGAGTTACATTTGTAGTGGTTCTAATATAACTTGTCGAATCTGTTGTTAGAGTATCACATTCGACATGTGTTTTTTGAGAAACATAATTTCAAGGTTCATCATCATATAAAACTTAACATAGGAGAATCTAGATTCTCATGTTGAATTAATTCAATACCAATAATTTAGATGAGAATAACATAAAAAATCATTGAAACATGTGCTCTCCAAAAACCTCTAAAAATTCTAAAATCGCGGACAGTTGAACCCCTATTTTCTTCTCTCTTTCCATTATAAAGCTGCTGAAAAACGTGTGTTGAAAGAGAATGATTATTCTAGAACTTTTATGAACTACTAGTAGTAGTAGTCTTTATGGAATAATAGACATAATATACGAATGAAATTAAGTTTGGGCATCCAATTATTAAGAAGTAAGAGCCCTAGTTTGATTTTATTACTATTTCACACTTCATAAAGCGGCGCTAACCCTCAACCCAACTCACCACTTACCACGTGTACTCACTCTCCCTCATCTTATCATTCATTCTCTAACCCTAGCACTCTAACCTATATATATCCACACCCTCTAACAACTTTCTCTCTCTTTCTCTCTCCCTCGCTCCATCTTCTTCTTTTCCCCAATTCTCCATTGACACCAAATTAGGGTTTCTTCAAGGTAATGCGACTCCTTCACCCAACCACCACACAAGATTAACCTCCAATGGCTGACAACAAATCCGGCATCATCGGTTACGCCTTAGCGCCCAAGAAACAGAACAGCTTCATCCGCGACTCACTCCTAACGCTCGCCAAATCCCGCGGAATCCAACTCGTCCGAGTCGACTCTGACCGTTCTCTAGCAGATCAAGGTCCCTTCGATTGCGTCCTCCACAAACTCTACGGCGACGACTGGAAGCGCCAGCTTCAAGAGTTTCAATCAAGAAACCCTAATGCGGTCATTCTTGACGCTCCCGAAGCGATTGAGAGGCTCCACAACAGAATCTCGATGCTTCAGGTTGTTTCTGAGCTTAGGGTTGATGATCCAACCGAGACGTTCGGGATCCCCAAGCAGATTGTGATTTACGATAAAGAAACTCTCTCTGATGGTCAGGCTTGGGAGACTTTGAAGTTTCCGGTGATAGCGAAACCGCTTGTGGCTGACGGTAGTGCGAAATCGCATAAAATGGCTTTGGTTTTTAGCCATGGTGCGTTGAATAAGCTCAAGCCTCCGATTGTTTTGCAGGAGTTTGTTAATCACGGTGGGGTCATTTTCAAAGTGTATGTTGTTGGTGATAGGGTTCGTTGTGTGAAGAGGAAGTCTCTGCCTGATGTTTCTGAGGAGAAAGCTTTGGGTGTCTCGGAGGATTTGTTGTCGTTTTCGCAGATTTCGAATCTGGCCAACCGGGATAGTGTGAATGATGATGAGAAGTTTTATCAGATGATGAGTTTGGATGATACTACTGAGATGCCACCACAGGCTTTTATTGTTGATATTGCTAGTGGTTTGAGGAAGGCGATGAAGCTGAATCTGTTCAACTTCGATGTGATTCGTGATTCTAGATATGGAAATAGGTATCTTATTATTGATATCAATTACTTTCCTGGTTATGCTAAAATGCCGGGTTATGAGAAAGTTTTAACTGATTTTTTCTGCGATTTATTACACAAGAAGGATCTTGGTGATACAAATGTGAAGGAGAATGAGGTTATAACTGATGGTGATAAGAGCAATGCTGAGGTTTTAACTGATGAAATAGATAAGTCTAAGTCTGTTACAGTACAAAAATGATTGTGTGAAGCATAGTGGTTGTTGCTGGTTTTTGCACAACCAGAGTCAGAGTCAGAGTTTCTCTCCGATGGCCCTTTTATCTGAATTTGCAGCGGTGATCAAGAAAAAGATTTAGTTCAAGAATTTCTGATTAGGTGTAGAAATCGGGTAGGTCCAGTGGTGAAAAACAAGTTTTAGGGTTGTATGTGGGTTAGTTTTTCTTTAACTTCTTTAACATGTATATTCTATCCATCATTGCTTTGGAGATAGCTACTTTTTTTTCAAACAATTGTCAAGGTTAAAGAAAGTTGTATTTCGAGGCTAAGATCAGAATACTAGAAACTGTTTTGCTTTCTGTTTTTTAACTCGATGCCTTTATTCTCCATTTTGTTAAATTCTATTCTCATCTTAGATTTATTGCTTTGATTGGTTTCATTCATTGATTCTGCTGAAGAATGTCCTTTTCAGTTCTATATTCTATATTATATGCATTTGATTTTATGTTATTTTCAATTTTCAATCATGAGGTTCCTTATAGGGTAATATGCTTATGAATATTCCTTAAAGATATAATCAGAATAAAGTAGAAAGGATATAGGCTCTTCATGCTGCCATCGCTTTCGCCTCCAGCTATCTTAACTCCTGAGTAAAGGAGATAGATGCTTAAAATATGGCAAGTTGGCAAATGAGAAAAGAAAACCCATTAATTATCTGTGCCAATATATAGGTTAGATTTTATTTAAGATATATTCACATCTGAGTTATAGTTTCACACAGAATCTTTCTAGTTAATTTTTTTAATGAGCATATTTAGTGTGTATGTGTTGAAGAACTCATGCACATGTTTTTTCAATCAGATTATGGATTATTACCTAAGTATTGCTTGATTAGTACCTTAACACATTACACTGATAAAAACAATTAGGTTAAAAATCTCATAGAAAACTGTTATTTTGGTTTGAATTCTAATTGCCTCTTATGTGTACACCCAATGATTTGATTTTGCATCTAACTGATGTTAACATGCAATGACCTTATACAGCCCCTCATATAGTTATATTTTTCTGGGACTCTAATCACCATATTAGGCTTCTGCTGAAGTTTTACTTGCACTTATAACTTATTTCTTATCAACATATTTTGGGCTGAACATAATAGTTAGTATGTGTCTTAGTTTTAAATCCTATATGCTGTTGAAAGCTGGTCATTATAGTTATTACTTGGTTTGTTCTGCTAAGGTATTTATTTTGTCATTTGGCAAAGAAAAGAAGCTAATTTATGCACTGCATTTAGAGGGTATAACATTGTATAAACTATAGAATATTTAGCCCGGGTCTGACTCATGTTTTCCCCACTTACCGCTTGTTGCATTGAATGATAATTGATCAACAATGGTGAATGGAATATTAATTTGTGACCTGTTTTGTTGCACATTTCTGTGGGAACCCTGCCATGACAGAAACTTAATTGCATCAGATTTCCCTTTTTAATTTTTTCCATTTGTAATTTCATAGATAGAATGATATTCAGGTCATATGATTCGGAAGTGTTAAACCCAATACTATCAAAACTGTTCCTTTGCATGTCCATGAATGGAAGAAAAGTAGAAGTGTCATATATATATAGTGAGGTTACTATTTTTTGTTTGAGTACTGACTAGTTAGACAGTCTTTTTACTTGTTACCATGGCTAGTTCTTTGGTGCTTAAGTGAAGTAAGATTTGTATCATACACAAGTTAGATTCCACTGTTGGGCAGTTCTTGTCATCTTTGCTTACACGCATGCCACTCATCAGATCTGTGGGATTTGGATTCTGATCTGCAGGCAAAATGACTGCAGAGTTAATACGGGGCCTTGATATAAATAAGTGAAATTTTGTTGATGTATTCTGTGCCATTGGATTCTGCGTGAACGATCCGGATTTGATTGAATGTGTGAATGCGTGTAAATTTGAATGCAGTGAATTCAGGTCCGTGATTGTGATGTTGTGTAATTCAAGTCATATCTGTAAGAATAGCATTGCATGTATGTATATATATATATATATTAAGAAACATTAATAAAATGGAAGTTTGTAAGAAAAAAAAAAGGACTATGAAATTTGTAGAATGGCTAAGCAAGGTTAACCCGTCCTTTTCCAAGGTATCATCCCTGTGTGCTAGTTTCTTCAGGTTTCTTGTGCTGTTTAAACTAGATTGAAATTCCAGTCTTGGATAGAAGACATGTGTATGTTTCCTAAATGCTTGTTTATTTTTATTTATAAGCATGTGTTAATTGAGAAAATCGTGTGTTGTAGTGATCTTTAAATGTTTAGTCTTTTTTTCTTTAATTGGTGAGAGTGGCATTTAGGATTGATGCTGATTTGCTTTATTAAGAAGTGTAGTAGTGACGTGCTAGAAAACTGAATAAAAAATTATGCTGATTTTCTTATGTAAGATTTTCTTCATGCTATAAAATCTTGTACCAAAAACAGAAAAAGTATATCCAAGTCTGAATGTATTAGGTAAAATGGTGGGTGCCATGTAATTCCCGCAACATTATAGGGAAAAAAGAGTTAACGGAGAAAGGAAAAATGCGTACGCCAAGATTTCAAAGGAAATTTGTTAAAACAAAAAACCTGTTGTAAATTATATCAAACTCATTACAATAGTGTTATATTGCAGCGGATTTCTTAACTCATCCCATAAGAGTGAGATATGGATGGAACGCAACCTATGAAAATTTCAAAATGCCCTTTATAAAATCGAAAATAAATTTTCGGTTCACACCACTTACTGCATTTTTTTGAAATGACAGTTAGCAGAAGAACCTAGTATAAGCAATAACTTTAAAATTTACATTTGTAATTCAAGTTAAAGACATGCAATTTTTAAATCGAATTAAAGCCCATAAATGTTATCCAAAATAAATTTCATAGTAATAGTATTTAAAAATACAAATCTGGTACAATACGAAATAAAAAAAACAAAGTCAAAATACAATCAAAATAAACTACTGCGTATGGCGGAGCCGACCTGTCACCCTTGAGGCGTTCCTCCGTTGCTTCCTGTAGACAAGGCACCCTGAGCCTCCGCCATGATGGCCTCCAAAACGCCTCTGTCATCGAATCCGTCAAGAAACAGTCCTCTGTCGATGTCATCCCAAGCAAGTTCCATGATACGACGACACCTAGGCAGCATGTACTGGAATTGATCCCTCGTCGCCTGCTCCTCCTCTAGGGTCTCTTGATGAGCCGACCTGGGTGGGTTCCCTAGAGCCTCCCGTATCAGGTATGGATGAGAAATCCTAAAGAACCATATCATGTAACCGTACGCGTAACTCCAGTCGTCTGGAGCCACGGTACTCCTGGTCTCCTCAGGAACGAGATGACTCTCAAGATCATAAAAAATCTCATTCATCTCCCTCCTCTTCACTATCAGAGGAGCAGATAAAGCAGGATGCTGAGGAATCGTCTGAGTAAACCCGAACTGACGCATCACTCGCTCGGGCATATAAGTAGCAGTCTTCCGAGTACTGTAGGCCAACCAACATGTAAATAGAGAAACCTCATCAAAAGTTATCGTCTTGCGGTGGTCGACTAGGCACTGAAGTTGATGTCCTCATGCACAATCCGATCTAGATAAACCTGATACACAAGTGTCACCTGGTTGCCTCTGAGCGGCTCATATGCACATGCACAAAGCATTTGCTCGGTATAACCCTCGGTAAATGACAATCTTGAAATTTGTGGAAAGTGTTGTAGGATCCATCCCTGAAATATCAAAATTGTGTCAGTTAGTTTCAAAATCAAAATAATTAAAAAGGAAGCTAAGAGAAATTTTTATACCGTCAAAAGAGTCATGCGGTCAATGATCTTCCTTGCTTCCACTTAGCCGCCTCCGTCAACTTGGTATACAAGTAAACCAAACGAGCAGCCCCCAGTTCCACGCACTGACCTGCTCTAAATCAACAAAGAATCTGAGGTACATGATGTCAGTGTAGGTGGCACTGATGTCAACAAAGATCTGAGTCCCAACAAGATACAAGAGGTATGCTCTCATGGCATACCATTTGTGAAGGGTAACTTGCTCGGGATCACCATCAGCCGCTTGTGCACGCGCAACCTCCTGATCAAAAACAGTCTTCAACCAACTATATCTCACGTGGCTGCCACATGTCTTATCAACCTCCTCTAGGGCCTCTTCCACAATCACTCCCAACCTCTCAATCAACAGCTCAATCGCCTCGTCTTTCTCCAACTTCTCATGATCCAGAAACCGCCCTCTGATCGGCAGGTGAAGCAGACAAGCGACGTCGTCCAGTGTAATCGTCATCTCTTTGTGTGGTAGATGAAACGAAGACGTCTCCTCGTGCCACCTCTCTACAAAAGCATTGGTCATCTTCCATTTGACCACACTATATTCACATAGGGTCAAGTATCTCAATCTTGTAATGCGTAGTAGATCATCAAACCATGGCTCGAGAGGGGGAGTTAGCTTGCTGATCTTTCTCCCATGGTTGATGACCTTTAGTGTATCGTGATCCTGCACGGAAAAATCCAATGTTATAATTCATAATATTATTCATAATATAACATAATTAATAAGTAAAACATAAAAGTTAATTTTTCGTACCTCTCCATCCCATAAATATCTAGCCACATGGGTGGAATAAAGCACGAGCACAGATAAGTCAGAAGGCCCCTCTAAGACCTGAGGGACCTGTGGTGCCGCCTCTGCCGCCGGTGCCTCTGGTCCCACCGGTACCTCGGGTGGCCCTGGTACTGGTACCCGAGGTACTCAGAGTGTAGGATCATGTCTCACCTCAGATGGCCCCGCCTGTGAAGCAGATGTGGATCCCGTCTCAAAAATCTGAGGTGGTGAGGATGGTGATGATGTGCGTCTGCGGAAGGACGGAGGTGGCGATGGATGAATTGGAGACTCTCGCTTGCTACGGGAAGAAGAAGTAAAAAGTGTAGAATCAGAACGAGCAGAATGCGCCTCGGACATAGCCTGTCCGGATATCGAAGGAACTGTGGCTGACCCGAACTGTGTTGCCGAGTCCTCGAGCCGTGTGGCTCTCTCTCTCTCTACAAAGAAGCATGCTGTGTAATCCGACCATGCCTCAAACGTGACTCTCGCTCAAACATATCTCCTGTAGAAGCAAGAACGAAATGTTAACATACGACTCAGAGGAAAAAAATGATGCAGACAGATACCAGAAATTTATTTTCGGTTTTGTTCATCCCATGAAACCGGAAATAAACTTTCGGTCTCCTTTGCGAAACAGAACAATAGACAACCCCACCTCACCCCAAAATCCCAAATGCCTCAAAATACATGGATTGATCGTCAAAAATAGTTTACAAATAGTATTATAATGACTCCCAATGATGTAAACTACAAAAAACAACACATTTAAAGTCCTATTTCACTAATTTCAATCGATTTTACATAAACTCTAAAAATGTGTAAATCACTTACTTGATTGATTGAGAGTTGGTTGTTACTTTATTGATTTCGTTACTTGTTGTATTTAACCAATGCTTGATGATTTGTGTTGATTGTTTGAGAAAAAATTTGACTTTGGTGAGAAGGGTTGAAAGAGAGAGTTTGAGAGAGTTTTGAAAATGTTGCTGTTATGGGGAGGGGAAAGGTTCTGGCGCGATTAAGTGCATCCAGATACCAGAAATATACTTCCGATAGCAAACCGTAAGTAAATTTTTGGTTTGCACCCAACCTGAATTGCATAGTATAGGATGCTAACCGAAAATTTATTTCCGGTTTCCAAGAGACAAAAATAGAATTTCACGTGATGCACAAGAAAACCATAGGGTGAGTTAAGAAATCCACATATTGTATGACTATTCGCGCTAAACTTTTTAAAACCTCATATACTTTAAAAAGAGTCAAAAAAAATTTGGCTTGAGATTCATGAAATCCCCTATATTCCATTTTTTAAGCATAAAGGACGAACAACGAGTTTGAATCCTCTAACTTCTATTTCTTTAACTTTCTCTTTATTTCTCTCATAATTCACTTTCCCTCATATCTTTTTCTCTCCAAAATCACCACCACTGTCACCTTTATTTCATCCATAATTTGTCTAAAGTTACTCTAACTTTTTCTTCCAAAAATTAGAGAATCTTTTTCCGATGAACAACACCCTCATTAGCACTCCTAATTATAAAGGTTAGGAAAACTCTCACTTCAACACATTTTTAACACTCATTCTTTTATTGGATTAAATTCATGCAATTTCTACAATTTTATGTGGGATCTATTTTCAAAATAAGAGGTCACGTGTTTCATCCGATAAAAAGTGAGTGTTTGAGAAATAGTTTCTAGCATCCATCTTTTTAAATTAATAAAAATAAAAATAAAAATTTTAGATTAATTTTTTTTGGGAGAAAGTGATGCAAAACAATCTTTAAAAGGCAAAGTAATCACAAATTCTCCTCTAGAGTAATAAAAGAAGTGATACAAAACAACCTTAAAAGGCCTAAAAGGCAAAGTAGTCACAAATTCTACTCTAGAGCAATCAATTCTGCATCACTTGCACAATCAAACAAACTTGCGTATAAGTGCAAACTGAATTGCAAAAAATGAGGTGTGTCAACAGACGAACAATAGACTCAGATCTTTTAAAATGATGAGTGAATTTAACCAACAATACAGTAAGAAGTTCACACTCCAACAATAGAAAAATCAAGATCGTTTCTAAATCAATCATGTAGGATTGAGAGTATATTAGACCATTCCCAAATTCTTCAACACAGCGCACGCAGAACCAAAAACTTTGGACTTGCATATTGCAGCAAACTAGAAAGGCGATGCTGAAGTAAATTGTTTCTATTATTATTGAGTAACCTATGTGTTTAATATGAAAAACAAGTATTCTTTAGAGATTCATATGCCTTTTGAAGAGAAATACATTATATTATGTAGCTGTTTGTTGTTGTAGGCTGGCTAGTTTGAAATAAGCTCCATCTATATTCTCTATAAGACTTGAATGAGTACCTTGTTCAATAATCTTTCCATCCTGCAAAACTGATATTTGATCTGCATTTCTTATTGTGGATAGCCTATGTGCCACAATAACTGTTGTTCTGTTTTGCATCAACTTGTCTAAAGCTTGTTGAACAACGCGTTCTGATTCTACATCGAGTGCGCTTGTTGCTTCGTCCAGAAGTAATATTTTGGGGTTTCTCAAAATAGCTCTTGCAATGGCTACCCTTTGTTTTTGGCCACCGGATAGTTGAACTCCTCTCTCACCTGCTTTGGTTGAGTAGCCTTCAGGTAGTGCACTGATGAAATTATGAGCATTGGCTAGTTTAGCTGCTTCAATCACTTCTGATTCAGACGCGTCTTCTTTTCCATAAAGAATGTTTTTGTAAATTGATGTTGCAAATAGAGCTGGTTCTTGTTGTACTAGACCAATGTGCTTCCTAAGCGATTTCAAGTTCATTTCCTTGATATCTTTTCCTGTAAACATTTGATGAGTCATTGTTAAATGAATGGTTTACATTTATCGTAACCACCTACCATAGTTATAAATTGCGCATTTGTCTGCATTTTGCCATAATATCAAGGCTCACAGCGTAACTGCATCTGCAACCGCAATCTAAAACCATGATGGTGACTTGTAGAATGCATGCACATAAGAGAAGTTAATGCATAAGTTGCTCAAACATATTACCATCAATCATCACCTTCCCGGAAGTTGGATCGTAAAATCTAAGAATGAGTGAGATTATTGAGCTTTTACCAGAACCACTGTGTCCAACCAAGGCAAGGCTCTTCCCCGAAGGCACCATTAGATTGAAATTATCGAAAATAACAATGTTTGGTCTTGAAGGATAGCTAAAATTGATCTTTCTTAGCTCAACTGTTCCTTCCACTGTCTCCAAGTCTTCTCCAACATCATGGACTATTCCTGACTTTCTATCTATCATATCGAAAATTGATGAAACCATTTGATTCCCTTTCAAAAGGTCTGGTGCAAGTGCCAATGTCTCCCCCATAGCCAGCGCGGTTACTATTAAAACCATAAATGACTTCATGATTGATTTAAAGCTAGAAAGCTCCTTTTCAATCAACACAGATCCATACCTACAAACGGTATATAGACAATTCTCAGTATACCGAAAACTATGAATTACGGACACAAACACTGTCCTATGTTGCACCAAATGTGCTATATATTCGATGCATGTATTTCAGTGTCAGACATGAACACGTTTTCTCTAAGTGTCGGTGCTACATGGTAAGGAAATCTGTGATGGACATTTATAGTTTGATTTAAAACAAATGAACAATTAAGGAAGTTAGAGATTGTACCACAAGGCTACGCCATAAGATGAGAAAATAAAGAACTGGGAAATGCCATAAAATATGCCAGCGATTTGGCCTCGTTTGAATGAACGCTTGGAAGGCTCGACAAGCTCGTTAAGATAAAGGTCAATAATCTTTTCTTCTGCGCAAAATGCAGCCACAGTCCTTATATTACTGACAGCCTCCCCTGCTAACATGTTTGCTTTTAGATATGCTTTGCTTAGGTTACCACCAAATCCTTGCATGAAAAGTTTCTCACCAATGTGACCACTAATGATCAAAGGATATGTGGCCAAGACAACAAGTGTTATCCTCCAGTTCAGAATGAATGCAATAATAAATGCAGTAACAACTAGACCAACATTCTGCAAGAGAATCGTAGAACGATCCACCACTATTGTTTTTAACAAAGTCGCGTCACTCTCTAAACGCGATGAAAGCACAGTACTCGTGTTCCTTGTATCATCAAACCAACCAATTTCATTCTTCAAAATAGCTGCAGTTATATAAACAACATAAATTAACGACAATTGGTGACACCCCTAGAGAAAAGAAGCTCATAGTCCTCCACCTCATCCAGATGACTGAGACAGTGACCTGGTTGATGTTGGTTCGAGTTTTAAGGCACATATATTCGTATTTCCTTGCTTTTGTCGAACCAACATCGACTATGTCACTGTCTCAAGATAACAAACAGACAATTAAGTATGATGAATACCAAGTTAATCAGAATTACCAGAAAGCATAATTTCTCTAACACGAAGTGTAAGTCGCTCTCCCATGATTCCAAAAGAAAGATGTTCAATGGAATAAGCAGTGATAGCTAAAATCGCTGCTCCACAGAAGAGGAAAGCAATTTTTTTCACTTCATATTGTGTGCTATCCCAATCCATATAGTATGATACAAGAGCATGAGAGATTCCAAGAGCAAAAAGTGGCATAAGAGCACCAGTAACAAAAGCAGCCAAGGTTCCAAAAACTCCATAAGACCAATATGGACCAATCATTGAATATAATCTTATTAATGAAACAGGCTTTGCCTTTTCAATACTCTCTGCTTCATCATCACATACATGGCCAGTAGAGTCCTTATCTGAACGAAAACTACCACCGATAATTGATGTATGCAATGTTTCTCCCGAGTTCTTTATGCTACAATTAAAAACATATTTATACATAAGTGAAACTTAGAGAGCTTATGAAAATAAGCTGAAAACAACTGATGGACATGTCAAATAATTTAATCCAAACAGGCCCTTAGAGATGAATACTTGAAGTACCTTGATGATTGTCCTAAGGAAGGATCCGAAGAAGGATTGCCTTGAACAAGAGATACATAAACACTATTTGAGTTGGAAATGAGCTCTTCATGATTTCCAGTTTCCACAATGCTCCCTCCTTTAACAACAGCTATCATATCTGCATTCCTAATTGTAGAAAGTCTGTGAGCAACTATCACAGTAGTTCTACCGATCATGACGCGATCAAGAGCCTCTTGTACACTTTTCTCAGACTCCGCATCCAAAGCACTAGTTGCTTCATCTAATAATAGGATCGATGGATTCTTAACTATAGCACGCGATATCGCAATCCTTTGCTTTTGTCCACCTGATAACTGTATTCCTCTCTCACCAACCTGTGAAAGAAATTTAATATCATCTTGTAAAGCAAAAACGTCTAACGGATTAGTTGAAGCATTGTTACCTGAGTATCTAATCCATCGGGAAGATTGTTGATGAACGAGTGCGCATCCGAAAGTTCCAAAGCGCGGTTTAGTTCTTCAGGCGTGGCATCATTTTTACCATACAATATGTTCTCCCTTATGGTTGTAGCAAAAAGTGCAGGCTCTTGATTAACTAGTCCAATTTGATGTCTAAGCCATTTTAGATCAAGTTCTTTTATATCATTTCTATCTAATAGAATTTGACCAGAAATTGGTTCATAGAAACGTTCAATTAACGAAATAATTGTGCTTTTTCCTGAACCACTTCCTCCTACAAGTGCCAAAATTTTACCCGAAGGAATCTCATGACAAAGATTGTTGAAAATAGCAACATCAGGACGAGACGGGTAACTGAAACATACGTTAATAAATTGTATGCGACCGTCTATTTTTCTTAATTTTCGACCAGTTTTTGAGCTAACTTTGTCTCGACTTATCATTTCAAAAATAGGATACGCTGCCGATTTTGCTCTAACAAATGCTGAAATGTCTGGTGCTGCCTGCCCAAGTGACCTGAAAAGTTAGAACTTAGAACCAAAATAGCATTCATCATGTAACACACCGTAATAAACTCACTGGACGTTTGACAAAATCTCAGTGATTCTGTCAAACGTCCCGTGACTCCAAATGCACTCAACAGTAAAATAACTTACAGGCCAGAGATAACAACATTGAGCATGGTAGTGAACGCGACACCACCATTGGCAATACCCTTGTGAACAACAATGCTGGTGAACCAAACAAGAAAAGCCCATGATAGAAAAAGAACACAATGCATAGAGCCTAGTCCAAGACCCTTTGCTAAACCAGCTTTTCTGCCATTCTTATATGTATTCCTCAAAGCTACTTTGTATGATATCACTGCTCTTTGTTCTCCACCAAATGCTTGTACAGTTCTCACATTTCCTAACACCTCCTGAGCAATTTGACCAGCCCGCGTATACGACTTACGAACTTTAGCAATAAGACCGAATGAAACGTATGCATAAAGACCTCCAGCAATAGCAATCAAAGGAACAATAGCAAGTGTGACTAAACTTGTTTGCCAAACTTTGAAAAAACCGATTATAAAGCCCGCTATAAATCGGCTTATGTAGTGCATAAAGTTACCAACCTGTAAATTTAATGAAAAAGCTTGTTTACAATAATACATAAATATAAATAAATACAGCCGCTATGAGTTGAACCGTAAACTAACAATTTACATTCATTTAACTCAACTAATACATATCAGCTGAACTATCTCACCCACTCAATTATGGCCGAGATTATTGACAATTAGAATGTTTGCATGTATACCTTCTCGGATAACGCTTCTTGAACGAATATGATGTCGGTTGTAATAGAAGAAATAACTTGGCCAGTTGATGGTTCAGTATCAAAAAGACTTATGTCTTGATTCAACATTGATCTCAAATATGCCATTCTCATCTTTGCAGCTTGACGTTCTCCAGTATGCATCCAACATGCTACCTCTGGATTTCAATTCAACATTATTCAAATAGTTTATCTTGGTGAGTAGGAGTACTATATATTTACAGTCTTATAATAGTGATTATAATAAAAATACCTGCCCATGATGAAAACAATATTACTATACTTAGATACACAAAATCCAACGCATACTGCAGAATCACAAACAGATAGAATATTAAAATTAGATTTATTTTAAAAAATAATCATTTATAAATCGAAAAGTTGTAGTCTGAAAAATAATAGACTATACTAAATATGTCGTGTTGGTGTTAGCACTTGTTATCGGTGTTGGAACAAACTTCACAAGAACAACATCAATCTCCACCTGATTGATACAAACACAAGTGCAATCATTCTTCACTTGAGTGATGTTCTCGCACGTGTCCGTTTTGAGGATGTGTAAAACAGACTACCGCACAGGGTCTTACATTTCTCTAGACTAAACTATAAGCAAATAAGACCTCATAAAAATATTTGTCGTGTTAAATCGTGATTAAGTAAGGTCTCTATTTATTTTTTCATGGTTAAATTATTGCTAACCTACACAAGACTTCCAAAACCTTGAGACGACTCTGTTCTCACACACAAGGTTTTGTTCTAAGTTTGTTCTAACTCTTTCACACTTTAAAAAATAAGAGAAAAATAGAAGTTGAAAGGAAGAGGAAGGATATTGCATTGGCTATTTTACAAAGTATATATATATATATATATATATATATATATATATATATATATATATATATATATATATATATATATATATATATATATATATATATATATATATATATATATATATATATATATATATATATATATATATATATATATATATTAATTGTTGACTAATATCCTTAAAGGCTACCTAACTTCCTAAAACAGACTATGTTGTATAACAAAGTTTTACAACAAACAAATAAACAGTTACTTGTTGACCAAGTAACCTTCAAATACTATGAATAATATTTTCAACACACCGTCTAATTCATTGTGTTTAAAATTTCTTTACTCATCATGCTTCTAATCTTCATAGTCATTGCTCCATGATTCTTGCCTTCTATTTCATCAATCAGGCTCACTAACCATACAACTTGACAAACACATAGTGAAACTACAATATACTCTGATTCACATGATGATAAGGCCACCACATGTTCCTTTCTTAAGCTCTAAGCAATTGATGCACCATCTAACATGAACACATAGTTTGTTGTAGATTTTTTGTCATCAACATCACCACAACAACTTGAATATATATATATATATATATATATATATATATATATATATTGCATTTTCTTTCTTCATCTAGTGTTGGAAATAGGATTCTATAATCCAATGTGCTAGTAAAGTAACTTAGTCCTCTTTGTGGCTGCAAGGTGTGACCGTTTTGGCCTTTGCATGAATCTTTTCACTATTTCCGCACTATATGCAAGATCAGACTTAGTATGACAAAGATATCTGAGTGGTCCAATAATCCTTCTATATTGAGTTGGATCAATGTCTCTATCATCTGAGTTCTTTGTCAATTTTAACCTTGGTTCAACTACTGTTGATGTAAAATTGCAATGCTCCATATCAAATCCCTTGAGTATTTCAATAAAATATATTCTCTAATACATCATCAATCCTTTAATACACTTGTAGACTCAAATCTAAATAAGTATGAGCTATTTTCAAGACTAGTCATCTCAAATTCCTTCTTCAGGCCCAACTTGAAATCTTCAATTTCTCTTTTGCAGCTACATGTGATTAACAAGTCATCTACATAAAGACATAGTATGATTAATTCATTTTATGCTTCTTCTCAGATACACACCATGCTCAATTGCACACTTTATGAATCCTATCTCTCTTAGAAACCCATCAATCTTCTTATTCCAATCTCTTGGAGTCTGTTTAAGTCCATACAATGTCTTATGTAGTATGTACACCTTGTTCTTCTAGAATTCTTTCTCAAAACCAACTTATGGTGTTACATATAATTCCTCTTCTAAAGATCCATTAAGAAATGCAAACTCTACATTAATCTGACACATTGACCATTCGTTGATGTTAAAGCAACAACTAATCTAATTGTCTCTATCTTGACAATCGGTGCAAAGACATCATCAAAATCAATGCCTTCATTATGAAGAAACCATTTTGCAACAAACCTTGTTTTGTATTCGGTTACTTAACCTTTTGGACTGAGCTTCACCTTATATACCTGCTTCACATCAATTTCTCTCTTCCAATGAGGTAAGTCCACTAATGACCAGATCTTATTCGACTTTTGTAGAAAAATGCATAATATACTAGCGCTCCTTCATCATTTATCACATTATTTGGTGTGACTACATAATCATGCAGTATGTCTGACATGTTTCTAGTACTTTAAGGCCCGTTGGTATCTCCTTGAGTTTGTACCTCAACTTCATCACCTGATTCTTCATAAATGATTCTCATTGAATCCTTCTTGACACTATTACTCTAATCTCATCCATTTAGTTCATCTATGACCACTGCTCTGCTTATCAGGATCATTTGACTCGATTTGTCATCAAGCTTCCTTCTCAATTGATTAGGCACATGTTACATAAACCGAAATATCTTCAAGTAACTCAAGTTTGGCTTGACTCTAAACTAACAATCTTCTGGTTTGATCCCTTTTAGTCTCTTTGTTGGATATATGTTCAAGAGGTATGTTGTAGTGGACATAACTTCTCCCCACAATTATTTTGATAGATGCTTCCCCTAGATATATTTCTCACCATATTCATGACGGTCGTGTTATTTCTCTTTGCAGAGGTATGTATGGTGGCACCACCTCATAAACAAATCTCATATCTTTCACACAATGCCTGAAAGTCTCTTGATACATATTTCCTCCACCATAATTCCTCAATGTCTTGATATTGTGACCCCTTTTTGTTTCCATTATGTACTTGAATTTGATGAACACGTCAATCACAACACTTTCCTTCTTGATCAAATAAATCCATAATTTTCTGCTAAAATCATCTATGCTGGATCTAGTTGCTAGACAATTACGCTCTATCACATCAAGTTCAATCTTAAAGGTTCTATTATGATACACATGTGGCTTCATGATCAATCTTCCACTAGAGTCATATAATTACTTTATAGTTCTTTTTCAATTAGTTTAACAATGCTAAGTAGATTTCTCTTCATGCTTAGAATGTATAACACATTTGAAATCAATGAATGCTTGTCATCTTTACTCATGATTAAGACATCATCAATGCGTCCAGCTGCCAAAGTATTGATTGATGATAACAAACTAGTTTTTCCTACCGAACATGTGTGATGAAAATCATGAGTTAAATTACCATTGGTATCTATACTCCTCTTCCTCCTTTGTTGTCACTATAAGCAACACATCCTCATCATCTTGTTTTCCAAGCTTTGCATCATCTTCTTGATTGTTCTTATTGTATGCAAGACACTCATTAGCATAATGGCCATGGTTTTGACAATTGTAACATTGAACATTGATTTTGTCAAACTTCTTTATTTTTCCTTTTCCTCTATTTATAGCACCACCATTGTGACTACTATGGTTTGTAGCTTGCTTCAGATTTGATGAACTTTCTTAGTGATGGTAACTTCTACCATTTGAATTCTTGTAGACTACTCTGCCTTGTTTGCCATTCCATTTTTCTTTTCCCTTTCTATATCTATTTGATTGATTATACAATGCCACATATTTTTAGTTTTTCTTGTAGACCTCTTCATGATTCCTTACTCATAATATTTAAGGGTCCCTTATAGCTCTTCATTTGTCAAGCTTGACAAATATTTGAAAATTTTAACGGCTACTACAACATGATTGAATTTTGGAAGTAAAAATCTCAAGATCTTTGCAATTATCAATCTGAATGACATCACCTCACCACACGTCTTGATCTGGTTCATCAGCCTAATCACCCTAGTAAAGAAGCCACCTATATTTTTGTTTTCTTCCATATGGAGCAATTCATACAACCTTTTGTGGGATTATTTTGTTCATTAGTGGCACGATCACTAATTGGTGTCTCTTCATTCTTTATAAGTTTTCACACAACTTGATAGCAGAAAGCCACTTTCATCTGCTTGCACCAATTACATGAAAGTGACCATTCTGATGAGAAGCCATTGCTCAAGATTTTTCAAGAATTGAAATCTTGGCTCTAGATACTATATGTTAGAAATAACTTTACAAGAACAAGATCAATCTTCACTCTTCACTCGAGTGATATTCACACACATATAAGGTTTTGTTTAAGTTTGTTCTTACTCTTCACACTTTAAAATTGAGAGAAAAATAGAAGTCGGAAAGAAGAGGAAGTATATTTCATTAGCTATTTTTACAAAGTTAGAATCCTATATATATTGAGACTACTTGTTCATCAAGTAATCTCCTCAAAGGCTTACTAACTTCCTAAAATAAACTTTGTTGTTTAAGAATTTTACAACAAACAAAAAAATAGCTACTTGTTCACTAAGTAATCTTCAAACACTATGAAATACACTTTCAATCTCGTTACTATGTTTAAGGTTGTCGTAACACCTTGACGCAATGGTGTTTTATGAAATACACTTTCAATCTCGTTACTATGTTTAAGGTTGTCGTAACACCTTGACGCAATGGTGTTTTGAAATGATTTAAATAAACTTGTTGTTGGTAAATATTGGATTAAAAGTTATTGTTATAAAGTAGAATATGAAGGTTTACATATAATTTGCATGAATTAAGAATGCTAGAGATATATAAGCTAAGATTGTAAGAAGCTTGTCGGTGCTAGTGCCTTCATTCCCACACCTTCATTCCCAACATTTCTAGTTTTCTAGAACAACAATAGGCCTCTTTGCAAATTCTTTCATTCCCAACATTTCTAATTTTCTAGAACAATAATAGGCCACTTAGCAAATTCTTTCTTCGACGACATTAAATAGTTACAAATATATGGAGAAGATACTTTTTATTGTTTTCACGACTGATGGTCAAAATGACCTGCTCAAAGGTTATTTCCATCTAAAAATTAAATTCGATATTTATCAAATGCTTGTAAAGAAAATGAAAACAAAAACTTAATGTAGTTACATGAGAGAGAGAGAGAGAGAGAGATATATTTCAAATAATTCAATACAACACAAGGAAATAAATTGGTTCATTCTCAATAAAGATGTTGTAATAGCAAAGAAAACAATGACACAAATGGAAGGTTCAAATAAAGAAAGTCTTAACGTTAATATTTATATTAACTCATCTTTTGTGCATTAGATTCTTAATATTGAGTTATGAGACAACGCCTTATTCGTGAATTTTCTCTCTCAAATTAAAAAAGAAAAAGAATCATTGATGAAACATCTGATTCAAAATCAGTTATATTTTGTAAGGAACATCATAAAGAAAGTAGTTGCATATTCATTTATTTTGAGAGATTTATTAAATAATAGCTAGATTATTGATGATGTTTCCAATATGGTTGTATATGACCCATAAAAGTTTTAGTTCAAAAGACTCTCGGTAGTTATATAGTGCCTGAAGATTCCAATATATCAAACTTGAAAGTTATATATCAAACTTAAAAGTTATTTGTGACATGCTTGTTTTAAAACTTACGAGTGATAATGTAGAAGACATAACTACTATTAAAAATTTAGTCAGGGCCGGTCCTGACATTTTAGAGGCTCAAGATAAGAATAAAAATGGATCCCTAATAAAAAAAATTGAATAAATATTTTTAATTTTTGATTTTCTTTTTAAAGTTATAACAAAATAATTTATTTAAAATAATATTAAATTTAAGTTATATTGAAAACAATTGAATTTTAAAAAAAATCATGTAATTGAACCCACAACTTTGCTATTAATTATAGCCACGAATTCAGTCCCCTAGAGCTAACCGCTATGCCAAATGTTGTTTGTGTACATAATATGTAATATATCATATTTAATTTTTTTGTTGTTATATTTACAAAGTCCATAAATTAAAATTTGGAGGCCCTACCTTTTTGAGGCCCTGAATTAAGGGTCTGTTTGACTTAGCTCAGGACCGGTCTTGAATTTAGTTGTTGATCATGGTAACTTCTAGTTGCTCTTAAATTTAATAGAAATATTATGCAAATTTATGGTCTATAAAACTCCTATAATATGTATTAAATTATTTAATAAATATAAATAATATTTAAAAAACACTTAATAAATAATTTTGTTAAAGCTTATTTATTATAGATTTAAATGTTTTTTTTGTTACTAGACTAGATCTAGATGTTTTGATTTCTTATTTTCATTTGTTCGACATATCTTTTAGTTTTTAGATTTAAATAGTCTTGTAAATTGATGTGTTTTTTATTTTTGTCATTGTATTTTTTTTTATATAATTTCTGAATATTTAAATTTTTGATTTTAGTCTTTAAAATTAAAATTTACTTTAAAATCTAAAGAAAATTTCTTAGAGAACTTACGAATTTTTCTGTCGATTTTGATTTTAAAAACTAAAATAAAACAGATTTTAAGATTTAGGATTCATTTCTAGTAAAAATATAATATAGGAACGAGAAAAAACTCATCAATTTACAAGATAAAAAAAATTATTTAAGTCTAGTTTTTATCTAATCTCTTTTACATAGATTTCATATATTATTTGTATAAATGTTTTGAGGGGATATTGTAACGTTGAATTGATGGTTAATTACAGAGGATATTTTTTATAAAAAAACAAAGTGATAAGAAAATTAGCTTCACCCAACAAAACCACATATAATAATATATTAATATTTGCTATTCTAAAATATATAATAAAGAGTATAATCATCGTGCATTGACAATATTTAAAAAACACAAACCTCTGCAACTTGGTGAGAAGCTTCTTTAGGAAAAAGATAAGCCAAACCAATGACATTAATAATCTTTCCAAAGAAGATAAAGAAAACAGGCACAGATGCACCATGAATGCATGCTCCAACAGATCCAACAACCATTAAGACATAATCATAGAAGTCAGCAAATGAGAAAAGCTTCAGCAATGGAACTTTTTTCCCCCTTGAACCACGTTTTGACATAATTGGATTATGAGATATTGTGAGAGATAGAAAGGTTCACATTGTTTGTAGTGTTGTATCCTTAGCTAAGAAGAAATGAGATTGTGAAATTAAGCACTTGGTGTCTATACTTGTTTGTTTATGCGATGTTTCTTAGAATCTAAGAGAACCAATTGTACTAGTGTTAACTATCTCACAGATTAGAGTAACTTTTTTCTTAAGTAAAATGAATGTAAATTCATCTCTTAGTGAGGGGAAGCAATTGTCACGACAGTCCTCAATTTAATTTTTATTTTTTCATTGATTAGAACGAAATTGTTTTGGGATTTTAATAAATAAAAAAACTCCAAGTGAAACATTTGCTTCTTTGCCTTTTGACTTGTCAGGAGTCTCAATCCATCCCATGTTTCTCTTCCTCTAAACTCTAAAGATTTGAAAATTTTGTTTTTCTTTTCTCTTTCAAAGTGTGGTCAGATCCATCTCCTCTTCTTTTAAAGCATGTACATTTGATGTCTAATGTGAGAGCCAATAAAACTAACTCGAACTGCGTTGGTGTTATTCGGGGATCAAACAAGGAAGATTTTTAGTTTATGGACTTTTCTTTTGTGAGCAACACATATTTGTTAGATACATAGCACATATTCTCATTAGAAACTTTAAAATGATAGATGTGTGAATTCTCACTTATAAATGTTTAAGTCTTTACATTTATAATTAATGTGGGTCTTCGCCACACTACTCACACTTGTAATTCATTTTCAACACTTCCCTCAAGTGTGAGTCTAACCACAATGCTCTTTTTTAAGTGGAAGTTCTTTCTTCCTCATACATTTGTACCACTGTTGGCATTTTTCAACGGAAAACCCTTACCCACCACCATGTGGGAAGTACTTGAGATACAAGTAAGTCGGTCTCTTCACACGAATCAAAAGTCTGTGATACCATTTATTTGGGAAATTCGGGGGAGGGGGGATCAAGACGAGAGGACATTTTTTGCTTGGGAACTTTCCTTTTGAGCAACGCGTCTTTATGAGAGACACACTATATACTCACCAAAAATTTTAAAGTGATAGGTGTAAGGATTTTCCCACTTATAAATGATCAGCTCTCCACATTTCTAACCAATATATGAGTTTCTCATTCTAATCACACTTGTAATTCTTTTACAACAATAATCACACTCGACTATCAACCTCTTATCATCCCACGATGGTGAAGGCAATTTCTAACAACACAATGAACGACGATTGAGCTGCCACAACAGGAATGTTCACCGCTATAGATGAACTTCAATTCCATAATGAGACATTGCGAGACAACATGCATGATTTGCATCAACAACAACCACAACCTATAGTGGACGATAAAGAAGACCATATGGACCCCAAATCCTTATTAAAGGAGATATGGGGTGTCCATGTTCAAAAACAACTCCAAACCACCTTCCTTGAAGATGTTTGACGACAAAAGTGACCCTCGAGAGCACATTATTGCTATCAATATGCAAATGGCCATTATTTAAGCTAATGATTCTCTCAAATGCAAAGTGATTCTCTGCCACAAATCTTTTCAATGTTCTCCAAGGTTTTTCCAAGACTTTAAGAGAATTTTTGGCATGATTAAATGAAGAAATTATAAAGGTAGCCTATTTGAACTAAGATATGTTTGTGGAAAATTTCTCTAGTAGCTTGAAGGTGGGATATTTCAATGAATCTTTCTCTTAGAAGCCAACATCTTTAATATAAGAGACCATGGCTAGGGGTGAACGCTACATCAAAGAAAAGAGAGTAACATTGACAAAGGACCAAAGACGCAAAAAACGAAGTGGTAATCCGAAATCATTCAAACACAAAAAATCATAATATAATACTAGTGCGAGAAAAAGTTATGTTCACGCTCTTTGTGTCACCTTGTTGAAATGTATGACTACGAAGATTGGAAAATGAATGTGAGTGTTGTCTAATTTACTTTTATTGATGCTCCACAACGAACGCTAATTGTACTCATGAAATACAATAGGGGATCTACTCACATATATTCTTGCAAGATGCTTTATTATATTGAATCTTGAGAACTTGTGAATAATCTTCTCGGCCTTGGGACAAGAGTATACAAAGGTGGATTCTTGGGCCGAGTAGTGGGGAAGAGGAGTGTTTCTCCTACTTTATTATGAATTCGTGGGAATATGGGATACCAATTCTTCTTCCATTATAAGGGGCCATTTCCTCCTATCATGTTACGTTCTAATTGACTCTATATATTTTGAATTCCTTGCCTGCCACATATTGGTAAAGTGGATCAGGTAGCAAACACATGTTTAGGCCAGGCGACTTAGGTCACAGTCGGATGATATGATGTGACGTTCGTCTAATTTATTTGAAGCCTTTTAAATTGCTTTTTTTCAACCCTAATAAAATTGTCCAAATGCTAATAAAGTCTCACACTATTTTTACAAATCCACGACCTATTAAAATTTCGTAATATACATAGACATTGGAATTTTAAGAGGTAGGTGTTGACACTTGTCACCCGGATCTAATTGTGTTGATTTTTTTCTTCTAAAGTTAAAACAAACAATACAATCATGAATTAAATAAAATAGATTTAATCAATTTAAAATTATTTTTATTTTTATGAGTCACTTGAAATTATTTTACCACTACCACTATAATAATTTTCACATTCAAAATAGACTATATTAGTACGACAAACTCACATAATCGATGTATTCAACACCACCATCTTTAAAAGAAGTTCGAATTCTTTTTATTTTTCAAAAGAAATAGAGAGCATAATTATTAAAATTTTGAGATATATTACATTTATATTATTTTGTGACATGTATTTTGTATACTTTGATTTTTATAGAATGAAACATTAGTAACGTTACTCTTAATTTCTTTATGGAAATCAAGATGATCTCAACTCCTTTAAAACGTAAAACTCGTAGATTTCATCTAAGAAAAAATGTTAGTGAAAATATTAAAAAGAAAGTGATATTCACTTTTCTCAAACCATAATTAGGAATGTTCGCGGTGCGGTTTTGACGATAAAAGTCTTTCGAATTATTGGAGAAAAAACGTGCGGTTTGATTTGGTTCAGTTGACTTTTAAAAAAAAAATCGAACCAAAGTTCGATTCGATTCGGTTAGTTTGATTTTTTACAAATATTTTACTGAGTCATACACACACACGCACGCACGTACGCGCACACACAAATATATATATATATATATATATATATATATATATATATAAGGAGAGATCAAATTACACCCGAAGAGTTACACCATGAGTTACACTCGCTCAAAAACGTCACTTCAGATTAATATTTTTTAAAATCAACTATTGGATTGAAATATACCATCATATAGATCATACCTATAAAGTTTGAGATTAATCTATAATGATTAATTTTGATGTTGATTTTAAAATATATATATATATATATATATATATATATATATATATATATATATATATATATATATATATATATATATATATATATATATCATTCACACTATCAAATAACAACAAAATTTATCATATTTGAAGAACAATTTCCTATTTAATATTTAAAAATTAGATTAGACAAAAATAAAATATTAAACATAAAATAATATCAAAAATATTATATTTAAAAAGAAGAAGAAAAAAAGAAGAGATGAGAGATTTCTGAAGATGAATAAGAAAGAAGATATGAGACGAGAAATTTGTGAAGAAGATGTGCAATAAAAATGAATTTGAAAAATGGAATATTTGCATAAAAATGAGAAGATGAAAAATAAAGAATATGAGAGAGTAAAGATTAGAGAAAAAGAGAGAAGATATAATTGGTGAATAAGACGCAGTGATCCTATGAAAGATTTGAGAAGATTGAGACTAAAATCATAAATAGAATGATGGAAAAATGGTTGGTAATCATAAAACTAATATATAATAGATTTATGTTCGAGTTAGATGTGAGTTAAATAAAAAATTTAACTTATAATATAATACAGTTTGGTTCGATTTGCAAAATACAAACCGTAAACCGAAGTGTACAATTTTATTAAAGATGACCCAAATAAATTCAAATTAAATATAATTTTCTACAATTTTAATTTTATTTAGTTCAACTTACAACTCTTTATTAGATTTGTTTGATTTTGAACAGCACTGACAACAATAATTGATCCCCAAAAAGTCTAGCAAGAAGTAAATAACTAGGTGTGGGTAGGTATGGTATTAGTGAAAAAATAATGATTGACAAATTGGATCGGTGACGACCCGCAAGGACAACGTGAGAACTAGTCACGCAATTCCCGCTTACTTGCCTGCAGTTTCCTTATGTAGTACAAATAATCTTCAAATAAATTACTAGTAATATGGTATAATTAAAAAGATACTAGTTAAAATGTGGTCCCTAAGGTGTAATAAATATGGTAAATAAAGATTATGATATAACAACGAATAAATAAATAGTTGCAATTAAAAATTAATTTAAACTATACAAAAAACTAAAATGGACAATTTTATCTCTTCTAAAACATATATTATACTTAGAGTACATTACACTTGCTAATGTGTGATTGATTTAAAAGAAAATTTATACTTTTTAATCGTCTTTACTGAATATTTAAAAGAAAACATATATTTTATAAATATCAATACTTTTTTCTTTGGGAAATTTACTATAAAAGTTTTTTAGGATGAATTTTTTAATATATTTAACCTAATTTAAAATCAACGCTTAATTTGAGAGAAATTCAAAGTCAAAAAGAAGATAAGATTCCATAGACAATTTTGTGGTGACATGAATGCATGACCAACCAAATACATTACAATTGGCCTTCCAATTAATTTCTAAAACCATACCAAACACATACTAGTATTTATTTATTTATTTTTCATACATGCTCAAATAAAAATAAAAATAAACTCTTGAATGATTCTTTGGAGAATTCAAAGTAGATCCTATATTTGAGTAAACCACTTGAAACTCGGAACCATTCCCATACTCTCACAAACAACGACCCTTCTTTCTTTTTCTTCCTTACAAACAACACAACACTCTATTACATTACATTAACTAATAACTAACCGTTTTTTATACCAAAATAACGACACCGTTTCAGAGAGAAATATGAATAAGAAGAAAAACCAAGTGAACCTGGACGACGAACAAATCGCCGAACTCCGAGAAATCTTCCGATCCTTCGACCGAAACAACGACGGAACCCTAACACAACTGGAACTGAACTCCCTTCTCCGATCGCTCGGTTTAAAGCCAAGCGCTGAGCAACTGGAAGGATTCATACAGAGAGCAGACACGAACAACAACGGGCTGATTGAGTTCTCGGAGTTCGTTGCTCTGGTGGCGCCGGAGTTGCTGCCGGCGAAGTCGCCGTATACGGAGGAGCAACTACGGCAGCTGTTCAGGATGTTTGATCGGGACGGAAATGGATTTATAACGGCGGCGGAATTGGCTCATTCGATGGCGAAATTGGGACATGCGTTGACGGCGGAGGAGTTGACGGGGATGATAAAGGAGGCGGATATGGATGGGGATGGGACCATCAGTTTTCAGGAGTTTGCGCAAGCGATTACTTCGGCCGCTTTTGATAATTCATGGGCTTAATCTCTATGATCTTTGCGGGTAATAATAGTAATATTGTTGAACCTTTATTCCACGTATTCTATTTTCAATACAAATCTTGTGGTTGTGCCATCAAATCATATTTTATGATATGTTTAGAAATATGAGATGGGAAGGGATTTATTCGGGTAGAACTAAACTCTTTCCGTGTTAAATTTTTTTAATGTCTATTTTTCATCTATTATCTTTTTTCTGATTTGAGAAATTAGTTTTTATAATTATAATACTGATTTATAAAAAAATGATTCAAGATTGAAGCTGTAAAAACCCTTGAATATTTCATTTGCTATAGCCTATATGTTCATTTTATGTAAACATGTCATCACTTGCCTAAATGAGAGATCTCCAATGTCGTGGTTGCCTGTAACTCCTATTTGGAGACCACATACACGTGGGTCATTTTTTAGTCTAATACTTGCTTGATACAATCACAAATAATAATTGTTTGGACGCACACACATAAATAATACATGATTTAATTAATTTAAAAACATGCATTATTTTAATTTATTTATTTTTATATTGTATTTTTGGATGAGTGTGTCTAAGTTTTGTGAGTAAATTTTGTTGCTCCATTTTTTATGGCAAATAATAACAGGGTGTTGCTATGTTTACATCCAAAATCTTACACCATGTTTGCTATGTTTATAATCACAAGTATAATATTGTATATGGATGTTTGCAAATCAAATTAATTCGGTTTTGAGAGAATTTAATATTCAAACCGGCTAAAAGTATATAGATTCATTTTGATTAGATTTATAAATTCATGCGATAATGTCCAAATCGAAAAACAACGGATCGATTTGAATTGGATTGATCGGATAGATAAAAAATATAAAAATATTTTTAAAAAATAATTAGTAATAATAATTTATTTACATAAATTAATTTTTCATAATAACATAAAAAAAATATAGTATTAATAGTGTTTAATCGAAAATATTAGAATAGTAATTTTTTTCTAATAGACTCTAAAATATCTAATAAGAAAATTTTATAACATCAATACTTTTGAATATATAATTAGTCACTTGAGTTAGTATGATAATCAATGCATGTGTTTCATAGCTCGACACTCAGTTACCACAATACACTAACTACTTTTAATAAAAAATTAAAATAGAATAACTTGTCCACATACGACATTTACATTTTTCTTCTTGAACTTGAATTATTGACAGTAATTTTCATCATAATTAATTATGATTGGTTCGAGTTGGATTTGCGGGTAAAAAATTGAAAATACGATGTCCGAACGAATTGTCATTGGATTTCGTTGTTTGGTTCGGTTATTGCCCAAACTGAATATATATCCAACCCAAATACTATGGTTTGATTCGGATTTTGGTTTGGTTCGAATTTACCTGGACCAATGAACGCCCCTAATATTGAAAGCCCCAAAACATAAGAAGTATTAGAATACAACAAAACAACAAAAAGTACAAAACATAGTTAGTCTTCAACATAAAAAATGACCAAATTTGGTAAGTCTTTCCACAACCACAAAAATCGTAAAACCACAAGAATTTGGCAATCCCATTATAAAATCCATGGCAATGTCCTCTCATACTTGAGTAGAAAGAGAAGTCGAGTTTTTAGCCTGTTGACAAATGGTGTAACACCCCATTTCTACCCAAATAATTATATAAAAAAATCAGAGTTACAAAATCCCAACATCAAACAATGGGATGTCACACATTCAACGTAAAACAAACAACAATCACATATAGTTCAGATACATAACACATAATTTCGGATAAATCAATAACAACCTGTTTAGTCTTCAAAATTAAATAACTTTTATTTCTACGCAGCGGATTCATAAAATTCAACCAAATTATCCTAGCTTCATGGCCAATTCAAATTAACTTCAAGATATCTAATTTATAACTTTAAATAATCATAACATCTTCTTCAACATAAAAACAACTTAAAAATAACAAGTCTTCAACAACTTAAATATTCAACAACAAAATAAAATCAACAATAAAGAAAATATGCGTTATCCCTCCGAGTGCTATGTATCAGAGCGACAACACTGACTCGAACTAATGAAGGTAGATAGCCTTCACTCTGGATTACCTTCACGTTACCCACGTAGAGGCAACATCACAACAGAAGGGGTGAGATATCTTACAATCTAATAAATTGTATGATAAATAATATATAACAGAATCAAATCAGGTAAATCACCGCTTCTCAAATTATTCACACCACAAACAATTCTACAATTCATTCAATAATCACAACGACTCAAAATGAAACAATGAGATGCAACAACTTATTCAAATACATGTGCATGTGGTACCAATGGAGCAGGACTCCCATCGTAAAAATCTGCCAATATCCGAGGCATGAACAAGGCATAAGCCTTCATCATCATCGTGTTGCTAATCCAAGCCATCGTAAACATAGAAAAGCTCTCATCGTAATATTTTTCCAATCCAGGCCATCGTGTTTATGCAATGTATGTGACAACATAATGCAACTCAACAACAACAACAAAATCATCAAATCAACATCAACTTCATCATAATTTCAACATTGACTATAGGCCTTCATTGTAATAACAATTCAACAACATCATTCAGCGTTGACACGAGGCCTACAACATTATTCGAAACATCAAAATAAGGTAACACAATCAATTTCATCATAACCTGCAACTTCACAATTTATTAACAACATCAATACAAACAAACAACAACAACAATGGCTACGCAAATTAACCTTGACAATTCTACACCGAAAACAATTTATTTACCACTACTGCTATTTAATTATTAAGCATTTCCTACTAAATCAATTAATTCAACTATTTAATTTTCTATTAAAATATTTTCTGCTACTAAACACCTACTAATTACTACCTGTAGCCAAATAGTCATGTCACATAACAGTTAATAGTTATCATAAACTTACTGCTACCAACATATACATATATATTGTTGTTATAATTTCATTTTAATCACATGTTAAGTTTATTCTTCTAAAACTACTACATGCACTTAATTAATAAGGTATTATACTTGTTGAATTAATTTAAGAGTACAGCAAAGCAAATAAAGTGGAAACAGACAAAATTAGGAAAGAAACAAAATTGTGACGTTCATCACAAAAGGCGTCAAATAAAATGTGATGTTCATCACAAAAATTCTGATGTTCATCGCAACAAGGGATAAACAAAATGTGATGTTTATCACAAAAATTATGATGTTCATCGCACAATGGATGATGTTCGGCACACCCTCCTTCTAGTCACCAGTGTCGTTTGGCACCCTACCTTACCTACATTCACATGCCGATTGACATGTTCCCCTCCATGATGTATGTGTCGTTCGGTAACCGTCTCTTTGCCATACAGTTTCGGTTTCTGCAATTTTTCTTGTATCTCATTCATACTTCCACGATTAATTAATAAATAGAATTTCATCATACATGACATCAATTGACCAATTCATGAGCGTTTTCAACACCATAACATCAAACAATTTCTCACCGAACAGAACAACTGAAAATGTATAGTAAATTCCTCATTATCCTAATTCCCACATACTACTCGTCATACAACCCATTAGAAAGTCAGAACCCCACCCTTACCTTGGATTAAAGATCACTCTATGAAGTTCCGGTCGAATTTTTGCTTTGGCTTTCGATCTGTAATTCTCTCACTACGACAAATTTTCTCCAAAACCCTTGTTCCCCTTTTTCCCAATTTTCCCACGTACACCCACTTAATTACTAACTAACCTTATACTTCTGTTTTTATTATTTTCTAAAATAACTAATATACTATTATCCTTATTATTTGTCTTATTGGGCTTATTTTTCACACCTCCCTTTCTACTAACTACTACCAACTAGACCCAACAATATTTCTATATCATTATTATTATTATTAATCATCAACTAATACTATTATTAATATTAATCGACCGACTATTCGATAAGTAATCAACTAAATAAATCAACTAACAACTTGACAACTTAATTCAACAATTCACAATTTCAACAATTAAATCGAAAATATTTAATTAAATAATTGGGCGTTACAAAACATAACTTCGCATATTCATAATTTCATGTTTGAATTGTGGCCAGTAAAATTGATTGCAAATGTGAGCTATAGTTCAGGTGATTCCCTCACGGCCTCCAATAAATTAGTTGTGATATTCCTGCAAAATGTTGGAAATTAAGAGGCTCTTAGGTGGAATAACAAGTTTATCATTCCAATAGAGCAAGTTATCATTCACAGCATAACTCTTGTGAGGTGCCTTGTCAGCTAAGCATAGTTGAAAAATAGGACCAAAGGAAGGACATGCCCTTATGCCTGATCTGGGTAATATTTCATATTTCCTTGGCATCGAATTCTACAAGATTAGTAGAGGTTTGATGATGCATCAAAGAAGATATGCAGGATAAATTCTCAAGAGATTTGAGATGGAAGAATGCAACTCAACTTCGACACCTGCAAAACCAAGACTGCAACTATCGAAAGATTCAGAAGAAGATGATGTCGACCCAACGCAATACAGAAGACTTATTGGGTCACTGAGGTACTTTTGTCATACAAGGACTGACTTAACATACAATGTAGGTTTGGTAAGTAGATTTATGCAGAAGCCAAAGGTGTCACACCTAGTAACAACGAAGAGGATATTGAGATATCTAAAAGGAACTATCAACTATGGCATTTTATTTCCAACAACTGATAAAGGAAAAGAATACAAGTTAGCGGAGTGCACAAATTCGAGCTAGTGTAATGATGTTGAGGATCGAAAATCCACAGCAGGATATGTGTTTATGTTAAGTGGTGCACCAATTGCTTAGAATTCAAGAAAGGAACTTGTTGTGGCATTATCATCATGTGAAGCAAAATACATAGCTACTTCTCTTTGTGCATATCAAGCAGCATGGATGGTGAACTTGGTCGAAGAGATTACAAGTAAAGATCATGGAGTAATTACCATGAAGATTGATAGCATGTCACCTATCAACCTAGCGAAGAACTCGATAGCACACGGTCAAAACAAGCACATCGAAATAAGGTTTCACTATCTTCAAGAACAAGTAGCAGACGAAAGTTGAACTTGGAACACTGCATAACTAAGAATTAGATTGCAAATATCATGACGAAGGGAGTGCAGGTCAAAGTATTCAAATGACTAAGAGCTATGATGAATATAGATAGCTTAGACACAATGAATTAGGTGGTGTGTTGAAAGTAATTCCTTGTCTCGAAAAGATTTGATTTGATTTGATTTGTTTTAGGAGTATGGAAACAGATTGTTACACACATATTTGTTTTAGATTTAGATATATTTGATTTAGATCTAAAATAGAATAGATTTGATTTAACTCCAAAATAGATATTTTCTGCTTATATAATTTTGGGTGTTAACTAACCTAAATCTATAAATAGAGGGAGTAACCCCAATTTTTGAAATCAAGTCATTTACAGAATTTTGCCATTGCAAAGTGAATAAAAAAGTTTCACAATTTGTGGACAGAGAAAAACTTTGCAGAAAATAATTCTTTCTTTTCTTCTTTAATTTTCTTTCATTGTCATTGTTACTATGTTGTAATTTCAATCTTGTTCATCAAAATTGATAGAAATTCATCATAAAATTTATGGGATTTCCAACAATTATGAGATACATAACTTGAAATTTAGGTCCTATTTGAAATTGATTATTTGAGGTTGTTTTCTTTTCTTTTTTTTCTACTACATATTTAAGCTTATCTACGAATGAGTTGTGACATTTTTTTTAAAGACCTTATCAAGATAGCGTGTAGACATTTTTCATAACAAAAAAATTGAAAAAAATTTGGCTTAGTTGTAATTTAGGTTCCCTATATTTTTTTATTTATTTTAATGACTCAATTTTAAAATCCCTAACTTTTGGTCCTTAATTTTATTTTATTGAGGATTTAGTCCCCGGATTCAAACCCCTGTTTTTGTCGGCATAAATATTTATATAATTTACATTCATCATCTTTTTCTTTTTCATAGCATTTGTTTTAAACATGTTCCACTCATTCTAACAAGAAAATCAATACGAAGAAACATGAAGGTGTAGAGAACTACCATGTTGATGGTGAATGTGGTCTGGAAGAGAAGAATGAGAGACATGAACAAGTCAAAAGTGTTGATCAAAAAGTTCCACGGTGTTCTAAGATGGCAATGGGGGGAGATGGGTGGCGCAGATTCGTGATCCTCATTGTAGATTCACAATGGACGACAATGTTAATGTCAATGTCGTTGGTGATAATGATTTTGTTGATAAGGATTGTAATGGAAGTTCATCTTCATCTGTTACGATGGATTTGCTTGATTTGTCCATATTTATTTTCTTCATAACAATTGTTGTTACAATGGATTTGCTTGATTTGTCCATATTTATTTTCTTCATAACAATTGTTGTTTTGAATGTAATTGCTTAATTTGTCCATTTGTTCTCACCTATGGACACTAGAAACTTCTCACTGAAGAAACAGAAACCTTGCATATATGTGTTTTGAAAATTTAGCAACATAGACAATGGAGGTAAGAGAGAACAGAAGAAATGATTTTGCTTTGTTTATAGAAAACAAATGCTATAGGAAAGAAAAAGATGGTGACCCTAAATTATATAAATATTTATGCTTTGTATATAGAAAACAAATGTTATAGGAATGAAAAAGATGATGGGCGTAAATTATATAAATATTTCTGCTGACAAAGTGAATCAACAAAACTCTATTGGTTGAGTGATAAAAGTATTGCCTATCATTCTCAAGATAGGGGTTTGAATCCCTTGTTCCACAATATTTTGTTTTCTGATTTTAAATAGTTAAATTTTCAAATTTTCTAAAATAAGATTATAACTAAAAATTAATAAAAATAAATAAGAACTAAAAATTGTATATGTGGCATTGACACCTCATCGAGTCAATTGTCATATCATACAAAGTTACAATTATTTCATTTTCTGGTGTAAAAGGCTAGAAATACATTGATGTTTCAAAACATCAAAATAAATTGTGCAAAACATACATTATGCCTTCTTCTTCTTGGATTTGAGCATCACAAATCCAATAAAAATGCATAATAGGCAAAGAAGAGCCACACAAGCAGAAACTGGTATTAATACGGCATATTCTTGAGGCAAGAAATACTTGTGTACGAAATGATCACCATCTACAAATGGCTGAAAGAGCACAAAATCGATAAATTTATCAGAAAGTTAAAATCAGGAAGCCATAATTCACTTGAAGTACTAGACAAGTTACTAACCAGGATGATAACCCAGAAAGTATAATAAGTGAAAATCGATAAGCTTATAATGGACAATAGGAATCCAACTGCTCTGTCTGCCAATTCCATTTTAAATCCTTTTATTTTTGCTTCCTGTTGACAACCAAACAAACATTATCAGATACGAGTTCAGCTGAACCAAACTAAAATGATTTTTTGAATTGTTGAAACAGTTTAAAATTCCCAAACCGAACTGGTTTATCAACTGGTCTCTGAACAGGTTAAAACAGTTCAAAAACTGTTTGATTATTTGGTTGTTATTCAATCGATTTTCCTATTTACAGACTCAAAAAAAAAAAAGCAGCAAATCAGAAACCGAAGGAAAACCGAAGCACCAATGGACATAATGTAGCAGCACGCATTTCAGCATGCAGTTGGTGTGCACGAGCATGAGTGAGTTTTTTAAACTAATCATGAATTTGTGTCCATTGGTGCCAAGCATGAGCGCAACCTAAGATATGTGTCGTGACAGAACTCGAGATAGTAAACTGAATCCATGAAAGAAACAACTGATCTTGTTGAGCCGAGGCACGGAAGAAAGGATTCTCAATTGTACTATCGGTGGTTCAATTAGTGATGAACCGACCACAAATTTTGCAGGAAACCGAAGGAAAATTAGTTCATTTTTATGGGAGTGAGCACGGTGAGTAAGGAAGGAAAAAAGAAAACTAATCTACGAAGAATAAATGTAAAATCAGATTCGATAGATAGAAATATATGTTGTGAATCAAACCGCTTTAACATGCAATCGCGGAGTAGGAAATCGAAATCTCCCGCGTTACAGGAAATGGGAAGGAAATCGGAGAAGAGTAATAATTGGGAAAATATGGACGGAATCTCTTACTGTTTCTGGCGGCTGAAGACCAGCTCCGGCTGCTTTTCCGTCCAGTTAATGAGAACATGATAATGAGAACATGAATCAGCAAATCACTGTAAAATGCTTATGCAGACACAATAGTTGGCATGACTATGCAATATTTGGTTGAGATGAATCCAATTTGAATCCAGTCAGTTGAACCAAAAGCAAGAGAACAACAATCAATAAACTTATCTATTTGTATCAGATACCAATTTTATTCTCACTTCAAAAAGCTACATCAGTTTTGAAATTTTGGTGAGTAACAAAACCCTAATTTACACTAAAATCATATTTCATAGACAGATTTCAATATAAAATCATACAATCGCGGAACTGCAGATCGCGATGGAATCGCAATCTCATGTAAATCACAGGAAAGGGGAAGGAAATCCGAGAAAAATGATAAGTTGCGAAAAACATAGACGGAATTTCTTACGGTTTGTGGCGGTCGACGACCAACTCCGGCGGTTTTTCCCCCGGCTATTGAATTTTACGATTTGCTCGAGTTCAGTGCTGGGACAAACTAGTAATTTTGTTGTTTTGATGATGCTTGAGACTTTGTAAAAGAAAGTATATTGGGCCTTGGTTTAGAAGTTATGGAATTTCTTATGTATTTGATATATTAGTACAACATTGCATAAAAATACAATTATGCTCTTAGATTTTGGAAATACATCTTCAAACATTCTAATATATAACATATTTTTTAAAACAAGCTCTAAATTAATGTAAAGAATTAACCGGAGATTTATCTCTAGACGTAACAAAATTCAGTACAACTCTGAATTAGATCCAAATACATATATATGCATCTCTGGACGTTTTTTGTTCAAATACATGCTAGAAGCCCTTCACCTTCATCTCTTACTCAAACACTCTCAAAAAATTCATTTTATCAAAATATCTCAAACTCATTTTCTCAAAATTTGTCAAACCACATTCAATCAACATTAAACAACATCGTTTAACTTCAAACATCCAACTTTAATCAGCATCAAGAAGTAAATTCAAGTAACTAATTGTAAATTTTTTAAAAACAATCAAGTTTTTGTATAAATGTGTAGAAGTTATTGTTTAGGCTTTGAAATAGAAATATTTTACTTGTTTGATAGCTTATGCTTGATTAGAAATGAGTTAGATAGACTTTTTTTTTTATTATCAATGCATTGTTGTTGATGATTTTGGGACTGCATTCAGTCATTGACGGTGGTTATAGTTGCAGGTTATTCTGGAGATGCAACTTTGTAATCAGTCTATCTACAATATTTTGTCTTTTTGTTCATAATTCATTATGTAACGCTTGTCTTGTTTATTTACAAGAATTGTGGATGAAAGACAATCCCGATTGAGACATGACAGATTTGCACAACATGCATCCGTTACGAGAGATTTTTCGAACAATTCAATATACCAATCTTTGTGGACACAATACGATATAACTTATATATCACCCGATAAAATAATACTTTACTTTTTGCTTGCCACTTTACCGCTTCAACAAATTTATGCATTCTCTCCGCTCAGGGGGGAACCAGACGAAAGACTAATTCAGAATATATATTAACTGCTTGGTAGAAGAGGATATACACTTCCATTGTTACGTCGATCATCGTAAGACAATTCTCTTTGATGACATAGTCGTATACTTGGGATTTTTACTTACAAGTCACATTTGACGACTCTTTATCTATTTGAGTGCTTCATGTGTCAGTTCAGCTACATGTAGTACATTCTCAGAGATTCTTCTATGTCGAGATCATAGCTGAGATAGACTTGAGCTACGTAGACGGTTACATCTTATGATTCTTCAGGGTGTCACATCCTTATATGTACAAGATGCTCTAGGAGATCCACCTAGATTATCTCATCAAAAGATACTAGAGGAGGAGAAGGCTATGGCAGATCATGGTGTTGATGTGTTTCTTAGGTGTCGTCATATCATGCAGATTAGGCAGACATGTATTGACAAATGACTCTTTCTGGATAACTCTGAAGCGAGGGGCATTCCATGGTTGCCAAGGCTCTGCAGTATAGGAGGTGGCATAGGAACATATAAGCACGAGGCTAACGCCGACTCCGAGTTCGTCATACGTAATAGATTATAATATTTGTACTCTTGATACATTTTAGATTGTATTTTATTTATCGAATTCATTGTAATTTTTAGATTGAATTTATGTAAAAGAACCTTTTGAATTGCTTTTTGAGGCCGAACATTAGGGATGGGAAAATACGAGGTTGTTGGAAATAGGTGTGCATCCATAGTAAAACTAGAAGAGAAAGAGGCTAAAGATCGAAGAAGAACTAACCGTTACGTCGACAATTTCGAGAATCACCATAGCATCATCAAATAATTATTTATTAACAATTATATTAATTAAACTAATACTTTTTTTTTGTTAATTGAATAGGTTTGCAAATAGAGTATAAGATCAACCCATACTTTTAAAAAGGTCTTTAAAAAACTTATAATAGATCATAAGCAGACTTTGGCCTATTCTTTGTAGGTTAGGTTCAATTCTTACAAATTTCAAAAGGTCTGGCCTATTCTTCTTACCTGTGATTAATATGTAACCATCATACTTATTCTCACTATTTCTATTACATACAAATGGACCATTCAGACAAAGACCAATGACCGACAGTGATGTCATTTCTCAAGCGCTCACTGTAAGTGCTATGTTGCGACGGATTTAGCATTAATGAAAAATATAAAACAAAATTACAAATAAGAACCTCCTCTATCATTCTCTCTATTTTAATATTTATCTGTATCTTTGACATGTTATGGATTTTGAGAGTTCGCTCAATTGAATATGGTATGAATATGGATTGAATAGTATCTTTAAATGAGTTACATATATGGTGTTCAAATGGATTCTTAAACGAACTATTTTGCCAGCTTATAACAGATACAACTAATGCATCAAAAAATCAATTTCTACAATTTGCACAAACTAAAGCTAATTGAAAAACAGCATTTTCTGAGAGAAACAAAAACAGAAATACAAAATCCTCGTTATTATTAAACAATAGCATAGTTATCTGTTAGTTCTTTGAACCAAAAACTACAGACAAATATTTCACAGTTCATTCTCCACAAGTAAGCTCAACAGATTATAAGTCCAAAGAAATTAAAACAAACAAAAAAATGAATTCTTTGGATAGGGAAAAATAATATGAAGAGCTTCAGGAGCCACTGCTTCTTTCCTGAGGAAAATAAATTGGTCCTTAGTTTTGCAGCATCCATTGCATGATGTCCTTCCTAATAACGCCTTCTGACCGGTAAGCATTACAGTTTGATCTAAAAGTATCATGAGGATAGTTACTGAGGTACCGATAGTGGGTGGTTGTCCCAGCAGGATTTGGTAGTCGCAACATACTTGCAATGGTGGGGAAAGGTTTTGGCCATATACTTGATGATGGGGTAAATAAGCGCTTATTTGATCCCCTCCTGAATAAGGTGTAGTAACTAGGTCTTTTGAGGTAGGAAGACTTGGCTTGAAGATTTTTCATTCTTATACTTGAGGTAACACCATTTGTGGGCGATCCACCATGAATCTGAGCTGACGGTTGCATTTGATCAAGCCATCGCAAAATGAAGTTTCCGAGATTCCGACCAACTTCTATGTCCCTTTCTTGAATGTTCTGATGAACGTTGATTGCCACTTCAAATACAGAACGTGTTCTTCTGGGAAATGCCAACATAAAAACTCGTGATAAAATTGTATATACAAACAAACAAAACGATATGATCAAACAAACAAACAAACAAAACCAGTGATTGAAAAGGAATGGAGTAAAAAGGGGAAAGGAAAAGATCAAATAATCATGATATAACAAAGATTCTCAATTCACAGAAAACAAAAAGTCCGTGTTAAGTGATTAGAATCGTTGTGCGGTATATTTGCAAAAAGCCAAAACTAATGCTTGCTTACAGTTAATCTCATGTGATAATCACTAAACAAAATGCTCTAAAATCTTATTTTATCTCTTGTCTGACTGGTTGGATTGATGCTTAGCAGTAAGACTAACGTGGCCACAATGGTTCCAAGCATGGTTTTGAATGCGGTCGCAGACCGCAATTATAGCTGAAATATTGGTGATGCAGTAGTCTCTGCAACCACAATTGCGGAATCACGCGCCCATTCCACATTAAGAACCACATCAAACAACTTTGCTTATGTTTCTTCAGGTATTCTCGTCAATACTCAATTTATAACCCCAAAACTCAATTTACATCTAAATTTTTTAACATTAAGCGTTTTTCAACTGTGTATTTCAAATTCAAACACATCTCAATCAAAATTCACACTATAATGGCCGCAATTTAAAATGTTCCAAGTTCCAATCCTTCCCTAGGCTATGATTTCCATTGACATAAAGAAAAATTCTAGATTACTTAACAACAGGACAAATGTAAAAGAAAAAGTAAACAGTAACAATTTTCTGCATTTAGGTACAAAATCATGAGTGTTTCAATCCAAATCCAACGCTAAATGAAAATATTGAATTGAAAAGGTGAATACCTGTGAAGAAATTGACGGATCTGAGAGTGGTTAGGGTTTATGACCCTACGTTGAATCCTGAGAGCGAGCCTGTAAGTTCGTTTGAGACCCAAAAAATACGCAGTTCCGAGTATTATCTCCCATAGCACCATGCTCGCGATTTGCCCCTAATTTCTTCTAAATACTTTTATTAATTAATACTATTATTAATGTAATTGTAGTTATGTTCTTTGGACTTTAATATTCGATCATTTCCTTGCCTGTTGCGCAAGTTTCTTTGTTTCTCTAGCCGCCACACTTTGCTCTCGATCGCAGTACTTTGTTCGTGTCTCTTGTGGGTTCATCGTTGCCGTTCAGTTTTGGTCTCCGATTCATCCCCACCGTTGAATTGTTTTATAAAAACCTGCGAGCGTGTCGCTTTATCGTCCCATCGTAAAGGCCCACAGTCTGAAAATAGTCAAGAGTCCAAATACAAATCCATGATATACACTCAGTTTGTTTTATTTTCTATTTGGCAATTTTTTAAACCTGTGTACTTGATCACATCACATATAATTCTTAAAATGACCTTTAGTGATGCATTTTTAAATTATTTTTAAATCAAATTGTTAGGAGATATATTATAATTCGATAAATAAAATACATTAATTTAATCCAAAAGTTATAATTACGTCAATAAATAAAATACATTTTAAAATAAATCAAGAGTACAAGTACTATAATCTATTGAGTATAACGGACTCAGAATCATCATCGACCTCGTGTCCCCATATTTCTATGTTGTCTCATGTATTATAGTCTTCACAATCATGGTATGTACAACGCTTCTAGCCTTAAAACCATTTTAAAAGAGTCTTCTGACGATACATATCTGTTAAATCTGCATGATACCACAATACATACGCAACACATCAATAACATGATTTGTCATAGTCTGCTCCTTCTCTTCTCTGATATCTCTGGATGAGTTGACTTACGTGGATCTCCTATAGCATCATGTACCATATAAAGATATGACACACGGATGTCCAATATGTATGATACGACGACACATAGGCAACACATCTACAACATGATCTGACATAGTCTACTCCTTCTCTAGTATCTCTAGATGAGTTGACTTATGTAGATCCTCTGGAGCATCATGTACCATATAAAGATGTGACACTCGGAAAAACCGTGGAATGTAACTGTCTATGTAGTTCAAGTTGCTCTCAACTATGATACTATGTGCCTCTTTCGTTACCGGATGATTAACATAATCATCAAAAATAGCATCCATCTCTCTACGTTTCACAATGGGAATAACACACAGCAGGATATCTAGGAAAAATTATTTTTTGAATCCATTTAAACAAGGTATTTAACCTATTATATATATACTAACCTATTATATATATACTAAATACATTGGTAATTTAATAGAGTTAATATCATTTACGTATATGTGATTTCTAGTTTTGCCTCATGTAAATTTTCTTTTTGAAAAACACAATCACCATTTCAAAATACTAACAATTTAGTTCTTAAAGTCAAATTTTGTAGGTAAATTCGCAGATTTTATGCGAATTTTGACTTTAAAAACTAAATTATTAATATTTTAAAATAGCAATGATGTTTTTCAAAAAAAATAAATATTTACGACAGACAAAATTAAAAACCACCTATATGACACGGTGTTAAAATAGTAATAACCCTTTAATAAATTTAAGAAGCAAATTAAATACCAAATGAAGTAGGATTTTATTTTATCAACATAGTTTTATAAGTGAATAAAATGAGTCTTAACAATTGATTCAATGGTAGTTTCACGGAAGACCTGGAGTCAAAAAGTGGGTAAACTTTGTGGGTGCCTAAGATGTCAAATATCTTTATTACTCCAAAAAAGAAATTATTTTATTTCATTTCTATATAAAATCTAAATTATTTTAATATAATTCACAGCCTTAAACATGAAATGTTAATTTGAGTGCAATACATGGTGCATATAAAATAAATAAAAAGTCCAGGAATGAATATAAACTTTCACTACATAATTAAACTCAATAAACACTTTTCCTTTAGGTAAATGAGTCAAATATTAGTATTAGAAGGAAGACACACTGATTGTACATTGAGTCAAATATTAGTATTAGAAGGAAGACACACTGATTGTACATTGATAATCTAAGAATGAGTTCATGGTAGTTTAAGGGAAAATTTTGCAATAAAACTTATTTTCCACTTGCTTGGTATAACAAGTGCGAAACTGATTTTTGGTCTTGAAGTACACCTTTATACTATTTCTACTTCCAAAAGAAGAATTGCAGTTATGAGATAAAAATTTAAGCAAATTAGTTTTCTCGAGGGATGAGAAAATATCCTTACATAAGTACAACAAATAATGAATGCATAGACTCACTGAATAAAAGCTGCACCAGTAAAAGCCTTTATGATTGTTTCAAATCTTTATTCGCTCTGCTATTAAAATAATGCAATGATGTTACCATAATTACAAGAGTTGATAAGAAGGCTGTAAGAAATGTAAGGATAGAGACAAGATCAGAGTGCGCCTTTTTTCCAGATGGTATACTCCAAACAAGACCATCATGATACAGATTGGCATTGTCATTTTTCAATTTGAACAAACAATTGCTATTTTCCACCTTTTCCTTTGTGCTGCAGCGTAGCATCGTATCCGGTTCACCAAATTCGACCATTGAGTAGCCACTTTCATTCAGAGGCTGCAAAAGAGTTAAAAAAGGAAGATTCAATATAAAGGACAGGTTTGGCTAAAGGTGGCATTAAGATATAAATTGAGTTATAACAACAGCCTTACTTGATACCGTGCGTGCAAAGGAAACTCTATGCTGATATTAGCAGGCTGTAGCAATGTATTTGGATCAATATCTAAGTGGATTTCAACGGCAGATCGATTGGACAAGAATGAAGGCAGCTCCAGATTTGTATCACCAAAGACAGATATATCATTGAACACTGCAATGAATTGGGTTATTAATTGAAAGAAATATACAGATGTTCCTTAAAGTAAATATATAAAACTTCTTTCCCAAGTTTTTTTATTCAAATCTGAAAAGCAAGTGATGAGTATTTACCACCACGTTGAGAAAGATGTTGTAATTCAAACGGGTCAGCAAAAACTCCAGAAGGCAGTCTTTCAATAATTATTAATTCACATGAGTAGCTTAAAAGATCAGACAAAGAGTTCAACTGTTGGGTTTGTAATTTGATTAATGTAGAAACACGACGGTGAGAACCTTCACCAACAAGATCGCGTTTTAGAACTGACAATCTTAATATGGGACTACGGTTTTCTGGAAGCACTTCACATAGACCAGAAGTGACTTCATGAGACATGAAAGTTTCAAAGTCTGAATCATGTAAGCTCGTATATCTGTCATAATAAGACTGCATCAGAAATTGCTTCACGGGAGACAAAGATTTAGCATTTCTACTATTAGAATTAGGATTTGGGGAGCCAGCCACCTGAAACAAAAATGAAATATATTGTTCAAAAGGATTCAAAGAAAAAAGGCACTTTATACCAATGTTTTAAAAACCGGACCGGAGGGAGGAAGAACCGGGGAGACCAGAGGAAGGGCGAACGGGTTTAAGGTTCAATTGGTTTAACTGGTTAAACCTACAGTAGAATTGTTTATTAAATAAATAACACAGATTATGGCAGAGAAGAAATCTAGTTTTGCCATTCCAAGGGTTCTACAAATTCATGCCAGTATTTTGCATCTTTTGCCAAGGAAAAAAGTGCAGTCAATTGATAAGATACTGTAAACATTAACAGAAAAATAAATGACGATTGACCATCTTCTTTTACAGATCCCTAGAGTTACAAAATACAAATGTGAAACTGAGAGAGAAGGTGCAACAGAAGTGTAAGTCTTTCAAATAAGGATTCTAACAATCAGGGAACTTTCTCATCATGCTTCAGCCGATGGGAACCATTTGCTGTTATTTTAGCAGGTTCAGGACACTTGGCCAAACTCAGAAAAGGAACAGCGCAGAACCATCCATAAACAAATATTCTACTAACCTGACCTGATACCGAGTCTCCAAGTGAACAGTTTCCAGGTGACCATATAAATGAACTTCCCGCTAACAAATAGATGCAGAGTTGAACAAATTGCCTAGTTGTCATTTAGAATCTGAAAGAAGAAAGAAACAGATTAGCATTACAGCCAGATAATGTAGCAGCACGCATTTCAGCATGCAGTTGGTGTGCACGAGCATGAGTGAGTTTTTTAAACTAATCATGAATTTGTGTCCATTGGTGCCAAGCATGAGCGCAACCTAAGATATGTGTCGTGACAGAACTCGAGATAGTAAACTGAATCCATGAAAGAAACAACTGATCTTGTTGAGCCGAGGCACGGAAGAAAGGATTCTCAATTGTACTATCGGTGGTTCAATTAGTGATGAACCGACCACAAATTTTGCAGGAAACCGAAGGAAAATTAGTTCATTTTTATGGGAGTGAGCACGGTGAGTAAGGAAGGAAAAAAGAAAACTAATCTACGAAGAATAAATGTAAAATCAGATTCGATAGATAGAAATATATGTTGTGAATCAAACCGCTTTAACATGCAATCGCGGAGTAGGAAATCGAAATCTCCCGCGTTACAGGAAATGGGAAGGAAATCGGAGAAGAGTAATAATTGGGAAAATATGGACGGAATCTCTTACTGTTTCTGGCGGCTGAAGACCAGCTCCGGCTGCTTTTCCGTCCAGTTAATGAGAACATGATAATGAGAAGATGAATCAGCAAATCACTGTAAAATGCTTATGCAGACACAATAGTTAGCATGACTATGCAATATTTGGTTGAGATGAATCCAATTTGAATCCAGTCAGTTGAACCAAAAGCAAGAGAACAACAATCAATAAACTTATCTATTTGTACCAGATACCAATTTTATTCTCACTTCAAAAAGCTACATCAGTTTTGAAATTTTGGTGAGTAACAAAACCCTAATTTACACTAAAATCATATTTCATAGACAGATTTCAATATAAAATCATACAATCGCGGAACTGCAGATCGCGATGGAATCGCAATCTCATGTAAATCACAGGAAAGGGGAAGGAAATCCGAGAAAAATGATAAGTTGCGAAAAACATAGACGGAATTTCTTACGGTTTGTGGCGGTCGACGACCAACTCCGGCTGTTTTTCCCCCGGCTATTGAACTTTACGATTTGCTCGAGTTCAGTGCTGGGACAAACTAGTAATTTTGTTGTTTTGATGATGCTTGAGGCTTCAATTCTTGATGATGGACTTCTGCTATCTAACATTTACTAACCAATTGAACAAACTAACTATACTGCCCTTTCCTCAAAAGGAATATTGCACTATAAAATAGATATAGTAATTAACAAATTAAACCTTCACTTTTTCAACTTCTTTGAATTTATGCAGTTCCATTATTGCAATTCTCTTTTGGTTCTATTTTTTGTGGATATATTTTTAAATGCATATATAAATTTCGGATGAATTGTTTCCAACTATGAAGTTTTTAATGGCTCAATGCATAAACAATTTTAACAATTCAATACTAAAGCAGTTAGACAATAATAGTTTTTTAAAAAATTAGTTTTAGTTTAAGGCAATTATTCTCTGAACAATTAAATTAGTAGTTTTTTGGGATGAAGCTTCATTTATTTTTTCTTTGCTCAATGAACCTTTATTTAGATGTCCAACTACTTTGTTATAGTATGAATACTTAATACTGTTTTTTTCTGTATACTGTTATTTTAATTTCTTAACAAGGTTAATACTTTGGAACATTTTTAATTGTTAAATTTTAGATTGACAAACAGCTGCATTTTAATCATAGATTGGTAATTGCTATCAGCAGGTCAATGTTGTGACGAAATTGAGGTTGTATTTGAATTTTTTCAATCACAAGTCTCCAAGCAGACTCCTTTTGTGAAAGAGGTCAATGCTGCTAGCCATAATAGAGAAATTTTAGAGTCAAATTTCCAAGGTTTCATGATATTGTTGGTACCAAAATAATGGTACAACTTGATTGCAAAACTTGAAAAATTGTCTGTTTCTAATGAATTGCAATATAAATTGAGTTGTCTAACATGACTAGCATTGCATTTATTGGATGATGTACACAGTCAATTTCTATTGTCTTAAATTGTTGGATTCTATATCTTGTGCATTAAATAGTATTATTTATTTATCAATATGGATGTCATCATTGTTTCACTCCTTTAATTCTCTAGGACTGTTTGGTTTTGTATATGGCTTAATAAGGTTAGAATTCACATATATAATATATAATATTTGCATAAATGCGTCATTTATGAACATGAAAAATATGCACATCAGACAAAAAAAAATCGATAGAAATATATTTTGTTTTCTAATTACTAAATACTGACATTTTTATATTTTTATCTCTTAAATTGAATTCTTAGGACATATATGTAAATAATTGAATGGAGAATAACAATACTGTCATCTATACTATTTTTGTCATTAATTTAATTTAACACAATTTAATGGAGAAAAACTATTAACAACTATAATAGAATGAATTATGTTATATTTTGACATTAAAATTATTATTAAATTTATTAATTTGGAATATCGTACTAAATTATTAAATTCCAAGTTAACATACATTAGCTTGGTAAATAATTAATAAAATATATATTTTCCATCAAAATTAATTTTCTTTTAGTAGATGCTTTTACATTATTGGATAAATTAACTTTATTAAAATCATTATTGACATTTATATTTTGAATATATACATATCCTTAATTTTTTATCTTACGGGTCACTAATAGAATAATCTGTTTTATTTAAATTAACAAACAAATTTAAAGTAAAATATTTATTTTCTCCATTTTACGGTTCTTTTTTTTTATTCTTATTTTTGTATGATTAATTAATATAATTAAATCTATATGATTATTATTCATTTTTTAATTAAGTAAATCATTTTAAATTTTGCATTTATATCTAAAACTTTATATTTACAATTTTTAAAATTTTATTTTTTTTATGATTATTTAATATTTTATATTTTTGTCTCTTTTTTATATGTGATTATTTAATATAGTTAAGTTTCTATAATTATTATTTATTTCAAGTTTAATTATATCATATTTATTGTGTCTAAAAATATTTAATTATATTTATGTATTTTTATTTAAATGATTAAATTAACAATTTATATTTTTATCATGCGAATTGCTCATAATTCCTTTTGTTTATATTACTCATATCATTTAAAAAATACTACATAAATAAATTCACTCGTGTGGGAGCACGGGTCTCTAACTAGTTGTAAAAGAAAGTATATAGTAGTTATGTTAACTTTGATTTGCTAAATAAGGCTTTCTCCAAGGATTTAGTAGTCGGTCTACCAAAAATAAAGTTCTCAAAAGCCCACATATGCGACGCATGTCAAGTGGGAAAGCAAAAAAGGGTGTCATTCAAATCCAAAAATATAATTTCTACTTCACGACCCCTTGAGCTTCTCCATATGGACCTCTTTGGACCTTCAAGAACAAAGAGTCTAGGTGGGAACTACTATGGTTTTGTAATCGTTGACGATTATTCTAGTTTCACTTGGACTATATTCCTTCACAGCAAGGATGAAACCTTTTCCGCTTTTAAGAGTTTTGCAAAACTGTCCCAAAACAAAATAGATTCAAAAATCATTACAATTCAAAGTGATCATGGAGGTGAATTTCAAAACCATATCTTTGATAAGTATTGTGATAAGCATGACATTGATCATAACTTTTCAGTCCCTTGAACCCCACGACAAAATGGAGTTGTGGAGCGCAAAAATCGCATTTTAGAGGAGTTGGCTAGAACAATGCTCAATGAAGAAGGATTACCAAAATATTTTTGGGCTGATGCTATTAGCACAGCTTGTTATGTTTTAAACAGGATATTAATCCGTCCTATTTTGGATAAAACCCCTTATGAGCTTTTGAAAAGAAGAAAGCCAAACTTGTCACATCTTCACGTATTCGGTTGTAAATGTTTTGTTTTGAATAATGGTAAAGAAAATCTTGGGAAGTTTGATGAAAAAGCGGATGAAGGTATCTTTCTTGGATACTCACAATCAAGCAAAGCATATAGAGTGTATAATAAATGCTTACTTACTGTTGAAGAGTCTGTCCATGTTTCTTTTGATGAGTCTTATCCGAAAAATGTCGGAAAAAGTATTTCTTTTGATGACGCAGGTGTATCTTCAGAAGACATACTCAAGAAAGTTGTTCTGGAAATTGATCGATCCAAATCAGTTGACAAAGAGGAGGAGAAAGATACTAGTCATGTCAAAGATGAGGAAGAAGGGGAAGCAAAAGTGGAAAGTCTTCCACCAGCCTGGAAATCCTCAAAAGACCATCCTATTGACAACATATTGGGAGACATATCAAAAGGAGTGACAACTCGTTCTAAGATAAGCAATTTTTGCTATCACTTTGCATTTGCTTCATAAGTAGAACCTAGGAATGCCAAAGAGGCCTTGATTGATGAATTTTGGCTAATGGTCATGCAAGATGAGCTTAATCAATTTAAAAGAAATGACATTTGGGAACTTGCCCCTCGTCCGCGAGACCATCATATCATAGGCACTAAGTGGATTTTTAGAAACAAACTTGATGAACACAGAGTCATAACTCGAAATAAAGCTCTATTAGTGGCACAAGGGTATAACCAAGAGGAGGACATAGACTATGAAGAAACTTATGCTCCAGTTGCTCGCCTTGAAGCTATACGCCTTTTGCTCGCTTATGCGTGTTCTAAGAATTTTAAGCTTTACCAAATAGATGTAAAGAGTGCTTTTCTAAATGGTGTCATAAATGAAGAAGTATACGTCTCACAACCTCCTAGTTTTGAGAACGATGAATATCCAGATTATGTTTACAGACTAAAATGAGCTTTGTACGGTCTTAAGCAATCCCCTCGGGTTTGGTATGAAAGACTTAGCAAATTTATGCTTGATCATGGATATTCAAGAGGTAAATTGGATACCACTATCTTCATTAAGCGAAAAGGAGAGCACATTCTTTTAGTTCAAGTTTATGTGGACGATATAATTTTTGGTTCAACTAACCTACACTTGGTCGAAGAATTTTCTAATGTTATGCAGGGAGAATTCGAGATGAGTCTTATGGGGGAGCTAAATTACTTCCTCGATCTACAAATAAAACAGCTCGATAAGGGAACAACAGTATGTCAAATAAAATACTGTAGAGAGCTACTCAAGCGCTTTGGAATGAATGACTCAAAGTCGATTAACACCCATATGGCTACAAACAGGAACTTGGATAAAGATGAACATGGTAAAAATGTAGATGTCAAGAAGTATAAAGGTGTGATTGGATCTCTTTTGTACCTTACTTCATCTAGGCCTGACATCATGTTTAGTATTTGTATGTGTGCATGATACCAATCAAATCCTAAGGAATCACACTTGAAAGTTGTCAAGCGTATACTTAGATACCTTCATGGAACATCTAAGTATGGGCTTTGGTATTCTAAAGGAAGCGATTGTAGCTTAGTAGATTACTCTGATTTTGATTTTGCTGGATGAAAATCAGATAGGAAAAGCACTAGTGGCACATGTCACTTATTTTCAAACTCATTAGTAAGTTGGCATATCAAAAAGCAGTTTTTTGTTGCATTGTCAACTGCATAGGCTGAATACGTTGCAGCCGGTAGTTGTTGCGCCCAGATTTTATGGCTAAAGCAACAACTACAAGAGTTCGATCTTCAACTAAAACGTATTCCAATAAAATGTGATAATACTAGTGCCATCAACCTTACTAAGAATCCTGTTTTGCACTCACGAACTAAACACATAGAGATTAGGCATCACTTTCTTCACGATCATGTTGAAAAAGAAGACGTTGTGTTTGAGCATGTTGATACTCAAAATCAACTTGCTGATATTTTCACCAAACCATTGGCTGCGGAGTCCTTTTTTAACATTCACCGTGAGCTAGGGATCTTGGATCTTTCTCATTTGATGTCTTAAGTATGCATGTACCTTATTTATGCATGTCTATGTATATACCTCACCATGTTATTGAGATGTAGTTCAGTTTTTGTATGTGCGTACTATAGGTTTATCAACCAAAGTAATATTGTTCCTCTCCATACCCTTTTAACATTAATTAATTTTGAGTATGTGTAACATGTTCCTTACAATATCGTTTATATGTTTCACTTTACACAAATTGTTTGAGAATTCTCATTAACCATGTACATTGCATTACCATTCTGCACTATCATTCCCAAAATGACTCATTCTGCTCACTGTCTATAAAAATCTGTTAAAAACTCATTTTCTTCAGATTTAGGTCGATACAAAATGCCTTGAATCGACACAAAAACAGTTTCGGTCGACACATGAGTCGTATGGATCGATGCATAACTCTGATATTTAAAAAAATGAATTTTGAATAATATATATAAATCCTATTTAAATTGTAATTTAAAGACTCATCATATTGCAAAGTGGAAGATTCCAAATTTGTTTTTCTTGGTATTCCGATCGGTTGTAATCTGAGAAAATATTTGTCATGGATTCCTCTTTTGAACAAAATGAAGAATCGATTAGTAGATTGGAAGCATCGTTTTCTAAATCTTGGGGGGAGGATTACCCTTTTGAGATCGATCCTTAGTTCTCTTTCAATTTTTCATATGCCTTTTTACAAAATGCCTTCCAAGGTTGTTAACGAATTTATTAGTATTCAAAGCAACTTTTTATGGGGTGAAGTTGAGGGTAAAAGGAGGATTCATTGGGTAAGTTGGAAAAAAGTATGTCTTCCGGTCGATAAAGGTGGATTAGGATTAAAATTTCTCTCGGAGTTTAACTTGGCTCTCCTTAACAAGTGGAGGTGGCGTAGTTTGTAAGGGGGTGTTACTCTTTGGTTGGTTTTGTTAAAAGCTCAGTACGAAGATTCGTTGAAAATGATGGGTGGGAATAATAGTCGTGTGGCTATTGATTCTTCTTCGTCTTCTTCTTGTTGGTGGAAGGATTTAGTGAAGACTGACTCTTTATTTTGTGATGATCATGTGGAGTTGTTGTGCAAGTTTGTGATTGGGAGAGGTTTTAATACTTCCTTTTGGGAACCTAGATGGTTGGAGGAGTGGTGTTTCAAATAATCGTATCCGGGTCTTTTTTCGGCTTCGTGTTTGAAGAAGGTTGCAGTGGCCGGTATAAGGGGTTTGAGAGATGGCGTGTGGTGTTGGGGTGATATGGGAATTGAGGCGTCCCTGTTACCTCCGATTGAACGAAGGAACTTATCATCTCTTTTTTTGAAACTTGATGGAGTTTTTTTAAATGGTTCGGAGGAGGATAAAGTCATTTGGTCTCCGGAGGATAATGACATTTATTCGATTTCTTCTTGTTATAAATGGTACGCTTCAAAACGTATTCCTTTTGGTCCAAATAATAAATTTGAGGAGGCTTTGAGAGTTATTTGGAAGACGAAGATTCCCTACAAGATCAAGGCGTTTGGATGGCGGCTATTGGTGAATAGGATTTCGACAAAAGACCAATTGAATATTAGAGATATGAATTTTCCTTTGGATGCTTTAAAGTGTGCTTTTTGTGGTAATTTTGAAGAAAGTAGGGACCATTCTTTTTTCCATTGTCACATTGTGAAGATTATTTGGAAGGAAATAACTTGTTGGGTTGATAAACCGGTTGGTGAAGAGGAAGAGTGTCTTACTAGTTTCATGGAATGATATTGGTATTGTAAAATGAAGAATGTTAGGGAAGGTAAATGGGGAGTTATTTGGATTGCAACTTCTTGGTCTATATGGTTGTTGAGAAACAATATTTGCTTTAGAAATGATGGGTGGAATATTGATAATACGGTGTGGTGTATAAAAAATTTAGTTTAGAAATGGTTGGGTATAAGTGATATTATTAATCCCAATTTGAGGTTTTATGAGTTTAGCAAAGAGCCTTTGCTATACCTTTCATAATTCTAATTTGGTTGATAATTTCACGTTTTTTTTGTCGGGTGGTTGACCCATTCCTTTTTGTAAACAGGTTGGAGAACCTTAGTTCTCCTTTTATTAATATACTTGCTTACAAAAAAAATATAACAAATTTACTTATTATTTATTTTTTATGATAAAATATAATATATTGTTATTCATGTTTAGTTCTATTACTTTTTATTTTATTTTACAAAAAATAAATTATTAAATTTTATTTTATAATATTAATTTAAAATATAAAAATTCATTATTAATTTTCATCAAGTCATCAGAATTAAATAGACAAAAATAAATAAATTATTAAAATTAAAAGTATTTTGATCAATTTAATCAATGTTAATCTAATTTGGTGAAGTACTTATAAGATTTTATAATTTTATTTAACTAGTTTAACTTTCCTTATACTTATATATCAATTCTAATAAAATTTTGAGATTTTTATTATTATATCTTAGAGTTTTGAAAGTCTTGTTATTTTAAAAAAATTAAAAATATAAATTTTCAATATTTATTTTAAAAATCATAGGATCAATAGTTATTCTTATATTATATGTATAAAAATAATATTTGTATTAGTCAAATTCTATTGACATATTTAAAATTATTTTTTAATTTTTAATATGATTTATATTTAAATATAAAAAATATCTCTCTTTTATTACATTGATTCTAATATAAAATTTACATCTTATTACTCAACATGTTTTCACATTTTTATGTGTTTGTTTTTATTTTAACTCTTTATATTCGAATATTTGTCTCTCAAGCGCCAACCACTGCACCACCTCCACCTCCGATGACAACCATAACTACCACCGCCCTTCCTTTTTAGATGACACATGAAACAAGAGAAAAAAATGACATTTAATATTTCTTGTTACTGTAATATTAAAATCAAAAATATATTATTGATTTACAATCCAAGATATAGTTTCGATCTTCAATTAATTTTAACAAAAAAGAAATACGTATCAAAAATATGCTTCTAAAAGACATTTTAAAAATTGTATAAAATAGTTTTTTTTAGACAGTGGGTGAAATAAGAAATTCTCTAATAATAACACATCTTTGAAAGTTCGTCTTTGAAAGTCCAAGTCTCCAAATTAAGTCATTGTTCAATCACGCGGTTTACCCCATTCTACGACTCTTATAACTCCACCACGATACTCGCACGTGCAACGCAAATCCAGCACGCGTTTCCAACTCCTCTATCTCTCGCTCCTTCAGACAACGATAAATCTCTACTCGTGTCTCCACACTGCACCGTTTTCTTCATCCTTCAACTCCCTCTTTCCCCTCAAACCGCCCAATTCGCCGCCGTCACGCGTCGCCTGACATGTCGGTAAGTTCTCATCCCCTCGCTGCTCCGATTTCTTATTTTTCTTACACATTGCTATAACCCTCTATGATTTACCGTTTTATCGATTAGATTTATTAACTTGTAGTTTAGTTTAGTTTAGTTCAGTTTCGAAGTGGAGCACTAGATCTTGAAAAACTATAAGATAAGTTATTAAGAAAGATCTCGAGATTAACTATTTGGATAGAAGTATGGTTCTGGATAGAATATTACAGAGAAAGTTGATCCATGTAGTCGACTCTAATTTTTGAGTAATTACTGAATATTGATTAGATATGATCCCACCTTTTTCATCAAACTTGTTTGATCATTTGGGAAAGACATATCACTGTCATGTATATGTATATGATGGAACCTGAGTTGTCTACCGCCAATAAATTTGATGCGTTTGGCACTTCTGTGATCGTTGGATTGAGTTTGGACGGTCCAGTTTTAGCTCGGGATTTTTATTTAAAAAGTTATCAAAGTCTATGTTAAAATTTGAGTTGGATTATCTCTATCCAATGATTACGGATGTGCCAAATGCATGAATGCGTCAAATTATTGACTGCTGGCTGATCAAGTTATGTTTTGTTAGAGGTTGTTTTTATGTTTGACATTGATGTTTTCAGCATCCTGCCGCGTCTGGGTTTGTTTAACGTTGATGTTTTCAGCATCCTGCTGCGTCTGGGTTAAGGTTTTTGCCTTTTCTGTGTCTGTTGTCATTTATTGATTTCTTAAACTACTTCATTTCTCAATGTAGTTGTCATAAAATTTTAACTTTCTCTGTATGTGTTGCACAATAGTTAATATGAATAGTAGTTATAAGGAGCCAATTATAAATAATAAAAAAATGAGTGGATACTGGATAGTGGCCGACAACTTGATAGAAATTTCAATGTTTATTAATTTGTATGTATGCAATTTCTTCTTGTATTGTTACTGATAGTCATGGGAGACATCACAAGGGAAGTTCCAATTCTTAATTAGTAATAATTAGTAGATATATCATATATGCTAATGGTTTGATTTTGTCCTTAAGTGTTACATATCGGAACAGCAAAGGTGTTTTCTCCCCTAGGTTTTAATCTTTTACCGTTACATGTAATTTCTTTGCAGGTCAGAACTATTAAAGTCAGTAATGTTTCCCTGGGAGCATATGAACAAGACCTTAAGGAGTTCTTTTCCTTTTCTGGTGATATTGAATATGTTGAAATGCAAAGGTCAGTGAGTTGCTGTGCTTCGTGGTCAACTGTTTTTTGGAGTGCTTCAAATCTTAAGTTTCATTATACAATCATATGTTTAATATTATTGCAGTCATGACGAACGATCTCAAATTGCCTTTGTCACTTTCAAGGACCCTCAAGGTGCTGAGACTGCAGTACTACTATCGGTAATATTCCTGACATTGATTATCTGTTGGTATATGTATCAAATATGTTTATTTATGAATTAGTGAATTATCTTGAGCACTTGATCAATTTGTTCTGGATTGTCATCCAAAGCATCGTATATTCATTATATAGAGTTCAGGGCTTAGAACTACAACATGTTTGTCATTATCCAAAAGGCATCACCTTTAGATGACGTATTCAGCTTTTTGGCTAGATAATGCAGTATCAGTGAATCTTGTAGAAAACTGTTATTTATTTGAAGATCTTGAAGTGCCACATGTTTAGGAACTCTTACTTGGGAGGGTTTCAGTAGTCTGTTTTTTGTTGAATGTCTTGCTTTCAGCCCTTCCAAAGTATGCATGCTCCTCTTTTGGTGGTATATATGAAACACAGACACTTTGAACACAACACCGACACTGACACAGCAGCACCGGTAATCATTTGAAAAATTGAATAACTTAAATGTAATCACAAGTGTCGGTGTAGGTGTCCGGCATTGACTCGGTCATACTTGTTGATTAGTCTTCAAATTTCCACTCTATTTCCATCTCTGCTTTTCACACTGTCTCCCAACATTCAGTCTCATTATTTTTTGGGTTTGTTTTGTTGATGTGGTCCTTTGCTTGTTTAATTTTGACCTTGAAAGTCTGCATATGTCTCAGCTACTTTATTAGGCAATTAGGAATAGGTGTCACTTTTCCTATTCACTTCACATGACCAAGTTTAGTATTATAAAAGAGAAGTGATTTTGGTAATCATTTTGATGCCACTGTTAGTTCATATTGATCATATTCTTTTTCATTTTGTCAGCAACAAGGGTTTTATTGCTAACCTCCTTCTTATGATATATGTTACCTATCTGAAATTCTGAGTTTTTGTCTGTGTTGAAATAAGAGCTGCATTATTATGAACCAACTATCCCAAAAGCTTAAGCTATTTGGTGAAGACACACAAATAGTTATATATCTGATTTGTGGTGTGCCCTTACCCTCTAATACAAGAGTTCTTTGGGCTGGAAAAGCATAGACAATGAACATACCCACCTTAGTTTATGCTGAAATTTAACTGGGGAAAAAAGATTGAACTCTACCTAGACCAAATAGTCAAATGTGTACAAACCCACAGTTGAGAATAAATAAATAAGCTGATGAATAGATCATTGAATGATTAATCTATTAGTGAAGAATGAAGTCGAACCATAAGGGAGAAAGAATTCTCTACCAGGTTTCCCTTTAATGCAGTGTTGTCAAATATCGGCCATGGTGAGTATAGGTCGCGGTTTTTGACTCTACCCCATGGACAAACTTATGAAGGATGGTGGCGCCATATGTTGGATTTTTGGCTCATCGTCATCGATAACACTGCCATCATGCAACTTTTACACTCTAAATGCCCGTGTCTATTGTTAGTATGCCCATTTATCGGATCGATATATCTTATAACCGACTAACTTCTCTAATTGTTTGTAACTGATATTCCAATCAACTATTTTCTTGGTTCTCTTCCCCTCTTTACACGGAGGCTCTGATACTGTGCTGTGAATTAGCTACCATAAAAGCTTAAACTATTGATTGAAATCACTTGAATGTCTATCAATTTAAATTTATTTTCTAGTTTCCACCAATCTTATTGGATAGGCAACTCTGCCTATTTAGTTTACTTAGTTAATTTCAAGCTCACCACATCTTATTGTAAAATGTCGTTTAATCTTTATGTTATGGACCACCAAAGTGGATCTAATTTGATTTTGATATGCATGTTGTATTATTGATTCATGTGATGTTTGATGCTGGAAAACTTACCGTTCTCTGCTTTAGATAGAAATGTCTAAATTTTATAAAAAAAAGATAGAAATGTTGTTTTGCTATTAGAACTGTCAGGAAGTTTCCATCATCATTCGATTTCAGATTTAATATAAATTGAAGGGGAGCTTGAGAGAGTTTATTATGCAAGTTTACTGATGCTAATCTGTGCCTGGTTTGCATAGGTTCCTAGACACAAGCTGTCTTATTTCTTGGTTTGTGTGGAAATTGAAAATAATAGTCTTTGGAAGTATGATAGTTGCCCAAGTGCCTCTACTTTGGGATGTGTCTTACTTATCATTATTTTTGGGTAGTATATTATATTTTATCATTGGTGATACGGTGAGTTTGTGACATTGTTGACAACCTACTATGTTGGTAAATACTTATTCTGGTCCAGCGATGTATGCAATGTCTCATGGCTTGCTCGTAGATACCCGTGACATCAAATTGCTCTTTTTTAATTCAGATTTTTACTATATAATTGATCCCTAAAATGGCATCAAATTGGTCGTGGAAGGATGAATGTGGTAGGTAGCATTACTAACACTAATCATTGAAAGACCAATTTAATTTCACTGGTAAATGGGGGAATAATGTGATGCCATGTATATTTTTGGGGAACCAAGTTAAGTGTCTTGCTCCTTAAATGTGGAAATTTACGTAGGCAGCAATTATATTGAAGGCTAACTGAGTTTTCTATATTTCAGGGAGCAACAATAGTTGATTTGTCAGTTAACATAACCCTGGATTCAGATTACCAGCTTCCACCTGCTGCCTTGGCATTAACTGTAAGCCTTGCAAAGACCCTCTAGTTAATGAACTTAATGGTATATTTGGATGGGTGGTAGAGTGCAATGAACTCATTCCACCCTAAATCACCATTCCAAATATACCCTTGACTAGGTTATTTTTTGTCTATAACAAATATGTAACATTTTTCAGGCCACAGAGGGTAAAACTCCTGGTAGTGCTGACTCTGCTTTACGGAAGGCAGAGGATGTGGTCACCGGCATGCTTGCCAAGGGATTTATTTTAGGGAAAGATGCTGTAAACAAAGCAAAGGGTTTCGATGAGAAGCACCAGTTAACTTCAACAGCCTCCGCAAAAGTTACCTCTATTGATCAAAAGCTTGGGCTTAGTGAGAAATTAACTGCTGGTGCTTCAGTTGTGAGTGATAGAGTTAAAGAAGTGGATCAAAAGTTTCAGGTTTCAGAAAAGACCAAATCAGCATTTGCTGCTGCAGAACAGAAAGTCAGTACTGCAGGGTCTGCTATAATGAAGAATCGGTACATACTCACTGGTACTACTTGGGTAACTGGTGCTTTTAGTAAGGTTGCTAAGGCGGCTGGGGATGTAGGACAAAAGACGAAAGAGAAAGTGGAAAATGCAGAAGAGGAACAAAATCGAAAAGTAGAAGACCAATATGCGCAGGTCCTTTCTGAGTCCCCAAAAGCAGCAGCAACGAGTGAACTGCACTCTTCCAAGCCTGCTCCTGCTCAGGGTTTAATCCTTTGATTTACTGTTTGTATATACATTTTTTTTAAAAATTCCTGCAAATTTGATTTACTTGGACAAATTTGCAGCTATTTGATTTGCTTTTATAAGCATAGAAAGAAACTGAATTTCTCAACTTTTTGAAATGATATGCTTGTTATCATTGCCCATTCACCATGGAGACAAAGATAAAGGGGTGGAAGCTTTTCAAGTATACTCTTCTCGTATTGCAAGTTTTATAATGAGTCTAGTGTTTTTTTTTTACAATAAAAAATTGATAAAGAGCAAAAGTCTGCATATACTATTATAAGTGCTAAATTACTTAAAAAATATGAAAGTGTAACTAGGACAGCGTGGAAAAGCATTTGAGAATGAGTTTTGAGGCAATTACACATTTATTTGGGTATTTTGGTTAGAGCACAACACACATCTAGAACGCCTATGATATTTTAATCTTGGTTGATTTTGCTCATAGTTAATTCCTTTTTCAAAAAACGACAATAATGAATTGGTTGTGCAACTTTTTTTGCATGTTTATTCGTATCTCAGGATGGTCTTATGTTTTATATATAATTTTTTATAACATCTAAAAATATCAACAGTGGCATGTGATTGTTTTTTTAATTTTCTCTTTATGTTTTGTTGAAACATTTAATTAAATTTAGATATAATTTTTTAGATGTAGTTCTTACTATTTTCTAATGAAAAATGTAATAAATGTATAATTTTCTTTTATACTAGATTTTTCTTGTTTTCACTTCTTAAACTGTAAACAAAATATTATTTTAAATATTTTTATAATAAAATATTATTTTAAATATTTTTATAATAAAATATTATTTTAAATATTTTTATAGTATTTCATTTCGAATTATAATTTTCTAAGATGTTAAATTTTAAAAAAATAATTGAAACGAAATAATTTTTTAAACAATGTTAGAAATATAAATTTTTGAAATGTTTAAACTAAATTAAAAATATATATAGAACCACGGTGAATAAAGATATTATATTGATTGATATGATATAATATAATAATAATATACTAGTAATATTTATTATACTACGTGTTTAATGCTACATTATAAGAAAAATAATAATATTATTTAACAGTTTAGATGTGTTTGATATATCTTTTATAGTTTACTTGATACATCCTTAAGCTATTTCACAAACAATTCTTTTAAGTTGAATTATGCACGACCTTTATTGGTATTTTAAAATTTTCGCTTGGAGTTTGATGATGATCAGTGGCGGAACCAGAATGAAATCATTGAGGGGGTCAAATATAAAATATATATAAGAGTAACTAAAAAATATAATAATAATATATATATATATATATATATATATATATATATATATATATATATATATATATATATATATATATATATATATATATATATATATATATATATATATATAAACATTTGTTCTATTTACTCAAGAGTACTTGGATAAGTTGTAAACAAATCTCTTCCAACTTAATTAGAGGTCACGTGTTCCATCTAGACACTATGCACGCATATGTGTTAAATTCTCTCGAGAGTTTTTCTATCAGAAATTAATCGTTGTAGGACTTTTACTTTTTTTAAGTTACTAGCAATTAGGTGTGATAAAATGGGTGGAATGGATGAATATGATGGAATGGGTAATGAATGGATAAAAACAATTCATTAATCAATTACAATTCACTAAAACTTCCTTAAATATGTCCAATTCAATCCATCCATTAAAAATAAAATCCATCAAATTCATTTATTAACAACATTTTAATGGATGGATATCCATCCATTCAAAACAATAATTGTTTTTTCAGTTTTTTTTATAAAAAAAAATGTAATTTCATTTTTTTGAAAAAAAATTACTTTTTTTTTATAATTTTTTTCATAAAATATTATAGATACAGCTTAGAAAAATTGTGTCAAATTATATTATAAATTTTATAGATACATCTTAGAAAATCAATTAATCATTGTCAATGTGTCTAATAATATTATTGTGTGCTTTATTTTAGTTGATTTAACAATAATTTTGTATAGTAATAATTGATTGAAAATATTTTATGTGAAAAAAACAAGCATCAAACAATTTGTGCATATGGGAGAAGAAAAAAAACCAACAACCAAACAATATATGCATGAGAGATGGAAAAAATTACATGCAAATATTATTTTAAAGAAATAAAAAAATGGATGAACATTATTCTTAATAAATAAATTAGATGAAAATTATTCTTAATAAATAGATTGGATTGAATTTTTTTTAAAATTGAATTATTATTAATATATTATTTTGATAATTATAACCAAATTCATTTCTAAAGAGATTAAAGAACTTAATATTAAATTTGAAAAGACTTAGTTAAATAAAAAAAATATACATTACTTCTAAAGAGAATAAAAAATTGAACCTAATACATTATTTTGATAATTCTAATCAAATAAATTCAGAATTAAAAAACTGAACAATTGTCTCAGCTAATATTTATTTTCATAATTCTAATCAAATAAATTCAGAATTAAAAAACTAGACAATTGCCTCAACATAAATTCAGAATAAAAAAAGTTAAGAATTGTCTCAACAAGAATCGAACACGTGACAATAAGATAGAAAAAACAGATCTATTCCACCCGACCAACACACACCTTAGGCCATTCATTGTATATTATATTTATAAATATCATTTATAATAGGAAAAAAATTATATATTATACTTATTTTTTAAAAATTTCATCAAAAAACTTTGGGGTGGAGTCTTCTTTCAAGAAGAAGCAATACTTAAGATCAAGATGTTATATCAAAATGTTTTTATGAGATTAAGATGTAAAACTAAATTTATAAGGACACCGCCTAAGGTGAAGCGACATTCAATGAAGTTGTTGTTAATCTTCTGCTTAGTAAAACCTGATGATTTAGTTTATCAAAAAAACTTATTTCAAATAAATCCCTTACTATTGGGAAACAACCGAGACGAAGCGAAATTAGGAACTCTTAAGATCTCCGTGAAAAAAAGAAAAATAAATCTCACATATTTGATGAAATGTGGGTAAAAGCAGAGATATGGTGAAAGATGCTTTAAGGAAACAGGTGAGGTCACCTTCTCCGACGACGAGCAAATCTCTAGATAACCCGATCCTCATCTTTTGAAGAAGAAACATCCATTTTCAATCGGAAAATATAAACTTGCTTTTGAAAGATGTCACTAGACACAAATTCGCTAACATCTTTGACACAATAGAGATGAAAGACGCTTTATTCCTAAAAAAATAATAGCATAAAGAGAAGTCACCACCACCGTCACAATCGTTAGAAAAGAACTATTGACCTAAAGCCCTGCATCTAGTGTAAAAACTCCATCTCAAACACACCTTCACAAAATTCACTATAGAAAATAAGTAAAAGTGAAAGAATTCTTACCTGAGAAAAGGTTGTGAACAAAGAGACAACAAGGAAAATCAACTCAGACAGACTTGTAGAAATAGGGTAAAATAGAGCAAAATGAAAATAAGGAAGTCATTTATAGTGGAAAGCATACAATAATCTCTGTATTCCCCTCACGATTTTAGAAAAACTCAACACATTTTTGACACGTACCACTAACATTTAGGGTCACGAAAAGTAGGCCATCATTGAATACAATAAATAAAAGTAAGCATAAACACACGAGGGTTGATTGATATTCTTGACTGACATATTTTAGTTAAACATGAGACATATGGAAGTTATCCCATTCGTCGTCATGATAAATAAACGCCTTCAGTTGAGTGACTCACTCATTTTTATAAATGTCTTAAACTGAGGGACTCACCCTTGCTGAGGGACTTGCCCAATAAGTATGGCCTCCCTCGACTAGAGAAATCACTGATACGGCGAGGGGTGTACTTCAAGTAAGAAATGAGTTTAAAATCTTCAAGTTTAGAAAAACCCTCATTCTCGAGGGACTATGTAATATACTATTTGTGGAGGTCCTAAATCAGGCACCCTCGCGCAATAAATGTGTCTCCTATGCAATAACTCGGAGACCCGCCTAGAGGTGTCCATGACGTGTGAGTTAAGAAAGAAGGAGTTACTACTAACTACTGAAAGATAAGTGGTCAATAAACTCCACTTATAAGAAGGGAAAAATGTACGTTACTAGGGGGACTTAAATCCTAGGCCCTAAAGGCCTTTATAAATACATCTCCCTTCAAGGGAGGTGGATAAACCCTTGGTCATACACATTCTCTACACCTTAAAGAGCATAACTTTAACTAAAATTATAACGCATGATGAAACAACCGACCGAAAAATCAAAGAATAACTATATATCAATGAAGTCGCCATCGAACGTTTTTTTTATCCCGCCGAAAAGGAAAGGTAAATATCGAGTAAACCTGAAATAGAGAAATCACGGTCTTGCGACCGAGAGATCGGGTAAGGAAGTCTATTACGTGAGGGGAAGGTATTAGCACCCCACGCATTTGTAGTACTCTACGATATCTGCTTTTACTTTCTATTTAATAGGTGTAAGGTCTATCTATATCTGTGTATGAGGTATAATCCAGGCAAAAAAGAAATAAAAATAAAGAAACACAGGGAAAAAGAAGGAAGTTTTTACAAAGATTGCTCGATCAAGCCCCGCGATAGGATGCCTACGTATTCCCTTGTGCAATGGGAAAGTCAAAGCGTCGTAGTTCGGCTAACTTATTTTGGTTGGTTTGTGTTTTTTAGTTTATAATACGAGACAACAAACAATGATGACGAAACACCTCCATGGAGATGAAACATCATCTATAGACGGGACGACATCAACTACAGACTGGATGACGTAACATCAACAACAAAAGAGATGATGAAACGTCAGCAACAGAAGAGACGAAGAAACGTCAGCAACAGTCGGGACGACGAAACGTTAGCAACAGCCGGGATGACATAACGTCCTAAACATTATCAGATTTGGTTTGTATCTTTTACTTTGAAAAAAGTTTCAATATTATTAGGATATCTTAATTCACTTGACAAAACAAAGTTTTAATTTTAAGTATGCAAAAGAATAAAGGTAAAATGGCTCACTAACCTATTTCTAATCCTAATTATTATCATGCAAAGTCGATCCTAAGTTATGGGTATGAACAAGGGAAACTATTTAGGTTATCTACCTAATGTTGGCATGCATGGATACTTAACCTAATGTCTAAACTCTACAACTAACCTAATCGAGTGATCCTAAGGCAAGACAATAAGATCAATCATCTTGGTTTAGGAAACAAAATGAGAAAAAGGGGAAGGAGCAAACAAAATGCTTTGGCAAAAGCACACAAACCAAGATGAAGAATGAGTGGAAACAAATGAGTGAACAATCGTGCAAGATATCATGTGAAGTGAGGTCAGTAGACACAACATACATATACAAAGCTTATACAAACCATAAGCAAACATCAAACATTATTATGAAGACATACATGCAAAGTTAGTGCACAAACTAGATCAAAACTAGTCCTAAAAGCATACGGAAAGCACATTGCATGATATTTTGAGCATTAATGAGATGAAGAAAGAATTAGAAGATAAAATGATACAAAATTCAGTAAATAACATGTTAACATCTTATTTACATCATACCAACAAAACCACAAAAGTTTCACGAACAAAATTCTACAAGAGTGCGCAAACATGCAACAATTGTGTGTGATGAAGTGAATACAAATGTGTGACATACATAACATACAAAGTAGGTATCAAGATGAAGCTATTACAATAGAAACATCACATAAAAGAATTCACAATCAACTCACAGAGAAAATATCACAAGGATGCAATTACAACACTAGTACAAAAACTAGTCGAAACTTTGACCTAGAAAACATTTACAAGTCAGGAAAAGGCATAGATGAAAGGAAATGAATCATGTAAGTTTAAAATACATATAATACAGTATAAAATGCACAAATACATCAATCAAAACATGCAAGCATGCATGATGAAGATTCACAAACAAATCACTTAGGGAAAACAAATTCAATCCATACAGGTGTGGGAAAAGGTGCGTACGTGCACGTGCTTGAGCATACTGTGTTAAGTGTCACATAAGAGTAAGATAAGAATCAATACATAATGAGGCAAGAATCACATTAAACTCAATAAAGTTACAAGAAACTCAAAAGAACACATACACAACACTAGTACAAAAACTAGTATAAAACTTGACCTAGAATGCATCTAAGAGTCAAATAACGCATGGTAGTGCATAGATGAAGAGAAGTGAACTTTAGAAGATAACAAAACATGAAAGTCAATAGCTATAATGGTAAGAACACATTCACACCTTGTGCACAATCATCATGAAGATTCACGAACAAATTATCATAAGAAAGCATGAACATGCATCCCAAAAGTGTATGGTGGAGTGTGTGCAAGAGTTTATGCATGTGTGTGCTCAAGAATACTTGTGCTAAGTGTCACATGAGAGTGAGGTCAATGATGGACACATAGAGATAATATTCATACAAATAAAAAAATTAACTATCATGCCTCAATATCACAACTAACACAAAACTATTAAAGGAAGAAGTCAAAGTTCAAATCTAAAAGTCAACTTAAGCAAGCATACAAGCCAATAAGTCAAACATGGTCAAGGGAAAAGATGAAGAGGTGATGAGACACACAAGGTCAGTAGCTTAAACAACATAAGCAAGACATGTATACAAGACTCATTCAAGATCATACACAAAACATTCCAACATGTTAATGCAAAACTAGCACAAAAGCAATTAACAAGCCAATTAAAAGCAAAACAAACATGGATCAAGCACCTATGAATAGAGGTTAAGACTAAATGATGTTAGAAAATTCAAGGTAAGTAGCTAAAGATCTAAAAAAATCACAAACAAAAGTATCTCAAGCAAGAAAGAAGGCTTGTACTCAAAGGCACACAAAATGAGGGTTTAAAAGCATCAAAACTAATCTAAGTTCAAAACAATTGATAAAGATCAATACTTGATGATTTGTGTGGATTGTTTGAGAAAAAAAATTGATTTTGGTGAGAAGGGTATAACAGAGAGTTTGAGGGAGTTTGTTAGTTTGTTTTAAAAAACTTACTGGTATAGAAGGGGAAGATTTTCTGGCGCCCTTAAATGCGCAAAAGAACCAAAAAATATAGTTACGATTTGAAACCGAAAATATAATTTCGATTTACACTTAAAATCGAAAATATAATTCCGATTTACACCTAACCCTTTTAGAGTGGATTAAGAAATTCTATTATTTTAGACTCTCTTCTAAAAGACAAATGAAACATGCTAAATATTTTTTTAATCAAATTTATAGAATAAGCGACATTTAAGTAGCGTTTTTACATAGAAAGCTGCATGACACCCTCCTTATCAATTACTATTTGAATTTAAAGATAATATACAAAATTAATATTATGGGAAACATGGTTAATGAAACTTATTTTAAAATTTGAATGATTGTGTATATTTAAATATATAATTAAATTATTTAAAATTTTAAATACTTTTAAAAATATATAAAACTATAAAAAATTAACCAGATTGCATTAAAAAATTTGACATGAAAAAAAAAGAGATTTAAATTATTTATACTATAAAAGTAAACAAATTTTTAAATTCTTTTCCTGATGTATTGGAGACCACGTCCAGGCTGTTCCCTCCTAGAGCAGAGTTAAAAAAATAAAACGAAAACACACCAAATGATTAGCATTTCTTAATCCACAAATGACATCACGCATAAAAACAGAAACCCATTCCACCTCCAATCCAAAGCCGCCACATGTCCCAAACATCTCCACCAAAAAACTCGTCAAACCAACTCACCGAATCACGCATTCGAAATCTCCCTTGTCTTCTCTCCTAACCCTAATTCAACAAGTCACAGATCCCGATATTCTCTTTTTTCTTTCATATTCTCTCTCTTTCTCAGGAAAATTATTCTCCCTAATTTTCTCGAGAAAGTTAGGATCATCATCGATCAAAAACAGATTAATCTGAGGGAATTATGAGCTTCCAGGACATCGAATCTGGCCGCCCCTTCAGACGAGGACCCATCAACGGAAAGCAAGACCCGACGCAAGCAGTGGCTGCCGGTATTTTTCAGATCAATACAGCCGTATCCACTTTTCAGAGACTCGTTAATACCCTTGGAACTCCTAAAGATACCCCTGACCTCCGTGAAAAGCTGTTAGTTTTTCTTCTACGTTCAATTCTTTAATTCATTTCTCTTTTTTTACGACGATTGAGCTCAAATTGGGGTTAGTTGGGATGATTCACCGTTGTTTACATATCTACATCGCTTGATTATTATGGAATTGTACAGTTTAGGTTTTGGAAAAATCCTTAAAGAGACAGAGAATTTCGTAATTGATTTCATAATTGATGATGCCTAAATAGGGGATTAGGTATAAAACGAGAGGAATTACAGGATGTATTCGAATTGGAATTGGGATGGGATTTAGGGTTAGTGTGGGTTGTGGTGGAAGTGTACAGAGTTATAGATGAGTTGGATATCGGAATGTGGTTTTAGGATTTTGAGTTTGTCAAATTGGATTGGTGAGCAGTTCAAGTACTGACTTCTGTTTTGAAGATTGGGTTCGAGTTAATGAGATTGTGAAATGGTTTTGTTATTTTAGTTTGGTGTGGTTTTTTTTACTAGTGTAGTTAATGTAAATAGTCTGTGAGGGAGGGTTTTCTTTTTGAATTAATTTTACACTCACCCTTTTGTTTTATCTAAATTGAAATTTAACTAGTTGTTGTTTTAGTGAATCACCTCTGTTTATGCAATGTATGTTAACAATACTTCTTCCTTTGGCATTTCTGAGACTTTTTTTGTGTGTGGGTGGTATGAGGTCACCTTTTTCCTAAGAAAGTCTGTATAGGTCGTTTTGTTATTAAACATTTTTTTGTGTGCCACTGCACCTGCTCTTTCTGAATGTAGGCTAATGCTTTAAAAGTAGATAAAATAGCCAAGGGTCGTTGGGAAACTGATAATTTTTTCTTGGCTTGCAAACTGCTCCAAATTCCAATCCATCTTTAAACATTGTCCACGTCAAAATCTTCATGTTAGTTTTACCTATAGGCTCTTACTATGTTAGGCTTTTTCAACTTGCAGTCACAAGACAAGACAACATATCGGGCAGTTGGTGAAGGATACATCAGCAAAGCTTAAACAGGCTAGTGACATTGATCACCATGCTGACGTTAATGTAAGTTTGGACCTTTATTTTGTGCCATTCATCATCTCCGTATGCAGAGCAATTTATATGGTTTCAGAATTTCTATAGATCAACTTCTGAAATGCATGCATACACTGATACACACACTTGCACAAATATTTATTGATTTATTTCACTGGAGTTCTTGCTCTCCACGTTACAAAATAGGTAATCTCACAATCATTTTGCATCATTCTTTAATGAATACTGCAAAGGAAGTTTATAGTTAATTTTTTTAAAAAGAAGTTAAAAATGCAAAAAGGTGTGAACAATGGGACATTATTATAGTTTACAATTCGCTGTATGTTGTATACTTTATATTGTACTTTAGGGTGTTGTGACTTTAATGTCTATTACCTTATTTTCTGTGTTTGAAGGCAAGCAAGAAAATAGCAGATGCTAAACTTGCGAAAGATTTCCAAGCAGTGTTGAAAGAGTTTCAGAAGGCACAACGTCTTTCAGCTGAAAGGGAAACAGCTTACACTCCTTTCGTTCCACAAGCAATGCTTCCTTCTAGGTGATTTACCAATTATTGTTGGAGTTCCTAAAAGAGAAGGGGCAAGATTGCGTCCCTCTGTTTATTGTTATGTGGCTAATATCGAATGTGAACTGCTTCTTAACAATGACAGTATCTTTTAAAATACCAGTTCAATTTATATGCACTTGGTTTTATGGTGTGATCAATTGTGCTTCTTTAGTCCCAATTGGTTCTTCGATTTTATTAATTTTGATGACTTTTGCACACAATGCTAACATGGGCTTTACTTTCTGGCTTGCAGCTATACAGCGAGTGAAATGGATATTGGGTCTGATAAGACACCAGAACAGCGTGCCCTTCTTGTTGAATCCAAGAGGTTATTTCTCGTATTATTCACGATAAAATACTCACCCCCCGCTCCCCCAAAAAAATCGAAGTTGACTATATTATAAAATGAATGTGATATTAATATATGGTTGTGGCAAAATGCTGAAATGTAAGATCAAATACTTGTATTACTTGTCTTGAATTATATTTTAGGCTTAAAAGTATTGATACCTATTAAATAACTTGAGTTTTTTCCCAATAATGCCAAAACCACATTCTTTCTTCCATTTTCCTTTTTGCCAGTTCAAAGGAGTTGCAACATGAGTTAATTAATCCTATCTTTTTGTAAAATTTGATTAAAAGCTAATGTCCATTATTTATTAAAAAAGGTTTTTCTTCTTATTTAACCTGTTGCAATATCTCACATATTTATTTGCAAAGCATTATAATGCTAAAAAGAGTTGATACCAAAAGCTATCATTTCTCCGTTCATATATTTTTATGGTGCACAATCAATGACAAGATTGTCCTATGTTACAACTAAGCTTTCATTTGTTTTGTCAGAAAGTATACTTTTCAATTCAACAAATTGCATTATTTTATTACTTATTTCTCTAATTATTCATGCTACAGGCAGGAGGTTTTATTCCTAGATAATGAGATTGCCTTCAATGAGGCAATCATTGAGGAAAGAGAGCAAGGCATTCAAGAAATACAGCAGCAAATTGGTGAAGTTAATGAAATTTTCAAAGATCTCGCCGTGCTTGTCCATGAACAAGGAACCATGATTGGTAACTTATTTCTTCTTTCGTTTTTGTATCTTTTAATTGCTTTATTCATTTGTTTTCTGTACTTGTTCATGTTATCTGATATCACAGATTATATTTTTTAGATGATATTGGTTCCAACATTGAGAATTCACATGCTGCAACCGCACAAGCAAAAAATCAACTTGCGAAAGCTTCAAAAACACAAAGATCAAACTCATCTTTGGTAATATATATGTTTCTTATTGCAATTTATCACTTTCTGCAAATATTTGCTTCCATGACACAAATTTATGTATTTGGGACCTCATGGCACCTCCCGAGGAGTAGGTATAATCTAAGATGATTTACGTAAGAGACGAAGACAATAAGGATTGACATAACACGGTTTTGTAGGGTTTACTTTATTGAAGTCTTGTAAACATGAGAAGTTGAACTTGTTATATGATTGGTGTGCATGGTTCATAATTTTGGGAAATTAGAATGGCAAAGATTCCAGCTTAGATAAATATAGCTGGCCTATTGTTGTATGAAGCATTGTTATCTGTTGGTTATTGGTTACACTTGGGGGGTAGTGGTTTTGATTGTTCTTGTTCACCGTCTTGATTATTGGTTACACTTTTTCTTATCCTTTCAAACCATTGTGTAATTTGCATTGCTAATTTTATGTTTATGTTTGATTTCAAGGCTTGCTTGCTTTTGGTGATATTTGGGATTGTGCTTCTCATATTGATCATAGTTCTTGCTGCTTAGTAAAAGATTCTATTAATTCGATCATGGTGCTAATGCATATATACGAAGAGCAGCAGATAGAATCTTCCTTACTGATGATGTCACTTAAGTGGTGTTTTTACCGAGTCTCAGTTGACTGGAGTTTGACGCAGCTGATTTCAGTGCATGATGTAGGAATTCCCTTCACTATATTGTAATTTTGTTGTGGGTGTTATGTTTTGATGTGTCGATTTGTGCTGTAAGTTCTCGTAATATATTATAATTCTTTGGTTTTCCTTTACTTGTAAATGCATCACCGAATTTGGCAGTGCTGACTCCTATTCAGCAAGACATTGATTTATGATGATCTGTTTTCTTTTATAGTGGTGTTTTTGTTTCCTAAATTGAAAGCTGAAGGCTGTGTATGGAGAAAATTTGATGTATTTGATAATTTGTGTTAGGCACTCGTTCATAATTAATTATATTTACACGCTGAGTTAACTTGTTCATCTGTGTCTGTATCAAGCTGAAAATGTGGCAAGATTAATGAAAAGTTGCTAATTGCTAACCGAGCTAAGATTCTGTTTATTGATTTAAATAAATTACATTTTTCTTCTTTCTTTAATATTTATTCACTCTAAATTCCATCCTTACTAACTATTGACAGTGCTTAAAAATTAAAATTGTAAAAGTAAAAGATAAACAAAGATTAATGAATTAAGGAAGTATTAATCATGCTTAAAATGTTGATGATAATTGAACATGTGATGTTTGCAAGAGTTTCCTGGCAACTTCTGGCAGCTACAGTCTGATAGGGTCTTTGTCGCCATCCAAAGCTTATACATAATGGATTGTTTCCTTTCTTGGATTTTACATTGGCAATTTTCATCCAATAGTAGTTGCTTAGTTACGTTAAGTGTTTCGTAGTAGTAGTGTTTTTGATAATTTTGTTGGTTAAAATCTATAAAATTTCTTAAAACACTTTCCTTATGTCTCTTTAAGGAGGTCAAATTATATCTGTATCAGTCACTGTTCCAAAATAACTGAAATATTTATAAACAAAAACTGATTTCGAAATGACTAATGTATCGCAATTTTTAATAAAAACATTCTTCTCTCTATTTTATTTAAATATGTTTTTTAATGTGTGAATTAGTCATAAGTCATTTTATGATAGAAAGTAATAATAATTTGAAAAATTAATTATAAATGGATTGAGTTTTTGTTTTGGTTTGGAGATAGGTTTTGACCGTAGTTTTTGGTATTCCTTTTTCGAAATTTGATTTTGCTGATGAATCTAGTGACTCAAAATGTAACCTATTATCAACGAGTTGCTATTGTTAGTAGTTTGATTTGAGCCTTTACCTTGTTGATGTTTATTTCTGTATTTTTGTTTTTGTTCATTCTTGCACTTGCGCTCTCTTTTATTCTACAACTCTTTCTGTAAATTGTTATTTGTAATTAAAAATAATAGTAGCATCTCTTATTCTTATCTCTACTGCTATGTCGATAAAATTAGCGGCATCATCATTTTCAAATTAAAAAAAAATGGTATTATGAACCAATATATATTTTAAATTATGAAGAACCTGATTATGATTATGATGAAGCTAACACCTCATTACCTGTTTAGTTTCATCATTTGCAAGATCTCTATTTTTCAAGCTAACCCTTTAAGATATGTTGATTTCCATAATAGGACAGAGAACGTTGTTCATAGTGAAAACCGTATGATTCAAATCACCTCATTACCTTTTGTTTAATGAAGAACCTGATTTGCATTTTTTTTAAACTTTAGCATATCCATCACCACTTCATTCTCATAAAACTAAACTTAATCAGAGGTAGAAAACGTGTTTTCTTGGGATTCAAGCAAGGTGTCAAAGGAACAATCCTCTTAGACATCAACAATAAAAAAAAATCCTTAGCAAGAAATGTTATCCACCATATATTGAAAATTTTGATTATATTTCAGAAGTTCTAAATAATTTTTCCATCAAGTGACATACATGAGAAATTTTTTTTTTTTAATATTAATTATCATTATTATTATTGTCATTATCATTATTAATATTTTTATTTTAATATTATTATTTATTTTATGATTTATTGTAATTTGACTTAGTCAAATAATTGCACTTAATTAGTTTAACTAGACTTAGTCAAATCTATTCATCTTCCTTTCTCTCAATATAATTATTCCCCTACCATTTTTGAGTGAAGAAAAAAAGAAAAAAATTAGAACACAGAACTTGAAAATCTCTTTTGTATATCTTTTTATTTTTTACTTCTTTTATTTCCGGTTGCATCTTCCAATCATCTTGGAGATTCTTTTTTGTTGTTCTGAACCCTCAGATTCTTATAGAGAATTTGAGAAGAACGTGTTGAATCTTAAAAAATTTGTACTTATGAGGCAGATAAATCCTTAAAGACAATGTTTATACACGTCTCAGATTTCTCTAGCAGTTTATTATTTTACAGGTTCAATGACTGATATTACAAGTAGAAATAATTGACTTATACTTATTATTCAATTTGTACAAGGCCATAAACATATTTTTTTCTCTAAAAACCAAATTGACATTACCACACACATTTAAATTCTGACATTTCACTATATCTACTTGAAACTTTCAAGATATTAGATCACATAAATGTTTTAGGGAAAACACATATTGAACCATCACAAATTTTCACATAATGAATCCTCACATAATGAATCGACATAAATAGAACCTCCATTTCTTGAGAACACACCCTGCTAATACTATCCTTTCTAACTTTGGCCAAGAAACCAATCTTCAACAAGATATTATTCCACAAAAACCAATTAGGAACATGCTCTCTCCAGGTCAAAGATTACATTGCAATACTTCAAACTACTCAGATCAACTATCACTTTTAGGTACTCTCTGTCCAATTTCTTCTTTTCATTCTTTCAAATTGTCTTATTTTCACAAAGCCTTTAGTACTTAAGTCACACATGATTCAGAGCCCAAAACATATGAAGAGGTTTGAGGGATGGAAATTGACAAAGTGCTATGAATTTTGAATTGGAGGCATTAGCCATCAATGGTACTTAGAAATTGGTTAATTTAACACAATTTAAAATCTATTAGAAGCATATGGATTTACAAAATCAAACACAAAACAGATGGTTCTATATAGAGATATAAAGCAAGGTTGATTGCCAAAGGATATAGTCAAATTGAGGGATGTAATTTCTTTGCTTCATTTTCACCAATGTCAAAACTATCTATTATCATAGTCTTACTTGTAGTGGCATCCATAAGTTAGATGTAAATAATGCGTTTTTGCATGGAGAATTAGAAGGATATATACATGAGTGTTTCTCAAGGAATTGAATAGGATGTGGTATGAGAAGCTCACTTATTTATTTCTCAAGCTTGGTTACACTTAATCTAATTCAGATAATTCAATATTCACTCTTTTAAAGGATAATCTGATCACAATCTTGATTATATATGTTAATGGTGTTATACCAAAAGGAACATCTCTATATAAATTTGACAATATCAAGAGCATTCCTCACAACAACTTCAAACCAAGGACATAGAAATCCTAAAATACTTCTTTGGCCTTGAGGTGGCACATTCAAAGGACGAAACTGTCATCTCACAAAGAAAGTGTTGCCAAGATTTATTAAATGATACAAGTTTACTTGCATCAAAACTTGCTGCCACACCTTTAAATTCTTCAACAAAATTAAGTCAAGACGGAAGCAAACCCTTTAAAGATGTCACCTCATATCCATGTCATATTTTGAAGCATAATATAGAACACTTGGATTACCTACATATGAGTTGGTTTTCCTTCTCTGCATTCTACGAGACCTACACATCACATGTTACAAGCCACTTATTTTATATTTGACAATCAAAGTTCATTGCACATAGCATCGAATCTTATTTTTCATGAAAGGACAAAACACCTTGTAAGAGAGAAAGCTCAACAAGGGATGATGGTGAAGTTGCTATTGTATTCTCTCAAGAATAGTTGGCTGATTTCTTTACAAAACCTTTGACTACAACACCAGTATAATACTTTGTTTATGACAACTTTTCAATTCTTTTAGAAGGACAAACTTTAGTACTAGTATATAATTTCAACATTAGCACTAATGGATTATACAAGTGATTTAATATGGACCAACTTGCAGAGAATCATATCATAAGCAATTAACACAAGGTGCTTAGTTCAATTGCCAATAACTTAATCTGAATCATGTAAGCTCGTATATCTGTCATAGTAAGACTGCATCAGAAATTGCTTCATGGGAGAACATGATTTAGCATTTTTGCTATTAGACCTACCATTTGAGAACCAACCACCTGAAATAAAAATGGAATATATTTTCAATAAGACTCAAAGAAAAAAAACTCTTTATATGGAATGAAGTACTTTTGAACAAGAGAAAGATCAAATTCAACGAGCTACAAAATGGTATGGAATTTGGAAATTTAATGTAATTGCTTTTCGCACAATACACTTTCACTAAATACAACTTTCCTATTTTTGTTTATTTTCTTTTGGCCCACCACAGATTTAAAGTTTCAAAGTTCAAACAACCAACAAAAGAGAAATTTTAACCCCAAATCCCTATTAACCCCCACACTTACATTTTTTTTATTTTAAATATTACAATTTTAAGTTTTTTTATTTAACAAGTAATTTTAATTTTCAATTTTTATCATTACAACTAGAATGTGTTTGAATGAGAAATTAGATTTTTTTTTAAGATTCTAAAATTCTAAGCAATTTAAATGATTCAATTGAAATTCATTTATTTTAAAATTCTTTTGTTTGAATTGAGTATTAAAGTTATTCATTGTTAAATTTTTTGGGTTACTTTTATAAAATTCAATATTTTGGGGCAAAATTTAAATTTTGAAAAATATGGACCAATTTGAATTTTAAAAAATTTAAAGAGACCAATTTGTAAAATTTGAAAATTATTAAGAACCAATTTGCATTTTTTAGAAAATTTTAAGGATCAATTTGAAAAGTTTGAAAATATGTGGACCAATTTAAAAATTTTGAAAATTATTAAGAACAAATTTTAGAAAATTTTAAAGATCAATTTGTAAAATTTTGAAAATATGTGGACCAATTTACAAATTTTAAAAATTATTAAGAACCAATTTGAAATTTTTAGAAAATTTTATGGATCAATTTGTAAAATTTTAAAAATCTGTAGACCTATTTACAAAATTTAAAATCATAATAATATCCCATTTGACATTCACGTCTTATGGAGTATTAGAGAAATTTTAAATTCTTTAATTTTAGGTGTCATTTTCATCATTTTAATAATTCTTCCATTTTTTTATTCAAACTATAAATTTTATCTAAATCATTTTAAATTCTCTCAAAACATTACATTTGCTTATTAAAACACCTCATCCAAACACACTCTTAAGTTTTTCGAATTTGAAGTATTTCACACCCTTACCTTTGTGTACTAGATAACTTTGTTAAAGATATTCTAACGCATAATTTCCTTGGTTATAAATTTTTTGAAATTGAAGCATTTCACAACCTTACCATTCCTTTAAATGGCTAACTTGCAATCAAGTATTCCTATAATGTTATATGTGCACCGAACTGGCTAACTTGCAATCAAGTATTCCTATAATGTTATATGTGCACCGAGTTACTTACAAAAAAGTTATTTGGAATTGTAATCTTCACCATATAACTTGGTTATAAGATTATGGTAGTCTTCATTTAGCTCACCATATAACTTATCTAGAAGTTATCTGGTATGCATGTATTTTAAAAGATGATTTTTTTTTTTTTTATGTTTGACAATTATGGAGATCCCTTTACAAATATGTGATACAAATCAGATATGAGTTGATACTACAAAAGCATTCTCAAATGTAGAAAAATTTGATACACAAAAGAAGTGATAAGATGTATTAAAGAGATTGAAAATAGACATAAAGTAATTGTTGTCATTACTCGTTCAATTACTAAACCGAGAAAAAGAGGAAGAAGCAATAAATTAATATTTGATTGTGATAAAAGTGGAAAGTACAAGAAAGTTGATAGTACAACACAACGTGCAACTAAAAAATGTCGGTGTCCATTTAAAATTAGATCAACAACGTCTAAAGATGGTTCAAGATGGAAGACTGATGTAAAATGTGAACTTTACAACCATAACTTACCTGAGAGATTAGAAGGTCATTCACTTGTTGGTCGTCTGAGTTCAGAAGAAAGGCAACTTGTTGTTGATTTGACAAAACATCATGTTCCACCCAGATACATACTATTTTCATTGCAATATCATGATCCAGTGTTACTCGGATCACACAAATATATGAACATAATAGTAAATTACAAAAAGAGATTAGATGTCTTAGAATTGATATACAATGTTGATTTAAGTTGCTGGATGGTGAACATTATGTTTACTGGAGTAGAAGAATAGATTACACAAATGTTGTAAGAGATATATTTTGGGCACACCTATATTCAATGAAGTTACTGAATATTTTTTATACTATGTTGATTATGGACAACACATAAAGGCAAACAAGTACACATAACATTTATTCGAAATTGTTGGTATGTCTTCGACTGAGTTGATATTTAATGTTGCATTTTCCTATATGAAATCAAAGTAGACAAATAAATTTTATTGAGTATTGAATAAGTTTAAAATAATTATTTAGAAAGGAATGGAATAGATCACAAGTGATTCTGACCGATACAGATCTTGTTTTGATTAAAGCAATTGAAGTTGTGTTACCAAGTAAGATTAATTTACTTTGCAGAAATCACATCAACAAAAATGTTCAAGAAAGATGTGAGAAGTATGTTGTGAATGATATGCAAGAGGTGATAGACACATAATAGATGAAACTTGTATGAGATAGTGATGAGGTAGAGTATCATCAGCAGTCGCAACAATTTTATCAAGTATGTGTTGATTATGTTGGATTCATTGATTATGTTAAAGACATGCAGTTGATTTTTCACAGGCCTAAATATGTGGGAGCATGGATCAATCGAATGCTACATTTGGACAACACCACGACTAACATATACATATTTTTAGTAGTTTTAGTTTTTTTTATTAGTCTACCTTACTTGATGTTTTCTTTAATTTTAGGCTTGAGCATGCTCATTGGAAATTGAAGCAGATGTTTGAGAACATTATAGGTGAATTATACAAATATTATAAGGCTATGAATGAAAATTTGAAGTTCCAATTGGGAAACATTAGATCTTATTTTAAGAAGACTATTTATTTGTCAAGCATGCACACACTAGTTAAGCATGCACACTAGACCTATTGTGAGGCGTGTTGTTGAAGAGTTATTGAAAATTGATTATGTGGAAACCAACACTCAAATTTGGGGGTATACTCTTAGAACATCGTGTGGATTACCTAGTGCTTGTGAGTTAGAAATATACATATTGGTTGATGATCTGATACTTATAGATATTGTTCATATACATTGGATGAATTTGAGCATGAAAGGCCAACAAAAGGTTGACACAGATGATGGATCAACGGTGAGAATGACAAATTCAATAAGAGCATTGTAGAGATAGTTCAAGTTATTGGATGTTGTAGGAAAAAACATTAAAAAGTATAGTGTGTGAAATTGCTTATCCCATTATGACTTAAATGTGCCCACCACCTCAGAAAATAAAAACCAAAGAACGAGTGAAGAAGAAAAGGAAGAAACCAGTAGGCTATGATGTTTATTGGGACCTTTAATTGGGTTCATGTAGTTTTGAAACCATGTGTTTGAAGGTCATTTAAGAAGTAGGCAAAGATAAACCAAGACATGACTATCATGGCTTGGTATAAAAGATTACAACTTGGTTTTACTAATGAAAACTTGTGAAGATGCAACCTTTGATGACAACCTATGAAGATTTAATCTAACCCTAAAGCATAAATCCAAACAAGTATGCCAAGAAGTCAAATATGCACTAAATAGTATGTTCAAAGATCTTCCTATGAATTAAGCTAATGAACTAGGGTATTTGTGATCACCTTTTATTTCCTTTGATGATGACATTCAACTTGAATATATTTTCAACTTCAAGAAAACGCAAGCAAGTGCTTATATGATTGGAGGATTTACTATCTCATTGAACTACATCAAAATTAACGTCATATGAAACTCCATTTTGACGTTAATCTTTGGATATCTTGATCGTATAGTAAATTATTATAGATTAATCTCAAATTTTATAGGTATGATCTATATGATTATATGTTACAATCGAACGGTTGATTTTAAAAAATATTAATCTGAAGTGACGTTTTTGAGCGAGTGTAACTCATGGTGTAACTCTTCGGGTGTAATTTGATCTTCTCTCTCTCTCTCTCTCTCTCTATATATATATATATATATATATATATATATATATATATATATATATATATATATTTTCTTGCAATCTACATATTTTTCGAGTATAGATCCTCTCCATTTCTTAAAAGAAATGGACATCTCCATTATTATGCTTTTGTGAATAAATGTCTATTTAATGTCACCATTTTCAAAAATATGTGCAAATTTGTGTTAGATTTAATCCAAAACCATAGTAATTGACATCTCCATTTCACTAAAGAAATAGAGAGGATCTCGACCCATATTTTTTTTTCATGTTATGCATTAATAGTATGCGTGATGAAAATTCCAATTAATAATTTCAATTAATTAATTTTAAAATTCTATGTCAGTATCATAATTATTATTGTGAAATGACTAAAAAAAGCATGAAAATAGCCATTAAAATAATTTTAAATTAAGACATAAAAGTAAAAATGATAGATATTACTTTTCTTGTTACAATGCTCATAAGATAATGAAAAAATAAATTAAAATTTGGGTCTGCAAATTAATTGAAGAATAGTCCATGAGTATGGTTTGATCTGTACTAATATCATGACCACAATGAGTGGTTTATAATTAGCTCATTAACATGAAAATTTGTGAGCAATCATGTGACCGTAAAATTCTATATTTATTGCTTTTTATGGAATTGTCAAAAAGAGCCAAGAGCCCTAGTGGGTGAAGAGTTTCTCAGTACATGTGTGTATTAGAAAGTTAAGAATTAGTTGCAGAACAATGCACACGTTAAAGTTAGAAGAAAATTTCCCACTTTTCCAATTTTTTAATCAAATAAAAAAAAGAGCAAAAGAGAGTAGTTTTATAAAAAGGAAAAAAAGTTGTAAACTTATTTACCTTTTTCTTTTCTTCCTCTCTTTATTTTATAATTTCACTTCCTTCAATAACATTATGCCTTTTTTCTCCCCCTTTCTCACTCTATACTACCCTACGCCCCTTACCTAGTCAACATTAAGTGCATCTTGATTATATTATTTAAAAAAATTAATTGTAAGTGAATTAATTTAAAATATTTGATTCTCACTAAAAAAATTGAATTTTGAGAGTTTGTTCATCTCAATATTTTAAGTTTAAATTATGTTAATGGCTAACAATCTATTCTGATTTTGATTAGATAGTTTTAGTAGACAGTAAAATTGATTATTTTGAATTAGTATGTCTTAAATCGGATATCAAATTTTCAAAAAAAAAAATTTTGAACATAAATTAAATAGTAAATTTCAGTATAAAATCAAATTTAACTTAAAACTTAGATAAATGTTTTAATTAAAACCAATTTTGAAAAGTATAACAAATTGCAACTAAACATGTAAAAATAAATTTTCAACCTCCAAAATCAATTCTTAACAAAAAAAACTCTCTCACTCTCTACTCCTCCCCCTTTTCTCTATTATACCACTTTCTCCGTTGTTTTTAAGTCACTTTTTAAATAAAAAAAATTATTTTTCAAGTGTCACATTTTAAAATTCAAAAAAGTATTTTTACTGTTTTGTTAAAATTACCTCTAACCAGAATGATAGAGAAAGAAAAAATTAAATAAAATATTAAATGTTAAGGATATTATTGAAAAAAGAATAATTATTGTTTAAAAAATAACAATAATTAGTGATTGCTTTGGTATGCATAAAAACTTAAAAAATGAGAATTAAAAAGGAAAATTTTTTGTCCTTTCTTTCTTCAAGTGTCATTTTCTCACGTATGCCTCACACGAACCATTCATTTCACACTCATTGCATTCTCTCTCATTCTCTTTGTTTTTTTCTTCTCTTTTCTAAATCTCAAAATCTATGTGCTCTACAACTACAACTACTCAATGAAACTCATTCAACTTCCCACATAACTACTCTAACCATTCCACCATTATTTTCCATAAAAAATTGTCATCTAGTTTACCTATATATAGTTTATGAAACACAAGAAAATATTGAGCTAAAAAAACTTATAGAACGGAAGATCAAGAAGAAAAAGTGCAGTAAATATATTATCTATATAAAGCTTTGTTTGGATGGAGCTATTTCCAGCACAACTAGATTTGTCATTAGAAATCAGTCTTCCAAACAACATACAAACATCATCATCATCATCATCAAGATCATCAAGATGGAGAAGAAATCCAGATGATGATGATAAAGAAGAAGAAATGGATTTCAGATTTTGGAAAAGAGCTTTGGAATCCAAATCAAACACCTTTGATCTTTCTCTAACCAATCCAATAGCTTCTTCTTCAAGTTCAAACCTCAACAATCTCATAACTCACCCTTTTCAACAGTTTCATCAAAACCAAAACAATCACCAAAGAAGCCTAAGTGAAGAACTAGGGTTTCTAAAACCTATAAGAGGAATTCCACTTTATCAAAACCCTCCTCCTCATTCTTCTGTTGCATTATTTTCCCAACCACCATCCTTTGATGCTTCTACACCTAACTCTTCAATTTCAACAACAGTTTTTCATTCTCAGAATTTCATGAGATCCAAGTTATTACCGCGGTTTCCTTCGAAACGTAGCATGAGAGCTCCAAGGATGCGTTGGACTTCCACTCTTCATAATCGCTTTGTTCATGCTGTTGAGCTTTTAGGTGGCCATGAAAGTAAGTGCTTTAACCTAGAGTTTCGGCTATTACAAATTCACTGTGATTACTGATTATATATAAACATGCACTTGTTTTGGATTTTTTAGGAGCTACACCAAAATCAGTTCTTGAGCTTATGGATGTAAAGGATCTAACTCTATCACATGTTAAATCTCATTTACAGGTATAATCTTCAACTCCTTCATTGCAATACATCACAGTATTTTAGGGTTTTAAAAAACAGTTCGCAACTGTATTCACCGACACTAATATAATTATTCACCGTTTTTATTTTAAAAAATAAATTATTATTAATTTACACCGTAACGACTGCATTTAGGGTCGCAAATATGGACCAAAATTGCAAACATGTTGATTATAATTATAATTAGAATTACAGTCATCTGTGTTTTATGTTGTTAGTAGGGCTGTGAGGTTGGATAAGGTACGGTTCTGATAGCGTGTTTTAATGGCACCTGTTATAGAATTAAAATAATAATATAATATACAAAATAGTACATGGAGTTGTTGATTTATGGATATGTTTCAAATTCCAATGGTTGATTAATTTAATTTCCATTCAGAGAGTCTTTCACATCCTTGGCAAAAAATTGCTTTTACATTAGACACCTGTTGAGTCTGTTTCTGCAAGCTAGTAATAACAAACAGCTTTTTTGCATGGAAGAATGAACCACCCAAATTGAAAGAGAAAAATTGAAGTGACTCAGAAAAAGAGAGATAGTACACATAACACAGACACAGTGTAGCAATTTCTAAAAAGGAGTAAGACAAAAACTCAGAAATTCAAAATGAGTCTTGGCCACGTTATGTATTAGATATGTTACTTTTATGTTATGTTTTGTTACTGCTTGCATAAGAAAATGAGAAAGTACTATAAACACCATCATTTCTCAATGATCTCTTCTCTGTCATGTTTCAGCTTTAACCATAGTTTGTCACATTTTTCAATGCTTCCTTCCACATATACCTCAATTCTCACTACGCATTAATTGCTTTTTGGTTTTTATTAGATGTACAGAACTGTTAAAATTACTGATAGAGCAGCATCACCAGGTTAGTGATTTATGTTCAATTTGTAATCAGTTACTAGAAAATTAAGCAAATTATTATTATTCTTAATCATAGTTTGAAAACTACTGATAGAGCTTCATGTTTAGGACAACTTGATATATATGACAATGGTTCATCTGGAGATACTTCTGAAGATTTCATGTTTGACATAAACTCTTCAACAAGGTCTAATGATCTACAGATTAAGTTGCCTAGAGAAATTACTACTAATCAAGATAAAGAAAATCATGGCTTTTGGAGCATTTCTTCAAGGTAATAATGTTATAAAGTAGCTTTTTATATGCAGAGAAATTGATGCATGTCTTATTCATATGAGCATATAAAAACATAATAGGCACGAAAATTTATAAAAGGGATGGGATGAATGATTCAAGTTTGCTTTGTTATGTCTTTGTGTGTTTTCTAAACACAAACACCCAAATTCCATGATATGATAGAGTAATAATATATTCTTTATTTGCTACTAGCTAGTGGGAGAAAAGCTAGTAAAAAACAAGATTATGATACAAGTATATCTCTTTCCTTAGGATTTTGTGGGGCTAATTCATAAGGTTATTATTAGATGGGGCACAAAGTTGAAAAACTTAGTCCTAAAGCTAATTTCTTGGTAGACCCTGGTTAGAAATTTTGGTGCTAAATTGAATATTATTGTGTCCTCTAAATTCTACTTAGTATGGTAAGAAAAGAGCCGCTAAATATTAAATCCTTTGACATTTTTTCCATTACATATATTCTCTTAAAATCAAACGCTCCTATTAATTGACAACTTTATTCAGCAAGTTCATATGAATTAAGTTTTGTATAAAATCTTAGACATTTTTGAAAAAAATATGTGTTTATGTCTGTGTTTGACACCGACATGATAGTGACACATATGATCACGTTCAACTTATTAATTTTTTCAAATTATAATATGTATCAACATGTCAGTTTATGGTGTTCGCGTCTGTCTCTGCTTATATAATAGATCAGAGACAGATGTACTATCACATGGGTAGCATAAAACTTTATTTGAATGAACAGATTAAGTAAAGGGGTCTATAAATAAGACAGTAAAAGATTGCTTTCTTTGGTCAGTATGAATGGTTTTACTAATGGGTAATATTCTCTCCATCTGTTTGGTAGTAATAGGGAAGCTTGGTTGCATGGTAAGCCAGTAGACTCTCTTGGAAACTTGCCTTCTCTTGAGGTTTGTGATATTATTCAATGCCCCCTTTAATTTTCTAGTATTATCTTTAGACAATGATGTTTGTAATATGGATGTCAAAAATATGATAAGAGTTCACCATTGATTTTTTATAGCAAGGGCTATACTAGAAACACTGGTTTATTTGATTACTTTTTCATCCAATCATGCAAATTATACAAAGAGAAAAAGTAAATACTTTTCAAAAGCTTACTGCTTTGTCCTTCATTCACATATTCAAATTGGTGGACCTACATATCTTTTTTACATTTGCTAATTACAAGGCTAAAGTACTAATTTTGATGGAAAAAGTATAAAGCTTTAATGAATGGAGGCCCACTTGAAAATATACAAGAAATCTAAACCTATAAACATTAGACTTAGAGACATTCAAATAAAGAAAGCTAGGTCAATTCTCAAATTTATATCAGAGGAAAATTCGTTTCGAGAACGTGTAAGACAAACTATTCTTTAGGGTCCAAAATTTAATGTGTTTAAACTCTATCTAAAATGGCTTTCATAAAATAATTATCAGTGTTAAACCATGACAAGTTAGGGCTTGTTTTGATTTACCTACGCAGAACTTTCGAAAACTTAATCGGACCTATAGTTAGAGGAGGGAAATATATAAAACTTTAGGATATATATTATGTGGCTTGCAGTTATAATCATTGGCTTTTATTTTGTTTTACAAAGGGAATGGATCCAAAGTGTCTAAGCAATGAAAGAAATTCATCAGATGGAAGCTCTTCCTCAAACATTTCAAGAACAAGTCACAAAAATCCAAATTTGGAATTCACATTAGGCAGGTCATTTTGATGTCTCTCTCTTATGAGCACAAATCATTTTGAAGTCTCAAAAACTACAAGAGCTAGCTAGAGTGCTGGAATAAGAATCAGGTTCATACAAAGAAAATCAGAGAAAAAGAAGGCTAAAAGAAAGCAGAAGAGGTGAAAAAGAAAATTTAAAAAGTAAAAGGAGTTAAAGAAAGACAAAGGAGACAAAAAAGGCATAAAGCAACAAAGAAGAGGTGAGAAAGAAAAGCATGTCCTTCCAAAACAAAGTTCTTGTGAGATGATCAGAAACAATATATGTATATTAGAATTTCTTAATATATGAAATCTAGTTTTATTTGTATGTCTTGCAATCTGAGAGATAAGTTAATAGGCATAAGAGACAGTTTTGATATGTTACTTAAGTAATTTCTTTGGTAATTGTAATGGAGTTAGAACTTCGTGTTTATTAGTAATGTTTTTTTTTAATGTTTATACGGCTATCATTATAAACAAAAGTAACTAACTTTCTACTTATTAAGAAATTCTCAGTGGCTCATTTCAAGGGCATGGATTTGTGGGAGTGACTCTTGAGTGGGGCATAAGGAAGTTAAAATTTGTGATATTGAATGCATATGCACCATGTGAAAAAATGGTTTGATGGATTTTTCATGTATGTTTGGTGATTTCAACTCAACTAGAGGCCACAATGAGATAAGAGGATGGGTTTCTGTTAGGTATTGGTTTTCCTGTGAAAAAAGATTCAAATATTTTAGTTGTTCCTTGCTAATATTAAGAGGAGATGGTTATTACAAGGTTAGAACATATAGAAAAAGGAAAGAAAAAAATCACTAGTGAGAAAAGAAGGGAGAAAACTCATTCTCATTTTTATAATTAAATTTTAGAAAAATAGCAAAACACAGTGCTATAGTTCACCATTCAAATTGTCGAAAAAAGGTATAAGCAGAGAGATATTGCATTCCCAGGATACTAGGTGTTTTTGGGGATTTTTTGCCTCCTCATTATCAAATTGTAAGCTTTTCTACATTGTGGTTTTAGTTGGTTGTTGGTATTATTTGAGCATTATTTTGATACTCTAATTCTTTTATTATATTTAAGTTATTTCTTTGATGTGGACGACTAGTTGCTTTTACCTCTTATTTTGAGGGATATTTTACGTTAAAGATTTGGTATTCTTCATTCGCTTTTAATTATAATATTTGTTGCGATATATTTATGTTGTTCCTTAAAAATTCTTGCAAGCTATAAACTTTATATTCGTTGTGTCAATTTTTTATTGTGTTTTTGTGTTAATTTTAATCAAAGTGGCATTAGAGCTCTTGGTTAGAGGTTAATTTGTCTAAATTGAAGTATACTAATCATCTTGATGGGCAAGATGAAAGAATTTTATATTGTGAAGAAAATGCAGCTTCCTATTTTATGTTCTTAATAGCCAAAGAATTTAAACATCATCAAGTTAATGAGACGAATATGTGATTTCATTCAAAAATATGTGAAAGATAATAATTATAATAAATGAAAAAACTTTGTGATAGAAGATAAAGTCCTTATATATCATTAAACTAGGGGATAATAAATTGTTTTTGTTGAATAGCTTCGTATATTTTAAATTTAAGGATGAAACTTCTATTTCAAATAACTTGCGAGAACAACTGTATTGTCGCGTCGGCGATGTCTCGCGTGAAACAACAACCCATAAGCATTACCCTCCCTCTTATGATAAATTCTTGTTTTTCCAGCCTGGCAATTTCCTCTTTAAGCCTTCAACCACACTCTTCCAAGAACTACATCTCCTAGAATTATAATGTCCACCTTAAATCCCATAAATTTGCAAGGTATTGAATCTACACAACAAGATAAGAACTGAGAGGCTGCCAACATGAAGTTCTCCTGAATGTTGATCCCATAAAACTTGCTTTTGAAGAAGTTCACCCTCAGTCCTAAGACCATTTCAAAATCTCTCAGATAGACTTAATACTCCACAAATTATTATTAAGATATGCTCATGATTTTGTAGAAAGATGTGATAGATGTCAAAGGGTTGAAAACATCTCTATAAAGCAACAACAAAAAATCCCTTTTAAAGTTTTAGGAACATGTTTTGGAGTAGAACTTTTTAATTCTTTTGAAACTTTTTTTCCGTTTTTTTTTTCATGATTAAGGATCTAGTGGTAACTTTGAAAATAATTTTTCAACTAGTTTAAATAGTTCTTTCTCATATATTTATTAGTAATAAATTTGTTTTTATACAATGGTGGAATAGGGGGTTTTTGTGGATAAATTTTGATTGGTTAGGTGAAGAAATTTATTTATTTTAGTTATATGAGAGATGACGTAAACGATAGTTACAAGAGAGACATAAATAGTCTTTTAAGTTAGCGTGTTTTTTATTTTCGTATATGTAATTCATTTTTCTTGGAAATAATTCCTGAATGTTAAAATTCTTATGATTTTATTCTTTAAAATCAAAATCCGCAGGAAAGTCTATAGGTTTCCTACGAATTTTCTTGCAAAATTTGATTTTATGGACTAAAACCAAAACGAATTTTCTTGTGAAATTTGGTCTTAAGGACTAAAACCAAAACAATTTTAACATTCCGAAATCATTTCCAAAAAAATAAATTACAAAAACGAAAATAAAAAATATGTCAAATTATAGGGACCAAAAGACTATTTAAGTCTATAAAAGATCAGGGGATAAACAATGGTTAAGGGATGAATTATTTTCTTTTGAAGGGGTGTTTTAAGGTGGAGGTGGAGGCAGAGAAAGATACGATGATCTTAGTGGTGATGCAGTTGGAGGACGAGATTTTTTGTGGTAGTGGTTTCTTAATATTCTAGCCATATTTTAAAGAAATGATTGATTGTGATTATTTTACCACTTATATACCCTTACATAGTGAGGGTTCATCCGCTAAAAATCCCACTTTCATTTAGTTAAAGTGAATTGCTGAATAATCTCAAGCCTTTTACTCTAAATCGATCCTTACTCTTTATTCTACAAGAAATTACCCATTTTACATGGGTTATTTTTTCTTACCTAAGACATTGCTCCATAATAAATAACTGAGAATTTAAACCATCATGTTACACACACTAGGGATCAAGATTCCCTACAATCAAATAAGCCTTTAACGGCGTGTAAAATCTCTACTGTGTGACTGCGTGAAAGTAGTGAGTGCAGCAGATTTGAATCCATTCATTAGGATACTTTAAAGAATTTAGCACATTAAATGTGACTTGTTGTCCATTGACTTCTATAGTAGTTTCTCCTTATTCCACATAAATTAATGTTTGACCAATAGTTAGGAACGGTCTTCTTAAGAGAATTGAGATTTTTTTTAACAGTGGTGAAAGCCCATAGTAATAAAATATGCAAGAAAGAAAATACATATCTTCAATTTTTTTCTTAAGGATGAACATGTTTTTGTTAGTCTTTCAGCTCCAATGAAAGTGTGTTAAAGATTTACAAAGACATCAAATTGATACTTGCACCAAGATTTCATAATTCTCTTTCATGGTAGGTATCATCAATAATACAAGGAATAGTAAAGCTCCCTTGGTATTTCAATTTAGGAGGTATCATCTCGGAACAATTTTGTTACATTCTTGAATTAATGCTACCATTTCAAATTCATCTGCCTTTATCATATTTGTCAAAACATCTTTCATAAATTTATATCAATTTTGCCTTGGATGACTTCAATAAGGGTACATTTATATGCAATTGCCTAAAAATTTCCATTAACTTTCTAAATTTATTCTCCTCCTTGACATTATGAGTCTCTCATTGAATAGTGATGGTGGTCTTTCTTGCACAAATAAACTATATGGTGTTATATTTGTGAGGATCGTAAATAAGAGTGACTCTTAAGGTAACACCTTGAGTGATGTCACCCAGGTGACATCCATACAAGATATGAGGGGTTCACCCAAGGATAGATGACGTGTATAATATCGTTATCTTCATTAGCTAATGCGAGAATAAGTCACACCACGACTCCCTGAGAAATAATTAGTCAAAAGTAAGGGTGGTAAAGCGGGCGGCCTGTTCCATTTTGGTCTGCCCTATTTAAGTTCGTTCAAAAACGGAGTGGGGTGGGCCAACTTAAGTGTCCGAGCTCAAAAATTAAGTCTGACCCGTTTACTAACGAATTGGCGGGTTGGCAAGTCGGTCCACCAATTTTTTATTATTTTTGTTTTACATTTACTACATAATTTATAAAAAAACTTATTTATCATCAAAGATGTCGACAAAAGATTTTTTTTACAATGCATAATAGAACTTCAACATGTCTTAATTTCAAACAGTTAAAAATACATAAATAAAGACCAATTACAACAACAAAAAATAATGAAATAAACAATAGCACAATAAAAAAAGTATTAAAATAAATAAATAAAACATATCATCTTAATCCTATTTAAAAACTAAATACTAAAAGAATCCAATTATGAATTTACACAAGACAAATATTGATAACAATTACACTGCATAAAACATCAGAGTGTATAAACTAGTAGTGCATAAAATATCCTTAATAGTTAAGTTCTAAATTTGTCAAACGTATAGACTAATCAAATCCTTCTTTTTCTTAAAATCAACATCTATTTCTAAAGAAAACATGTGAGTTAATGTATTGACAACTTAATAATTTTGCATGACATACAATTGTTCTTTTATTTCAAATTTTTCCAATCAACACGTGTATTAAAAAGTTAAAGAAAAACCGTTACAATTATAATTCAATTTGTCTATATGATAATTTAGAATACAATTCATTTAACATAATCCTATAAGAAGAGTATAGTTTGTATAGTTAAAATTATTTTAATTCTAAGTAAAAAATAAAATGTGTAAAGAAAAAGTCTGCCCCGCCTCGGCCCGCTGTTTAAAGAGGGTTAGGCGGGGTGGATCAACTTAAGATAACGAGTTAAAAACCTCAGTCCAACCCATCAAAAATTGTGGGATAAACAGGCCGAGTCAGCGGGTCCGACCCGTTTTATCACCCCTAGTCAATAGTCTCCCCTAATAAGGGGGAGTGGTACTTGCCCTTAAGGGTTTCTTAAACCCTAGGCCCACAAAGTCCATAAAAATACATCTTCCAACAGGAGAAAATGATAGGTCTTATCTCATACAGATCATACGACATGTATTTTTACCCTAAAACATCATGTTATATACAGATCCTCTCACCTCGTGTGAGCAGGTCCTCTAAACCACCACAAACCACCACCATATAAGGCTTATCGTTGTTGTGGACAAGCCTTAACTGTTATATGACGTAATATATCTATTAAGGCCTCTGAATTCCCCAACCCTTATAGGAGTAACATGCACACCTATACTTTTTATCAATACATTGGCTCCCACCGTTCCTTTTTAAGTGTCATTTTAGTATAAAACTCTTCAACTAAGATAGTTGATTGTTAAAGTTATTTTTCCTATTATACCCTCATTTATTTTCTCTTTTCAAATAAATTCAATCATACGAATTTTTTTTGGCAATAACCATCTTTTGAAAAAAACTACTCAAATAACCATGTTTTAAAAATATTTACGCAAATAATCATGTTTCTCAAAATATTTACACTTAGGCGTCATCTGAGATGGCTCCTGCACTAAGCAGATACACCTAGGCGTCATTTCAGTTGGCGCCTCCTCTTAAGTTAAGTCATCCCAAATGGCGCCTCCACTTGTTTGTTACACGTAGAAGTCATCTCAGATGGCTTCTATGTGTATTCGTGTTTTTTATAAATACAACACCCATGTCTCCTTCATTCTTCATATTTTTTCAACTTCTCTTCTCATTTTCTCTCTTTTTTTGTGTCATGACATCACCATACATTCATACCAGAGATGGATACGTTATTTTCTCGGTCACCAAACCTCCGATGAAAATGAAATTTTGGCACATTTTTACCATGGTCAAACTGAAGAAAGAGTTGATGCGATGGTTAGAGGGAGAAATCGAAGTTGGCGAAGAAATTTGAAGGATCTAGAGGAAAAGAACGACCATGAACTTCATAACTCGAATTTGGTTGGAGGAAGTCAAAACAGACGTAGACGTTATGGCGATGATGTATGGATCCGATGAAATTGTTTTGACGATTGTAGTATCTTAAATATTTGTTTGTGTTGTTGATCTTTTATTTTCATGTTGTTTCAGTTGTTGTTTTAATTGTGATGTGTTTTATGTTGTTGTCTGCGTATTGATGGTTTTAAGAAATGTTATTAATGAAAAAAGTTATGTTTTAATATTAAAAAGTTCAGATAATTTCCATACAAATTTCACGCTGTCGAGGTTGTAGCACGTGTGGGAAAAATTTTCCGATTGTGTCCGACTTGACGGCATAGACCACACTTTCTTTCTACTTTGTCAAGGTCGTCCATTTCAGTTGTGATACGTTTGCTTTTGGGACGACCCTTTTTATTTCTTCGCATTTGACTGTTGTGTCAAATTACTTCCCCTTTGTGCGCAGGCCAATAATCTGGTTTTGCTACAGGTTCGAAGGCATTGTTGTATACGTTGAGCAAGGTCTTGGACTTGTAAATGGGAGAAAGAAGTAGTAGTGCATCTTGATGAACATGTGCACACATCTCAATGACATGAGAGCAAGACATTCGAAAGACTTGAAACTTTCCGCAGTCGCACCAACGAGATGGTATTTTAACCCTATACTCTTGTCTAGCCAACCCCTCGTTGTGGTCGAGTGTGTCTTTGACAATGAAGTTATGGTCTTGTCGATCGAATATTGTAACATTATGAGTGTTGGCTTTGGCACTTTCGACCTTAAGAAATTTCATGCATCTTTCACTCCATAGTTGTCCCTTATGTACCACTGCATTCCATACTTCACCTCTTTGTGCAAACAACGAGGTCATCCTAAAATATGTTGAACTCACCAAATAGGTTATTGGGATTGCTCTTATGCCTTTGAAGATGCTCATTGATTCGATTAGATTTGTTGTCATGTGACCCCAATGCACTCCTTTGTCGTATGACCGTCAACAACCTACCGTTTAGTTTTCCCTACGCAACAAAGTAAGTACATTGTTTAATTATTAAATTATTTATGTCTTTCATAAATATATAAAATCTTAATATATTAAATGTTCATTCATTTAGATATAATGTAACGGGTATGGATTATGGAAAGAATTTGAGATTCAATGTTGTCCTTTATCATAATCTATTAGACCAATGGATTATGGATTAAAATATATCATTAATCTGCATATTTTTATCAACAGTTTATATGGAGATCATACCTGGATTTGGATCATGTACCCAATGAAGATGATGCACAGGTTTGGACTGCGAAGACTGCTATTATACGGCTCCGATATGGTTTGGATCTTTGGCATCTCAAAAGGGTTGATGCCCAATGCGGATATAAAAATTGGGAAACTTTTGCCAAAGAGTTTTGTACAATGTGAAAAAACCGTCGGGACCATGTCTTTCAATTTCTTGTTTACGAGTAAGACGAAATTATGCGACACTTTGCTCAATACATTGCTTGGTACCGATCAGTAACAAATCCAGAAATGCGTGTCTCTCACCCCTGCTATTTGGTCGACCCACGCATCCAGTGGCGCCAACCCTTAGTTCCACAACAAATTGCTTGGTACCGATCAGTAACAAATCCAGAAATGCATGTCTCTCACCCCCGCTATTTGGTCAACCCACACATCCAGTGGCACCAACCCTTAGTTCCACAACAATAACCGCAACAACACTGCCAACAAGACTAAAAAATTAGAGATGAATTATAGAGTTTTTTTAACTAACACACAGACTAAACTTAAGAAACTTTCTTAAGATGAATATAGAGATGATATTAAAAAAGTGTCACTTGTACGTTTATAATCTCTATATTGAATAATGAATATATGATATAAATCTCAAATTAAGAGGATAATTTACAACGGTGTTGATTAATCCACTTCTTCAATGTTAATTAGAAGTTTTAATTGAAGATGTGATTTAGTTACAAAATAGTATATCATACAATAGACTACTGAATTGAACATTACTTACAGACAAAAACCAAACCTATGGCTTAAACAATAATTGCTACTAAACAATTATACTAACAAATATTGTAAACACTAGTTTTATTATATCTATCTAATATTGCACCCTATAATTTTATATCTATCTAATATAATTTATATGGTCTTTATTATAAAAGTTAATTACGTGCATCAAATCACGGTGCCAGCTGTATATGATATACAGCCAATACATTGATATTATAATATTATAACTAGTTGCTCGATTGAAATGGAACCTCTGGAATTTGGTTGAGAATGGTATATGAAACACTAATCGGAATTCAGATACTTCAATTTTTAAACCACCACCAAGTGCATTAACTGTAATTCTAATCATTTCTATACAGGCTTGAAGGCATAGATCGATGAGAAAACAACACTATCATTGTCTCTGCTCATTTGAGTCGCAATCGTGAAGATGTAAATAAAGCAGCAGTTGGCCTCCTTGCCCAGCAACTCCCATAACACTTCTTGAATTTGAATTCAAATCATCCGTAACAATACTTGTGACAGTGTCATCTAAAATCAAACATTTATTTTCAAGATTATAAATATCTCATAAACACATAACAAATAAGATAATCAGTCAACTTTATGATTATACATTATTGAAACTGTATGTCGAAATATGAATCCTCAAAACAACACATCATAGTACATAAACAATCACTTTGTTTATTATAAGGAAACAACCATGACAAATGAATGACATAGGATAAGCAGTTGAGAGATATTAAAATAACTTTCCCTAATTATATTTTATTATACTGGTACTTCTAGTATAGATAATCCTTAAATAGTTAGTGGTTTAATTGTCTGTAGGTCTTTATTATCAAGGTCACATATCCATGTAATAAGGTGCCAGCTCCATGTACCTGGGCTTTTCCCTACTATAGAATGCATTGTTTTGGGAGCTTACAAGTTGCAGCTGCCTAAGGGATCGAAGCTTCATTATATTTTATAAGTTGTTGATTACTTTTAATGCTGGAGATTGAAGGGTTCACTCTAAGGAGCTTAGGAGCCCAAACTTGGTTAACAAAATAGGACAGAAAAGAAGAAATCTGGTGATCTACAGCCAGATTTTACTAGATTCAGAAGACTAGATGAAACTACAGTTATGTGTATGTCTTAACCCACCACCTAATGTTCTATGTAATTTCTCCAACATAGTTGTGTTAAGTCATCTTAATCCCTTGAGTGACTCAACTCATAGTGAACCTTCGATTTAACTTTCAGTATGCCATATACTAACACAGGAAAGGAAAGTGTTACACAGTAAATGTGGCCAAGTCTTGAAAGCACGCCAGAAATGGAAGACAAAAGGTCTTTTGAAGATATCAACTGATTGTAACTTACAATGATTCATAACTAATCACCGACAATTGTTATCTCATGTAGACAACCCGGTTAGTAAGCTGAGCTGAGGAACACTAAAATAGTTCTAACCAGAGGTCTTAGATTCAAACTCTGAAATACTAATATAACCATTACTTAACTAGCAACTAACATTTATCAATAAAAAAAATATCCATCATTAGTGCTTCTGTATTAGTGTTCAGTGCAATGCGACTAGAGCATAAAGTGTAACCTTACAGCATACCCTGGAAATGGTGCAGAGTATCAAGCTTGGACCCTCTAGACAAATCCCACATATATACCACACCATCACTTGTGCTGAAGATTCCATAACCACCAGAGACACCAACAGCAGTTGTCCTGCATAGAGTTGACACAGTTGAAAACTGTCAGCAAGAGATAAATATAGCGATGTAGAATATGCAATAGCATAACAGCTTCAAATAGAGTACAAATGATATATCATCAGTAGTTCTTAAGATGTACTTTGTTATTGCTATATATATTAATGGCTCACTAATTTTTCTCCTTAAGATCCTCATAATTATGATGAAGGGAAACTTTGTAGAACAGTTTTGGTATTGCCTACTCATATAATTAACTATTTTTGGTCACATGTTCAAATTGTGAAATCAAACTCTTGCAAATTCAAGGTAAAGCTGCCTACTAGACCCGTAATAGATGGGGGAAATTACTTTCCTCTACTTCATAAGCAGTAAAAATCAGATATTAATAGAATCAAACAAAATACGACAGACTATATTAAACTCAGGAAACATCATCTGGCACCTATGATCCAAGGGACTTCCTAAAACTATGTTATTTTCCATCAAAAGAGCAAGCCTCCAACTTCTAGCTGTATGTACATCTTGATGGATTGAAGTTGAAACACGATCCTGGCAACAATCAAAGTCCGAGGGAGTCGAGAAAAGAAACCACATAGCAACATCTTTGGTTGGTAGATTCACACAGGTCTCTCTTTGCTCCGAGTGCCAGAGATTAGATGCTTCTAAAAGTTTTTCAGCCTTCTCCTCTATGCTAGCATAGCTCAATCCCAAGCCTTTTGTTTGCAAATGGAACAAGCTTATGGGAAAGAACTCATTAATTGGATACTTTGAAGCAGAGAAGCTTGAAACACAATTGAGTTTTGCAATATCCCTGATGAAAACATTGAAAATGATGTAAATGAGATATCATTATAACTGAAAGGCCAAATTAAATATGAATAGCATGTTTTTTCATAAAAATGTAATATGGATGTATGGGTATGTATAAACCCCTAACTTTGCTATTTGGGCTAGTACTACATTCTAATATCTTTACCGTTATGCTACCAATTTTTTTATCTAATTTAGTGAAAAACAATGAAGTCCATGCGAATGAGATATAAATGTCAAAATATTAAAAGATGGAAATAAAAGTCTTTGAAACATTCTGATGTTAACAATTGTCTATGCTGTTTTATAGGAAAAATACGACTCTCACCGTCTCAAAATAAATGACCTATTTGTAAACACATAGTTCCAAAATGACTGATTCATTTCAATTTTTAATACAACTTTAAGTACATTTCTCCAATGTTACCCTCTAATTAATACTACTTAAATCACTCTAAATTCAATATCTTCCGTTTTGCATATATTAGAGGATAATAACCAATATCTATAAAGGGATAGTAAAAGCAACATTCTCTCTTTTTCATTTATATTCTTATTAATCTATGTGAAATGACTATGTCATTTATTTTGGGACGGAGGGGAGTAATTACTACTAATTTATCAATATGTTAAAAACATTACTAATTTAATTAACAATTTACAGTGATAAAATAAAAGAAAACAAAGCCCAACAAAGTACGATAATATAAAATAGTAATAGTCTTGCATTGAGTATCAGCGGTACCCATTGGTGCAACTGTGCAAGCATTCAAACCATCAAGTAAAAGTAGTTCCACATCGAAAATGTGTAAAAACCATAGGGGTTTTAACTATAAATAAGCAGTGTATGACACAGTACATTGCAGATTGGGATTGAAGATAGTAGCTTTTAAAATTAGATATTGTTTCTCCCTGTACTATGATACTATCAATAGTGGCCTATGATGATTCCTTTCAATGAATTTATAGCCAAATTCTGGCCAACCAATTCATGACAGTACCGTGAAATGGTACACCAACACACCAATTCCCAATTCCTGGTCAATCTAGAAAAGTATGTTGACTATGGACGGAACATTAGTTCTTGCTTCGTAATAAAATAAAATCCTCAAACATTCCTAAACGAGACTATAATATAAATCGACTGTGGTCAAATTAAATGTTTAAAATAACTAGAATGGTGCTAGTATAATAGGACAGACATCTCCTCATATTAAAGACAACATACCATAAACTAAATTCCCCATAAATATTTTGGCCTACAACCAAATGAGCACACTTGGGGACCCTCTTCAATTCCACAATGCCAGTGGACATGGAACCAACAGACGGAATGATGAAGTAACCTATCTTTTCACTGCAAAAATGTTAATAAAGGGGTGAAGAAGCTAAGTCCAGTAAATATAAATATTTAATAACACTAGCAGAAAATTAATTACAAATAAAATATTTAATAACACTAGCAACAAATAAACTATAAACATTGAAGGTAAATAATACACTTTTTTTACGATTACAATGGCCTGACTCATCAATTATGTCAGCACTTGCTCTTCAAAAGTATTTTGTAAGACAATGATAGAATCTAAGCTCTTACCGTATGAGCAAATTAAATACAATGATATTCTGGAAGATTTTAACCAAGAAACAAATTGGTCGTGGTATCCAAGTAACAAAGTTTCCCCAATTTTCATGGAGATTTTCTATGAAAAGCACAAGCACTTCATGATCATATATCCATGGTCTCTACTATAAATGCAAATACATAAGAAACCTAGGGTTATGTGTAACAATCAAATTCACCACAAATAAAAGAACATTGTTGCCATAAAGGGGAAAGCAAAATCAAAGAGAATGCACTAAAATCACCTCCATGTTGAATTCATGACCCACACTTGTATACTCCCACTCCCTCCAACAGAAACAAGTCGGTTAGGTTCACAAACCAAAATACAATGCAAGTCTTCAGCAGCTTCCAGTGTTGCCACAACTGATGCATAACCACTTTCTACATGAACAATCTTCAAACCATTCTTCTTCGAGCAGACTGAAGTGCATGTTGAGCAACAACAATCAATTTTTTCTTCCCTGGAATTAAATTATATTTAGTTACTCTATCTATATTGTTCCAATTTATTACATATCAATTCCAACATGTAAAAACAGTTAACCTGCAATTGGGGGTTTTTATGCTGCCTATTAAGACAATATACTGTCCATCAGGAGTCAACTCCACCCCAGTCCTTTCCACCATAGTCTAGCCAACAATTTGATATATTTTGACAGTAAGCATTTATGTAGCCAAAAGTTTGGGTAAGAATTAAATTAGGATAAAAAAAGGTTTCAAAACAGAAAACAAAAACTCACTTCTCTCATGAAGTTATATTTTGGATCTGGCAACATTACCGGGGTGTGTGCCATAGCAGAGGGGCAACCAAAATTTGGCTCCTTGATAGCTACCTTGTAGGTAAACAAAGTTCTGTGCTGATCTGTCAGAAGGCCACATAAAACACAAATGTGGATTTTATCCTCTACTGTTTTTAAAAGTAATGATGAAACAGGCATTGGGTGCATGTAGCGCCCTACAAACTTTACATTGCCGTTCAGATTATTCTTGAGTTCCTGGTTTCTTTGGACCATTGGTTCAGAAATATATTGAACCTCCTTGCCACCGGCGCACTTATTTTCAGAGGAAAATGGGTTTGGATTTTGAGCCAAAAGGCTTAGAGCTGCTAGGTTGTTTTGTACATCTGGAACGTCACTATGAGCTTCAGGTTTTTCTAATACTAAACCTGCAGAATCATCTGGTTTGCATAGTTTATCATTTTTTGCTTGAATGGTTTTTGATGGAAGGACAGTGTCGCGGGCAGTATGCATTTGAGAAGTAACTAGTTCAGTCTTGTCGCATGCTGTACTCTCCACAGCAGAACAATTTCTTTGGAGGGTAACAGAATTTTGCCTCTTTCTTCTGGTGTATACGAAATTTGGTAACTGAGAAGATATCGCCAATGTTTTAGCAATGCCTGTTTTACCAACAGCTTCGTCTTGCATCCTTTCTGCAATAGTATCCATGCTTTTTAAATGACAAATCTTTGATTTAACACGTGAGAATGCATTACTAATGAAGCCAAAATTGTAAGTAATGGTGATGAATGGATCAAACATAACAATAGACCAATGAAACCTTAGTTTCAAAACATTGAGTTTCAATCTTGACCAGACACCAAAATATGTTAATGAACCCTTAGTTTCAAATCATTGAGTTTCAATCTTGACCAGAAACCAAAATATGTTAATAGTTTGCAACAATAGTTAAGTTGGATTGGCATGCAAATGGGTTGACACGGACTCAACAAGTATCTCAGTTTAAAACAGACAGAAGAATTATACTATAATACATAGTTCAACCCTTCTGATCATGATTATCATTAACACATTACCTCCAGTAAAATCCTGAGCAGCTGGAAGGTCATTTTGCACTGACTTGAAACTATCATGTGCTGGGGACATGTCATCCAGATCAGAATCAGGAACATATACATCAGGAGACATGTCCAGAACAGAATCAGGAACACATACATCAGGAGGAGACATGTCATCCAGAACAGAATCAGGAACAATTACATCAGGAGGAGACATGTCATCCAGAACAGAATCAGGAATACATACATCATAATCATGAGGCCTGTTTTTAAAGTCCACCTCTGAAGCACAGCATGTGGGTGGTCCTTTCGGCAAATCACCATGAAGCTGTTCGGGACTTTTCGAACAACACATTTCTTTACTGAAACTAGATCTACCAACTTCCGCGGTATCAAAAGGTAAAACTTCTGAGCTTTTGAGATCCTCACATTGACTAAACTCAAAACTATCAAGGACAATAGACTTCATGTGATCAGTATTAGAAGAATTTGAACATGGGTGAGCATCTGGCTTATGTATCTTTTCATTTTGTTCTTCATATGCATCATCTGTTACCATTTTATCTGCCATTTAAACACATGATTCAACAAAGCACGTAAAAAACAAACACAGAACATACAAACACAAAACAAAGAGAAAATTTAAAAGACAGTGTATTACATCAAAATCCCTTTTTGTGTGATGTATTGAACTATGCCAGACATTGAGAACAAATAATCAAGAAAAATTAAAATAGCACCGATGAGTATATTTACCAGAAGATGGTACATCCAAAACACATCCAACTTCATTTTGTTCTTCCTTAGAAGGCAGTATATCTGAAGGGATAAGTGTGAACCTCTCATCTGTTGAGTTATTCCTTAGTAAGGGAACTGCTTGAGGAAGCAGAAGTGACATCATTGAATTTGCCACATCCTTGACAGAAGAACTAAAATAATCCTTCTCGGGGCTTATATTTGAATCAGATTTTGGCACTTCCTCGTGTTTTGAATTTAACAAATCTTCAGTGATGGCCTCACATGTTGGCTCACTGTCATTATTCTTATCCAGATTACTTGAAACAGAATTAGAGATATTTTCTGCATTGCACTAGATTAAGTTATCTCAAATATTAAAATATGAGATAAACTAGATACTGAAGGAGAGTGGTTAAGAAAAATAAATAAATAGAAAATCCTAAGCATACAAATGGTTTTGCATAGTATTTAACAAAATGATGTTTCACATAGAAACTACATTAGAAAAGAAAAAGCTGTAAGCACTATAAATCCTAAAAAATTGCAAAGAACGCTACTCTATCCGATATTACCAAAGACATAAGAAATCCAAAATCTTGTACTCAAATAACTAGAAGTATGTCAAGCCAGCCAAAAGGTAAATCTTTCAATTCATCAATGTGTGAGTAAAAGGATGGCAGGATGCAGATAGTACTAGTTATTAATCATGAATACTTTGTACCGTACAAACACAAAGTAAAAAAGATGTAAGTACCTTGTAAATCTAGTGTATCAGGAGCACAAAGATCAATGTCAATAAAGCCCTGAGACTCCTTAGAACATGACTGCATCACTTTGTCATCTTCTGCCGTCACCAACAAACTTGACGTTTTCATCTCCTTGTCATGTGAATTATGAAGCTGCAAGAAGTTAAAAGAGTTTTTCCTCTATTATAAAGTGGACCATAATTTTGATGTAGTCACAAATTTCTGCAAAATCTCAATTGAATTATCTTAAGAAGTGGGTTAAATAAAGCACTTCAAAGATTTGTGACAATTTCCCTCTAGTTTTATCAAGATTACCACAATTTCCATAAGAACAGGTTCCAGCTAATAACATCCAATAGACTATACTTTATGAACCAGCATGTTTCCAATGAATAATATTCAGTAGAATTTTAAAAGGGTGTGCTTACAGGTTTTTCTGTTGACAAGTTTTCAGTTATTTCTGTAGTTTTGCAACTTGCAGAGTGGAGAAACCCTGTCTGTCTCTCCGAAGGTACACTTCTCCCATTTTGGGATGAAATGCAATTACTTCTCATACCAACAGATGACATTACTTTCAGGGAAGGTGATACATCTACTTGATTGTGGGCGAAATCCTCGTCCTCTGAACCATTGTGGATTGCAGAACTCCTTTGACCAAGAGCTGTCTCATTCTCCCTAAGAGGTCTAGATCTGCCATTTAACTTTTTATTTTTTAGCTCACATCTACTTCTCTTCCCTGTAATACATGATCCTCCCGGGGAAATTAATAAATCATCATGCTTTGTTTTAGAAACCTCATTACTGATGTTTGAGGATACTAAGCTCCGATCAGCTTTTCCATTTATATCTGCCACTAGTTCGCGAAGCAACCTCAGAATAAGCTGGTTTTTGAACCCAAAAAGCTGGGTGAAGTGAAAATGAAAAATATTAAGTACAGGAAACAATGAAAGCGATATAATATAAACAAGTAATGAAAATTGTGAAACAATATGAAAGTGAAAAGAAGGATGATTTTCTGATTAATCATGAGATAAACAGCAACTTTTGCAAAACGTGCATCGCTAAACATAAATGTCAAATGCTCTAACATCCATTATCTTTTTGGGATAAAGAAGATAATTCCATTTTAGTGAGGAGAAAAAATAAGGGCTACAAGAGAAAGGGCAATAAAATATCGTTAAATTAAACAAAGGAAGAACACAGAAAAAAGTAAACGAGTTCATTAGTGCAATAAAGCTTACAATCCCTTCTGCTCATCGTCTTGCAGGGCTTGTTAAAAGAACAAAGCACCATATAGAAGTCAATAAGGCTCTCTAATCACTTATAAATGTTTTCACCAACAAATCATAAAGCTTGAAGAAATAGAAATGCATGGACATAATTTCAGCAAAAGATAAGCGGTCAGTCTTGCATATTGGATTTACTGATTTTCAATTACAAGGACAGAGCATTCAGTTTTGATGCTTTAATTGAACCATCGATTAGTCACAAAGTAGGCAATGACATGCCCCCACATAGTGTTGATACCTACAGTCTAGGCAAAGAGCAATTGCCATACGATACAATGATACAAGTTTATGACTAGTCCAGCAATACATGTCTTTGTGCATTCATGTACAATGTACATTTATTCGCAACAGACAGTACTTTTCAAACATGTAAAGCCAATGGTACTCCACAAATTACAAACAATATAAAATGAATAGAAAAAAAAACAAGCAAAAACAAAAAACAAAAACAAAAAGTTGAATCAATAACTTCAGGTCATAAGGTGGAGACATAAAATTGTTTTATATTTAACAAGTTGTTGGGTTTCAAGTGTAAAAGTGCTAAAGTTTCACATCAATGGAGGAAATGTTGGGTTTATAAGAGAGGTGACCCATACCCCCACTGCCTTAACGTGGTGTCAAGGTCTCTTGGATTCCCAACATTTTACCCATTGACACTTCCGGGCCTCACTTCCCGGGCTCCCAAACTCAAACCCCCTCATGCAAGAACGCTTGTGTGAATATCAAACTCAAGCCACACCTTGCATCTGAATTATAACATTCCGCCATAGCTGAAAAGCTGCCATCCCCAGAAACCACATAGACCAGTAATGAATTAGCCCTCTGGGCTCTGAATAGGTCCAGGTTAACACTACAACAATATTAGCATTCCTACCTGAGCAACCTGTTCGCATCTAATAGACATGGTGGATTTTCTAATATCATAAGAACCATGACAAGCTAACTCTCCTGAAAACTCAATCTTTTGTAGGCCTAAGAATGGTTTTTTGTTAATTTGTGAAGAATCCATAGCTGAATCTTGTTTGGAATATTCTATTTTCAGTGATATTCTATAGTGAATGCTTACATCATTACATGGGATCCTATTCCTGCACACATGTGCAAGTTAGTGGGAACTGATCCGAACAAACTCTAATCTTGTGCACGTTAGATGTAAGTAACATGTAACTAACTCTAATCTGATCCTAACAGATCCACAGCTGACTCTAATCCTGTGCACAGATGCACATGTCAGGTCTAACAGTATTACAACTGTCAGAGACAGCTTGCATAGTAACTAACTCATTACTCTTAATAGGTTTATCTCCCACAACAGCCTTAATTAGTCGGTAATATAAAATCTAGATGGGATTAAATAAAATTTATGCCAATATAAGCTTGCTTTTTCTATACCACATTCATTAGATAAAAATCAACCCAGTTTATTCATTGTTTGCATGCATGGTATCTAATATTTGTCAAATAAAATTGGTGATCTTTAAAGAATATAAAGAAAAACAGCATATTACCAAGTTATGCACTCACCTTTTCCCTTTTCATATGAGAAAATTTTATATAAAACTTATGTTAGTTTAACTTTTCAAACTAATAATCCTCTTGAATCTTGATTATCGAACAAGTTGTCCCTTTGGAAAGCAATACTTATACCATTGTTTACGACAGCCTGATCATTGACTAGAGAAATTGACTAAGACAAACAGCTAGATACTATGGATAAAACATCCTAATCATATTATAGCAATCAGGAAATATAGGCTAAGTCATATAAGAGTTTTATGATAAAAAGAGGTGTTTCATTATTCACTTTATTACTTTAATGATATATTCAAATATCTTGTCAATCCGAGAGAGAAAAATCTCAAATATAACCTTAAAGAATTTCAGCACAGCTGCAACGATTAGGTTAGATGTGCTCAAATAATCTTGAAAGTAAATAAGGCTGTGGATTTTTGGAATGATTTCTGGAAAAATTTTAATATATTTTCCTGAAAATTTTTAGACTTCGCATAATGGCAGTTATAGGCATTTTTGGGAAGTTATTATGTCAGTCATATTGTTAAGTTTTTGGAATAAATAGAGAAAAGAACTGAGAAACTGATCATGGCATAGTTTTTGAATGATTTTGGGAGGGAGGGACCAAGGTCTCGAATTCTTGGAGGGAGAGACCAAGACTCTCGAATTTCTTGGATAGGAATTGTCTTTTAATAGCATACTACTTATTTCTTTAGTTTATATGTGAATTATGCATTATGTTCGTAATTATGTGCCTGTTGTAAGCATATTCTGCCTTAAATAAAAGTCAGTTATTACTATATATTTGTACTTCGGTATCAGTTTTTATCACATTGTCACAGTTTTTTACCTCTAATCCATCCATTTTAGACGAAAGTCTCTTCCCGTGCAAAATCTTTGTGCGAGTGCAACCTTTCTTCTGAATCTCCACCCATGCAAAGTCTGGAGTTTTCCCAGAAGCTGAATTCCCTTCATCAGAAGAAATCTGTAGAAACAGTATATAACTGAAACTGTTCAACAAAACTCGAAGCAAGTAGTAAACATTTAGTAAATGGAATCTAAAGTCAACACATTAAAGGAAAAAGAATCTTGAATACAAACCAAAAAATTAGGCCCGTTAACGCCCTCAAGAATTTCCATCTTATAAGTGGTCCCATTATGAGCTCTAACAGCTTGGTAGCCAACAGGATATGGATACCGGTCTTTTCCCTACAACCAGCCAGTGTAAAAATGCAATCTATCAGCAAAATAAAACAAACCAATACAATGTGGTATACAGAAACTACTGCACAAATTCCTCCAACATAAACTCTGTTCAAGCATGCATACCACTTATTTATTCTTTCCTACAAATACATCACACCAGCTTTACCGCTTCCAGTTATTTTTGGTATGAGAAACCCAGTTTCCAGAAATCACATACAGCCACAAATAAGTCAAATTATTCTAGGTGGACTCATTTAATGAAGAAAAAGCTCTCCTAGTGCCTATATCCCTTCACTCAAATCCAACATTTTGTTTAAGGAATAAACCTTCTCACCACTTGGACCAACAAACAAGCATTCATAGTAAAATTGTTATTTTTGTTAGAGAATCTCTTGAGACTCGGTCCAAATCCTAAGGTTGGATTTGGATCCCTACCAACAATATCTCTCTCATACACCTTGATCCAAGAATTAAACCTAGGACCGATCACGTGCTTAAGAGACCTAATCCCCTTCCACTTGCACAAATGCAAGTCAGTACACCAGTTCCTTTCTTATTCACAAAATCCATGCAATGCAAAGTCATGATTCACATCACTCGGTGACCTCTCAAACGCTACTAACATTGGATTAAAATGGCCTCATTTGACTGTTGGACGTATATGAGGGAGGGTTCTGTTTCCTCACACTATTTCATTATCTTCAATAGCACCTTTCATCACTTAACCTCTCGACTTTCAATATAAACGGTGTTTTCAAAATCTTATCGATGAACCTATCTACACATCCTATCACACACAATTCACACTGCACTAACCAGCTAAAGTCGTCTATGAAGCAAACACGACACCAATATTGACACATCAACACTGGTAATAATTTGGAAAAATAAATAAATTAAATGCAATCCAAAGTACATCGACACCAGTAATAATTTGAAAAAATAAATTAATCAAATGCAATCCAAACTGCCAGTGTCAGTTTTAGACACGAACACACCTCTGCACATCCTATCACACACAATTTGCACTGCACTAACCAGCTAAATTCGTCTATGAAGCACAGACATTAGAAACACGACACCGACATTAACACATGACACCGATAATAATTTTAAAAAATTAATTAATTAAACATAATCACAAGTGTCGGTGTCGGTTTTGGACATAATGTTGGTGCTTCAGAGAAATTCAAATATTTGTACATAGTGCAAATCAGAGTACGTGTTTTTAGAGGGGAAATGTATTCGCAGTTATATCTTCAGTTTAATTGAAAATCAAACATGAAAAGAGATAATAATTATACTTCTTCAAACGTTACTGCAATTATAAAACAAAACGAAGACATCTGAGAGAAAATCTATAAAAAAAAACATGGCGATTAGGTAACGATTGCAAATTAAACTAACGAAGGAAAAGAAAACGGTAAAGAAGAGATTGCGGAAAGTGTAATCAAACCCTAGAACTGCTCCAATACTTCTTGTCCCAGGATCCATTGTAGAGTGAACCGATTGAGATAACTTCGAGGCTATCGTCGTTTTGCGGTTCAGGATCTGCATGTGCGGAGGGTTTTGCAGCGGTTCTGGACCTCACCATTGAAGAAGAAAGATAGAGAAAATTGAAGAGTGAAAGAGAGATATGTGAAGAGGGTGAAAGATATTGGAAATGGCGGGAAAAGGGTTTACAACTAGTATATATATAAGTGTTTCCCTCCCTCCATTTGCCGCTTCGATTCTATCGTTAATCTTTTATTAATTACAGTATTACTTATTCAAATTAATCTATTATATCGATTTTTAATCTAAAATAGTTTAAAGTGGTGATTTTTTTTTTCTTAAATTCATTTTTAGTCTCTTAATTTTTTAAAAATTAAGTTTTAATCTCTTGGTTTTAAAAGTGATATTTTTATTCTTAAACTTTCTTTTGAACCCCTCTAATTTTATATAGTTGATAGTCATTATTAGGATTAAAAAAATATTTTGACATAAATGCATTTTTGGTCTCTCTAATTTAAGATTTTCAAAATTTCAGCCTTTCAATTTAAAAGTCAAGTTTCAAGTCCCAAAAATTTATTTTAGTTGGTATTTTGTAGCCCCTATATGTGGTTGTCCATTTAATGTCATGGCAGGGATGTTAAGTAGCCACGTAATATAATTCCTTTTTTTTAAGTCTGATGTAATTTTTAAAACACAAAAAAGTAATTTGTTTGTTTTTAAAAACATGATTGTAATCAATTAATTACTTAAATAAATTGGTGCCCTAATTTCACCATCTTGATCCCTAATTTTGTGGCTAGCTTCCTTCATTCCCTAATTTCTCATGCTTCTTTCACTTCTTACTCTCTTCGCCTGAAAGAACGCTACCTTCAATCCTTACTCTCGTCAATTAATTAAAATGTCTCAAAAAATTGTGTCTAATGCTAGCTACAAGAATCGTACTTTGAGAAACGAATGTCAATGCGGTATCAATGTCCACTGATGACGACGTGGACCGATTCAAACTCAGGACGTTGTCGCTTTTTCGGTTGTGGGATGTACAAGGTATGATATCTTTAATTGAAATTGTGTTGCTGACACTTGATTACATTCTGAAATTTATGTTACCTTCATTGTTGCAGCTTCAAGGTTTTAAGCAATGCAATAACTTTGTTTGATTGGATGAGGAAAGGAACCCTAGGGCAAAGAAAGTTATTTCGACTTTACTTTAGAATTTGAATGAAGAAAATCAGAGGGTTAAAGATTCAATCTCAAAGGAAGAAGAAACGAGGATGAAGATGAAACTACTAAAGAAACAGTTGAAGTTTAATTGGTTCATGACCATTTTTGTGTTGGTTGCATTAGTTGCAACAATATTAATGAAATGAAGCTGTGTTGATTGCATTAGGTTCAGTTGTGTCTGGGTTAAATGTTGTTATAGGTTCTTTTGATGTTTAGGTCCAATTGTTGTTTAGGGATTATGATGTTGTTTACAATATGTTGATTTGAGTGAGATTTACATTAGGTCCAATTGTTGTAAGTGTATGGTTTTTCAATAAATGAAGTTGTTGAGATTATGTTGATTTGATTTTGTATTATGTATACCAAATGCATTTATGCATACATGTAACAATGTTCAAACTGTAAATTGGATTGCAGACCTATAACAATGTTCCAAGTTTTAGACATATTACTTGTTACCAAATTGCATACATGTTACCATTACAGACCTTTTTTTTAAGTTGATCCAATTTCTACAACTTATGTGCAATATGTACCATTACTTGTACCATTACAGACCTTTTTTTAAGTTGATCCAATTTCTGCAACATATGTGCAATATATACCATTACTTGTACCATGATCAAATGCCATGTTTTATAGCAAATATACATATCAATAGAAGGAAAAAAAACTTCAGTCATACAAAACATAACCATCACAATATAACATCGTGCTTTTAGAATTGGTTCACATCAAACCATAGTACCTAAATAATTTTTGATGGTTCATTATATGACCATATTACAACCAAAATAGACTGCTTACTAATGCAACAAGTTACATTAAAAAAAAGTCAGGCTCATTCCTAATTACATATATTCTTCGGTAGGTTGAGGTGTCTGAGATCCCTGACCAATCTCAACCTATTTTTCTTTGTCCTTGGTCTTCTTTTCCTTTTTTGTGGTCTTTGTTTTCTTAGCCTTATTGTCTCCTTTAGGTATCTGCCTATCAATTGCCCTCTTTCCCTTACAAGTCCTCTTGTTGTGTCCGGCTTGTCCATATTTCTTGCAAGTGACAGTTGCAAAAATTTTAGACTGAACATAAGGGTTCTTTGGCTCATCAGTTGTTTTGTTTCTCACCTTCTTAGGATGGACAATTGCTCTTCTCATTACAGAATGACACATGGGCACATGGTTAACATTAGTTCGTAATTGTGGTCCATTAGTGGGAAATATAATATTAGCATAGCTCCTCTCAAATGTAACTTTGCTGCAAAATAGAAAATGTGTCAACAATGCAGAAGATAACATTAACATACTATAACACAATCTTGTAGAAATTATCAAAAATCTATGATATGGAGAGACACAATCTTCTGGTCTTTTATGTTCCAAATGCAGGAGACAACATGACAACATGGGATTCCAGACAATTCCCATTTTTTGCAGCTACATGATTCAATCTCCAAATTCACACAATATGTCTCAGTTCCATTAGCCACTCAAAATATTGAGAGATCAGCATCCCCATGCCAAGTTGGTGTTCAGTTTTGTACTTCCTTTTTGTTCTTCTCAAGGAGCAACTGGATTATAGGACAGATTACTCCTTCGTATCCCTGAAATAACCCTTTTTGTTTAGTTATCCTCTTTGTGATATAATGTTTGAGTCATTCTAATAAGTTATGATTGGCTTGTCTCAATGCTCCAAAATTTCCCTGTTAAAAGCCTCATACATGTTATTAACTTGAATATCACATTTTGCATATGTCTTGAAATGTGCTCTTGTCCATAATTTTGCAGGAGTGTCATTCATGTCCTTCCATGCTTCTTCTTTTAACAACTTCAATTTCTCCATTACTCTTTCAAACATTGGAATTGAAGTTGCTCTAGCTGCTGCCCACATGGTTTGTTCAAGCACCAAACCTGAATATTTCTTCTTCCAATTACCATAAAGGTGTTTCACACACATTCTTTGCTCCACATTGTCGCTTAAGCCTTTGATAACATAAACCAAACCCTAGCATAAATTAAATATTCAAAATAAGCAGAAATAATAATGTGGGAAATAAAGCAGACATAACAATTGAATATTACCTTCTGTTGGTCAAAAATAAAGCCATAGCATTTATCATTAAGTGCTCTTAAATCTTCTAGAAGTAGATGCAAGAGCCATTCATATGAGTCTTTGGTTTCAGCCTCAACCACTGCATAAGAAATTGGATATATTTGGTTGTTGGCATCTCTTCCTATAACTGACACCAATTGGCCACCATAACCCTCTTCCAAAAACATGCATCCAATATAATGATTAGTCTACAATAGGTGGAAAACACGACTTACAAGCATCCAAACAAATATATATTCTTTCAAATGCATGTTTGTCGTTGTTTTCCTACACATTTTATAACAACAGTACTGTTGGGATTGCACTTCAACAACTCATCTACATAAATTCTCAAGTGTCTGAACTGGTAAAAACCAGAACCTTAGATAAGATCCAATGCCCTCCTTTTAGCCATATATGCTTGATCTAATGACATCTTCACTCCCCGTCTCTGAAGTGCTTCAACAACTAAACCAAATGGCTTCATGTATGGGTTGTGCCTTAGTATTTGTGTAAACCTAATACAAGCCACTGTGTGTTTGCATTCCTGTTGTCTGCAGTTTTGTAACAAGTGTGGTCACTCACATAGCTAACAATTTTCCAATATTGCTGTCCATTCCTCATACTGAACCTTAAGTGAAACTTGCAACTATCCATACACTTAACTACAATCTTATTAGCATCATTCTTCTTGATATAAACATTCTTTTGATTTTCCATTCCATACTCTCTGATTGCATCTCTTATTGTTTCTTTTTTTGTAAACATCATTCTGATTTTGAACACACATCCCTCACCACTTTTATATGTTGGGAACCTTTATGCATATTCTTCATCATTACTACCAAGAGGTGTATATAAATGGTCCTCATCCTCTTCATCTACATCTTTTTGTTGCAAGTTGATGTCACTTGAAACCTCGCCTAAGATATCAAGAGGCAGAACTGAAGTCCAATCCATATCTTCATAGCCTTCATTGTCCTCACAATAGTTACTATCTTCACTGAACTCATCATTAGGTTGAGGTTCATCTCCATTAGGTTGATTCTTAACATGTTCAAGTCCATTAGGTCGAGTCTCAACAGGTTCAGGATCAATAGGCATACTATCAACAAGTTTAACTACATTAGGTTGAGTCTCAACAAGTTCAGGATCAGTAGGCATACTATCAACATGTTCAAGATCAGCAGGCATGCCATCAACATGTTTAGAATTAGTAGGCATACTATCAATAGGCTTAGCTACATTAGATTAAGTCTCAACAGGTTCAGGGTATGTAGGCACACTATCAACAGGTTCAACTTCATTAGGTTGAGTCTCAACATGTTCAGCAACATTTAATTCCCTCTCAAATGGTTCAGCCTCATGATATTCACTCACAACATGTTAAAAAATATTACAAATATTCACACCAATCAATTCTACGTCATCATCATCATCTATGATTTTATCTAACTCACTTGGGTCCACAATTTTAGGTATAGCAGACACTTTATGCTCCACCTAAACATCAATCAGCCAATGACCGGCAACATTTTGGGCAAATTGCATAATATTGGTATCATTGTTCAAAGGCCTTAGACCACGAGTAAAGCTATATTTGGAGTTCCTATACCATAAATTACCAATGTCTACATAACTTTGCTCATTAATCAGTCTCTCTGTATCCCTGTATGACATATAGTTAACATCAAACTTCCATCTCATTTTAGTGACCTCACCACCAACGTATAAATGAACATGTTCATTTACAAATATACCCTTATGGTGTGGTGTTAACGTGACTTTTGTCTATTGGATTGGCCTGAAATTAACAATATTCAAATACGATATTAATAACCTAATCCACTAACAGCCAAACAAAAAAGGTTCATGGTGGACCACATATGACTATGGAAAACTAATTTAATAAGAAACAATTCCCATTCGTGCACCTTTCCTTTAGTGTTCAGTGATGGTGAACGACACTCGAGATTGACTATCTTCTGATTTTCTAGATATTGCAAGAGAAAGTTGAGTATGGTATTGAGCTCACGCGATAGGCGTGTCTTCGCAAAACCTAAATTAAAGTGGCGGCATTGCACCGTTGAAGTAAACAAAATCAAGGTAAGGGTATGTTTGTGTCATATCTAATTTGTGGTATATGATATTGAAGAAATGGTTTAGACACCCTATTTATAGAAAATTTGGAGCAATTTGGTCCCAAAAATTTTTATCTTGTGTCAGGGCATGTTTCAGAAATACACTTCTGAAACAACCTAGAACATTCCCTGATTGTTTTTTTAACTTTCAGAAATGCATCTCTGAAACACTTTGATTTATGGTGCGTTCGGAGATACATATCTGAAGGGTATTTTCAGGTTTTAATGGGTTTTTTCTCACCCCAAAGAGGTGTACAAAGAAATTTCCCACTTTTTCTTGACGAGAGGTTAAAACAACGGAATTTTTATAAGCTAGAGATATAACCCAAACTTATTTTTATAGTGAGATTTTTCAAATTTTGCTCATAAGACAGGGGAATGTGGTATTAACCCTAGCTTTAATATACATATTTTATACTTTTATTTTAATTGTGTTATGGATCATCCTTGGGCTCACATGAAAATAAGTCAAGTAATGAGAAGGCTCAATCCATATACATGATGATTGAATTAATGAAGATTAAGTGGTATCATAGTTAAGAGTCTAACACTTAATCATCGCCCTCAAATGATTTTTCACGGTCAAATTTAATCGAAAAGGTCATCCATATTCTATGTTGGATGACCTTGAAACCTTACCCTTTGAAACTTACTTAGAAGATCATACCAAGTTGTAGGTGCTTGTTTCAAACTATAAAAAGCCTTTTTTTAATTTGAAAACATTATCATAAAAAGATGAGTATACAAAATCTGAATGTTGATCAAAATACATTTTCTTATGAATGTAATCGTTCAACACTCTTTATATCCATTTAAAAGGGTCTAAAATTCATGATGCATGAGAAAGCTAAATGCATCCTCATGTCTTCTAGTGAAGCTAAAGAGGTGCGAGTTTCATCAAAATCTATGTCTTTCTGTTGATTGTGTCTTTTTGAAATAAGTTTCGCTTTATTTATCAAAACATTTCCATTCTCATCAAGCTTGTTGAAAAATACCTAACAGGTTCCAATTACTTGATTAATCGGAGCCATGAAAAAAACTTCTCAAACGTTGTTTCTTTTAAATTGATTAAACTTTTTTTCCTGTATAACAAGAGACCAATGTTCATTAATGAGAACCTCATCAACTTTCTTTGGCTTAATTTGAGAAACAAAATTCACATGGTTACGTACTTTTCTAAGGGAGTGTTAAGTTGTGACCTCTTAGAAATATCTTCAATGATATTATAAATCAAATAGTCTCTGGCAATTTTACATTCTTTGGAAATATCTACGCTAGCTTATTCAACTTGGATATCTTCAATTTGACTTTAATATTGATCTTTATCTTTTAAAGATGTTTCTTTTGGATACATGCACGCCTAACTGTTGAACATGTGGAATTATACACAAAGGGGGTGAAATATGGAAGTTTGAAAAGTGATAGTTTAAAACAAATTCATTTTCCAAATCAAAGTTTGAAAACATTTTCAAAAAAAATATTTGGATATGCAACAAAAAATAGGGATAAAGAAAATAAGTGGAAACTAAAAGTTAAGGGAATAAATATAACACTGTATAGTTACAGAGGCTTTGTCTTTAAAAAGTAACATACCCCTATTCCAAATCATTGATCTTGACAGTATCAAATAATTATTGGGATCTTTTAGTATGTTAAGTCCACGAACCCCATTATAAAAGGAATATAAAGTTTTAGGTGAACTTCCAATCAAACAACGAACTAGGAAATGAAACGGTTAGTCTTCACACCAAACAATGAAAAGGTTAGTCTCTAAGACAATTTGAGGGTTTGCACTGGATAATCTCGATACAAAATGGAGTTTTGAGTTGGTTATCATCTGAACTAAACCAAGGTTTTACACGGGTTAACCATGACCCGAATCAAGATTTTTACTAGGCTGATCTCGAACCTACTAAGCTTTTACACTTGTTGAACTCCGAAACTGGGTGAGATTTAATACATGACTAATCTCAAACCTACTAATTTTTTGTACAGATCCGAGCTCAAGAACCATTGTGAAGATTTTTTATGGTTATTCTTCATGCATACAAAATGAGAGTTTTTTTTTAATGGAGGAGCTCACGAACCAAATAGAGACTTATACCAATCCCCTAAAGAAGTTTAGCTCCAAACATAAATGATCAATTCATAACTAATAAGACTTTACTAAAGAGGAAATATAACTCTTCATAAATTTACAATAATTCCATTCACCCATAACAATTTCCTCACTGAACTCAATAACGCTTTGGAAGCACAATGACTAAAGATGTGAGAGAAAGTGAAGTATTTTTAGAGAGATTGCGAGAAAAGGAAAAGTGAGAAATTCATGTTTTTCCGAGTGTTAAGAAATTAAAGGGAAGTACTCTATTTACAAGTCAAGATATGGCTCAAATTAGGAAAAATCAATGGGCAAAATAAATGACCTAATCGACTAGCTAATAGATTAGGCATATGCAATAATCAATTAATTTTGCACAAATTGAAACGTTTTGATAGAGACTCGTTACCATTCATTAAGACACTGAATTAATCAATTATGGACTTAATCATCTCTCATCTAATCGGTATATGTTATAATTGATTAAAACATTTAAAATTTTGTCCTAATTAATGTGATCGTTCTCAATTCATTTGGATAAGCTCCAAAATCATTTTTGATAATTTTATTTAAAAATGAGAGGCTAAGAAAAACTTTAAATGTGTATGTTTTAACCTTACTACTTACAAAAATGCTCATGTGTTAGTACAAAATATTGATCATTCAACCATATATGATCTAACTAATATTATGTAATTTTATGTAATTTTTTCAAACCCAGTTGTTAATAGAGAAAAACCATTGCTAATACTAACCTATTCAATTCACACATTAAGTGTGTCACCGCTTTTAAAATTGGTAATATTTTTTAATAGTTTTGACGAGACACATCCTTATAAAACAAGACGTAGTGTATTAATGTGTATTGATTCAATTGTCTAAATATTTATCCTATAAATATGAACTATATAATTGTGTAAAAGGGACACGTGTCAATCACATAATAAAAAGACATTGGTTTCTCTTTAACCTTTTATCATACTCTACAGTTTATTAAATACTATAAGGAATGTTATTTAACAAATTGAATTTTATATAGTGTAACAATTTTAATGTCATGTCAATAAAATAATCTGAGAAACTAATTTAATAAATTTAAAATACATAAATTACTAGATTTGGCATTATTTTTCATAACCATTTTTATTGAAACGTGCAAACATCTCTATAATCAACCCTCAATTACAAATCAAAGTAACACAACACATGACAACATCAGACAAAACAAACATACCATTGATTGATGATAAAAATTGAAATCAATTTATTCCCCTTAATCTTAATTTATTAAGGTGTGACGTGTAAATATTAATTAAATTTTAACAGTCCAATCCATGTTTAACAAGTTTATATTGACACCCAATCCATGTTCAATCATTTTTCTTGTAAGTAGATTTTTCCAATCTCCCATTTGAGCAAGAAGGAAAAAAAGCTTTGTTTTCAACTCCATGAGACATTTTTCTAGTCTTATTGACTTCCAAGTTACTCAAATTCTCAAAACTACACAAATTTAATATCATCAACCATACCTTTAGATTCTTCTTCTTTGGAGAATGGACACTCCAAAAACTTAGCAATCTCTTTCAAATAAAAATCAGGCTTCATTTTCATTTCTTCATATTTCAAGAACATAACCTTCTCAGAACTTTCCAAGCTTTCCTTCCAATATCCCAATACATGCTCCCAAAAAGGTCTAAAAAGACTTACTCCTTTACAAAAACTCTCAAAAGCATCTTCTAATGAAAGTACTTCACTATTTTGTGGTCTTATCTTATTTACGAAATGCCATAATGAAACAAAAATGTCTTTGGGATCTCTACATAGATACACTATCTTGCAAGTATAGTCTTTCACAAATTTTGGCAATGATTCATAAGGTAGATGTGTAGAGAAGAGTCTTGAAGGAGATATTGTTTGGAGATCAAGAACGGAATCTTATTCGTAGTTAAGACTAGACAAGAAGGGAACAGGATCATGAGGGTTGGTAGTGAGCAAAGGATGGTTACTGTGAATGTTTGGATATTTGTTGCGGTTTATCAAAGCAAAAGATAGTGCTTTGAGCCAAGTGGTACCTGATTTGGGACCAGTGACTAAGAAAATATCAGTATCAAGGGCTTGAAAATGCTTTTGACAAGATATAACACCTTGGAAATGATTTGGAGTAAACCAAAATCCTTGTTATTGATGGAAGGTAGTAGTAATCCAACCTTTTTCTAATGGCAACGTGGGCATCAACTCCTTGCATTCTTGACTTAAGTTAGATTCTTGCAAGTATTTTGGTACAAGAATATTTTCATCACTTAATTCTTCCATGGTATTAATATTTGGAGTTATAACTCTTCTTTAGTTTCTTAAGATCCTACAAGTTGGTTCAAATATATATACTACTATAATAAATGGTAAAATGAGCAACTTGAGTAGAAATAAAATTGCATACCATATATGGCAATATAATACTACCAAAAGTATTTAATAAAATTGCATACCATATAGGGCAAGATACTACTACCAAAAATAATTAATAAAATTGCATACCATATAGGGCAAGATAATACGAACAAAAATAATTAATCCCACCAACAAATTTAATATCATATCTTAGACATATTTTATCAAGTTAGTGGTAAATATTTTTATTTTCTTTCAAATAACATATTGAATATTTTTTACTAGAGATAATATTTTAATTAAACAAATATAGTCTAAGATATTATATTTATTTTAAAGGAAAAGATAAGTTGGACATTAATTAAGAGATAGAAAATATAGTTTTTTTTCTCTAAAACTATGTGTATTAATTGCGTTAAAAATATAAATACTTGATTTTTTTTAAATATTATTGTATGAATTTCAATGCATTGAATATGTAATATTTGCTTTATTTAGCATTATTAACCCGTACCCTACAAATACTCTTAGGGCAGTTGTTAGCAACACCCTTTATACATTATTGATATAGATTTTAGATTGAATCACTATAACAACTATGGACTTTTTCTGCATTATGGAGAATTTTTAACAATTGTATTAAAAGACATGATGTGGTTGACATGAATGCATACCGGATGGAAACTTTCTTTTATTTATTTCTTCTTCAAAATAGAGTCTATAACTCCAGTCCAGCATTGAGAAACTCAGTGACATACCACTCTTCCATGAGTTTCCTTTTCTCTTCAAGTCCAAGAGTAAGAGAAAACTCTAATGGATGGTAATGTTCATATAAATTCTGCCTTTTCTCTTCAACTATACACTGCAGAATCTTCGTCAAGCTCCAGCTGAATCGCCTCTAAAGGATCAAGGTCTAAAAGATTATCACCATAGTCAAGTGGAGGCTCCTCGTCATCCTTGTCCTCTTAAAATGACAATGATCCCTTTTCTCTCTTCTCATCATTATCCACACTGTACTCTACTGCATAATAGTTTATTCAGGTAAGAATCATTAAGGCATTGGCATATTTTCCAGAAGCGGTATAAGCTTAAGTTCTCCGAGATAAACACATTTGTTGTAATGGATTTTCTTTGAGGACATATCACCATGATCCCTAAAATACAGAACAGCAAATAAACAGAACTTGCAACAACAGTAGCAAGTAACTTTGTAATAAGATAGAAGTTCATCTTAATTACTTAGTGAAAGGATACAACACAAATGAGAATCCCATTATCTTCCATTTAACAAAAAATAAGAATCATATGCATATAGTATCTGCTAAGGAGGAGGAATCGAAGGAACCATGAGTATTCCATAACTTCATCATCTATTTCTAATTCCACAGCGAAACAAAACCACTAGTTGGAGAACCAAAAGCTAGAAAGCATTTTTCTATATATCAAAATGAGAACTCAGCGATTGATTTTTCTTTTAGTTTCCTCATTTACCAAACTAATAAGTTCTTGTTTTCTAGCATAATGAACTCAGCAGCAGATTTATAACCATGAAACTAACTACATTTTACTGTACATATCTTTAACACAATATATTGCCAAGCGGAATAAATTCATATTAATCTGTCATACATTTTTCAACAATGATCTTGAGTACAATTCTCCAAATTCTACAGAGCCTGAAAATTATTTATAGTAAAGAGAAATACAAAATCACTTTTTCTAACTGTAAACAAACCAAAATAACTTGTGCTTTTTCTTAAAAATCTCAAAAATATATTCTTCAAATTACTGCATAACAAAATCACTTTTAGTGCTATTCTGGTCTACAAAAAATTTCAGTCTGCCTCAGTCTGCAAGCTGCGTTTTCAGTATTCACAATATTATCTTCTAAAATCAATACTCAATAGAAGTTATTTGGCTTTCCAATTTTAATATTCTGCTCTGCAAGGAATCCTATTATGGCATTCTTCTGCCACCCCTTGAAGCTCCTGCAATAAATTTCAAGAGTAAATAATAGCTTGAGCGAAAAGTAAAAGCATTGCGGTCTATTTACAAAAAATTCCATGCGTTCTAGTTGCCGATGATTTATGAACTTTTTAGCTCTCAATTATCATATAGCTTTCAGTTAATGCCTTGCATGCATACAAACAACTGATTTCAGAAGGATGATGCCTCGTTAAGCTTACTTTTGGTCAAGATGTGCAAGAATTTCACCACCCGGGAAAGCAGATTTAGTTGCCTCATATGCAGCTTTTATAGACTGTTTCCATGTTCCTCCAATCTCCCCATTTGTTTCTCCTTTTGGATCTTCCATTGGGACTGAATATCCCGAAAGTAGGTGGCCAGCCCAGACATCATCTTTCCTGTATCGCAAAAGCAAAGCAAGTATCCTTTTCATAGTTCTTCTAAGTTTTTATCTATTTATTTTATTCAAAAGCTTAAAAATCATTTTGAAGATCGCAAAATGTGATGTAAATATTCGAGTAAAATAAAAGGGGTTTTCAAAATAACTTAAAAGTTAAAAGAGGTTGAGACTTAAGAATAGTTTCTTATCTCGCATTTATATAATCAGAAAATCCAATTCTAACTTCACTTACAATATTACATCCATATGCCTAGGCACATAATGTCCACCGCCTATCCCAAAAAGGACTTTCTTCTTATCATTCGCCCTGTAAGAGAGTGAGTATTGGATTCAGATTATAAAATTTTCACCAATTGTAGAAGGAAGCTCTAACACATAAATGAAAGAATTCTAAATATTGATTACAATTGGATAAACAACTAAATTAAGCGATTATAGCATAGGCACACTTATCATCGGTACAATTTTTTAACACTTAAAATTCTACCTGCTCCAGTTCCCGACATCAGTCCCTCCCCCGAGTCCAAGTCCTTCCCAAACTAACTGTAAGAATTCAAAAACAACATAATTTCAGTAAACAAAATAAATACTACTAGCACTATTATTCCCGGGCAAAGCATGTAGCTTTTAGCAAAAGAATGTATCCATAGAGAGAAGTTCTACATGTTGATGCAAAGGTTATGGAAAAGTATAAAAGTAAACTCAACCTGAGCCATAACTTGAGCAGCATCTTGTCGCTTCCAATAGTCTTCAGTACTACCTATACCATAACAGAAATTCAGTTGTTAAAACAAGATGTATCAATCTAAAATACATCTAGGAGGGAAGAAAGAGATCTCACCAATCTCCAGAAACATGGTTGGGTGGTTTGTCAAAGGTCCGTGATGAGTGGCCTCCAAAGTAATCTAAATTGAGGAAACACATAAAAATGATTGAAATTCAAAACAAATGAAGGCATCTTGGTCCAATACTGAAAACAAGAAAAGAACCTCAAATTCAGGGAGTAGATTATGAGCCTGAGCAATATTTTTCAAAAGTCTAATCCAAGGACCGATCCTAGGATTTGGCAGTGCTGCCCATCCTGGTTTCCCACCTTGAGGTGGAATGTCACCTTCACGCAAATGAGGAACTCCTGCAAAAACACAGTCTGTCATGATAATGGTTTGGCGAGGCAGAAAGAATTAGAGGAAAAAGTGATAAGCAAAATTACCAATAGGATGAACAGTGAGAGCGGGTTTATTAGAAGCAGCAGTGTGTTTACTTAAGAAGATAACTTCATCAACAACCTCTCCAGTTACCTTTTCCCACCTTTCATCCAAATAATCTTCCACCACTATGCTCTTTCCATGAACTAAAACCCTCACCCCTTTATTCACAAAACTCTTCATGTCATCCTAAGTTCATAAACCACCCATTACTAGAAAACATTACTAATAAATAAAGAAAGTAAACAAGAAAAAGAAAAAAGGTTTTTGGTGGTTTGAACCTGGAAATGGGGACCGGGTTGCCAACCTGGTAGGGCTAAGAGGGCATTGGCTGGGTTGATTGAAGCCGGGTCGATTGTTGTTGCAACGAGAAGAGACACCATTGGAAGATGATGACGATGAGTTGAAGAAGACGAAGAAAGGTTGGAAAGTGATTTTGATGGTGGGATTCTGAAGCTGCTGCTGCTGCGGTTTAGGTGAAAAAGAGAGTGACAGGAATGAACAATACCATGTAACATGTCATGGGGAAGAAGAATTTTGTTTTGTCACCTGTTCTTAAAAGTAAAATCTACCAACCTTATTGGGTATCTAAACGTGTGCAAAATATTGTTTTTATTCAATGTATGTACTAATGTATCTAGGGGTGTGACTAACGGTTCCTTCCGATTCGTTGGGCATGTTGGTTTTACCTGCACTTTCAGTGTAGTGCGGTTAAAAATTTAGATTTTCATCCTAGTCTTGTTTTGTTCCATTCTTTTGCGGATTTTTATGAGTTATGTATTTTCATAAAGTTTTACATTTTTAAATTTAAAATGTGTAGTGTCCGTTGATTTTTCTCTGTCCCACACTCTTTTTTTTTACAGATGAACATATGTTTTAGGTCCTCATCCTCAACTATAATAATCATGTCTTATTTTTTTTTGCGAATTTTTGCAAAGCAGACCTAAACGGGACAGACATGCCCTTATGCCAACCTTATATGTATGTATAAAAATTCAAAAGTCTTAGCATATGCTAAATTATATAAATGCACTAATAAAAGAACCATTTGAAGAATTAAAATTGGTAACAAATTGTAGTTAATTTTTTGATACATTTCAATACATACTTTAAAGATAAAAAGTATTATTAGTGAAAGAAAAATTTGAAAATAATTTTTTTTTGTGTGGTTTGCAGTGTTTTAGTGATAGTGTTATTGAGATTAATATAGATTCGGTAGAAGTAATGAAGAATATAAAGTATAATAAGTTTCATAACTTTATTGGAAGAGCTTTAATAATTAGGATTAATGATATATTTGAATAGACCAAAGGAAGTGGAATGCAACTTAACAAAATAATATAAACGTATATGTTACTGTTTAGATTAATTAAAAACAAATGGAATGTAGCATAATTGGATGAAATGTATTTTATCACCTTCTATTATTTTTATACTCTTTAATTTTAGCAGAAAGACAAAATCTCTCTACTCTATCATGAAATACCTAAATAATATAATGAAATATTTATTTCATTCAACTCCACTCTCCACTATGTTTCGTTCCATTCTGCTCCGTTCATTTTATTATATCCAACTATAGCCTAAAGTCTTGATTGGGTTGAAGTGGGATGTTGAGATTCGTCATATTTATAGATAAGAGAATCAATGTGTAAATATTATTGCGAAGAGTAGTATTGAGCTTTTGAAAAGTTATTGTTACTTTGAGGAGTATCCTCTTTGATGAAGACATCTTCTTGATGATAATTTGATGGGAGTTTCGATTCTCCAATTAGTAGTGTAATTTGTGGTTTAGGCTTTTGCACTGTATTTTACAAAAAAAATTTGAAAATCAAAATTGTTAACCAAAATATAGTTACAAAAATATTTCTTATAATTTTTTTTATGTGAGATCATGATAAGCTTTTAGAATGCAACTTAGTTAAAAAGATTTAATTTAAAAAAATATTGTTTACTTACAAATAATTCCCTCGTATAGATGCTTTTGCTTATTTTCTAAATAACAAAATATCAGCGTGCGTGCCATTTTTTTTGTTTGAGAAGGAATAATTTTTAATATGTTATTTTTTTGTCAATATTTTTAAAATTTTCAAAGTTTCGTTTGGTTTGACATAAATGGAGAAGAGGGGAGGGGAGAGAAAATTTAATATTATATGTGTTTGATTCGACTTTTAAAAAAGCATGAGAGGTTGATGGAGAAGAGCAAGACATCTTCATTATTGTCCATAGCAGCATACATGTCTGCTAAGGCGTTCTGCGTAGGGGATAAAGCTTTCCTGTTAATCATGGTCGTAAATGGCTAGGTGTAAAAGTTGAGGTTAACAATGAGTAGGGTGATAGTAGTGAAAATGTGTGGCCTAGGTTAGTTTTATCAGGGCCCCACGATGGCCTCAACTATACTAGTTAAAATGTATATGTGTGCATGTTATGCTTGGAAGGGCATGGACACTCATAGTTCATAGTAGGGTGATAACAATAATGGTTGTTAAGACTTGCCCACAACAATGATAAGTCTTGTACGGTGGTGTTTATGGTGGTTTAAAGGGTCTGGTCCCACTAGGTGAGAGGATTTATATATGTGTTGAGTGTTTAGGTATTAGTGTATGAGTTATTATATCCATTTCTACTTACAAGGAAATGTGTTTATAGAGGCTTCTTTGGGTCTAGAGTTTTGAAAACCCTTAGGGGAGACAACATCTACTGCATGACTATGGGAGATTGTTGACCACTAATTCTTTAGGAAATCGTGGTGTACTTTCTCTCATCTGACTAACAAGAGACAAAGGTGTTACAAACATCATCAGTGCCAAGGACGAGGTCCCCTGTTTTGTGAGGAAGTCGCATAGGTGAAATCACTCTTAGGTGAGGATAACTGAGTCGTTAGTGTTTAAAACTCTCACAAATATAACACTAACATATTTGGTTGAGTTGAGATTTCAATCATGATTATCCTATAAACTAGTTAAGTATGTACATGTCAATTTCAACATATAAGCATAATAAATTTTAAGCTAAAGTTTGCTTCCGCCATGCAAAATCACTTTTGTTTTGGAAACTGATAAAAAAAATTATAACTATTTTCAACAAAAGAAATTTTTAAAATGTTCATTCACCCCATCTTGACAGTTTCTTCTCCATATTCTCGTCCAATATTCTTCCCCCGTGCCCTGTTGAGTCAAAGAGTGTTATGCTTCTTCAAAAAATATATGAGCCATAGTTGAGTTACTCATACTAGCGGAGAGTATAGAAGATGTAGGGCAAAAAAGATCTTTAAAAAAAGCCAATGTTTCTTCCTTAAGAGTAATAACATCATTGCGCCAAACACCAATGGGAATATGAATGTCATAGACTTTATTTCTCTTCCACCTGATTACCATCTTAGCATGAAAAAAATTGGTGTTACGACCTCTCAATTTAGTCCAATCATCTATAGCCTTTTGATACCCTTGAATATATTTTTGTACAAGGATATCATCATACTCTTCAAAGCGTGTTGGATACCCCCAAGTCTCTTCTCAATGTTGTGCTTCTGTTTAATGATATTTCCAAAAGTTTCCTTATTGAAATGGATAAAATCATGTTGCATATTTTAGAGATAAGCTACAATACCATATGAAAATTTACTACAAGAAGTATGGATTATATTAGAGTATTCTAGGTGATTGATCCAAGTTGCCTTAAACCTAAAAGGATGTGTCTCCTTGTCTTTAAGGGGAAGGTCACACCAAAGGAGAATGAGGTTGTGACCATAATGAAATTTACACAACATCTTAACATATGCATCAGGGGAAGGCCATGTGCCAAGCAACGTCAACCAGGGTCTTATCTAGCTAGCGATACACCTTCGATTACCAGCATAAGCTTATTCCACGTGAGTTTCCCAACAATCATGTCTACTTCAACTAACTTATATTTATCAATGACATTCAACAAAGTTGCTGCCCTATAATGACTAAAATTTTCTCCTTTTTGTTCACAAAGATTAATGATGTCATTAAAGACTCCAACTAGCATCTAAGGACCATTAACAATGTTTCTTCGATCATTGAGGTGAAGCCACATGTTAAGATAAAAAATGTACATGAGACTCGCATGAATTTCAAAAAAGGAAGTTCTCAATGATAGCTTAATAGTAATTGTATCCATAAAGATATCATGCATCCATTTATAATGGTACTACCACTTTTCTTTTAACACCCAAATGCCACCGGATTGACGTAGTAGTCATCACCCACACATCTATCTCTATCCCATAAGGATTTGGTCTTATGCAAACCAATGTGTGTTTTCATAACGATTAAAAATGTTGTAGAGTGTTTTCTAATCACATCCACTATGTGTCTTTCAATTTTATTATTAGAGGCTCCCCGTATATTCTAGGAGAGCACTGTGACTTCTTTGAAACCTAACATAACAAGTTAAGTTGATGGAGGTGACAAAGCAATTCCCAAATGTTGGAACAAAATTGTACATATCTCTTGGGTTTTGATGATAACAAAGTTTTTAAAGAACAGTTAGATATACTACCATTTGTTTAAGTGTGCAGAATTCTAAGCTTAAAAATCAACTTGATTTTGACCCTGATAAAGAGTTTGTGAATAAAAGCTTAAGGTGTCATTTTCGGAAGGATCAAATTTGATGAATCAACACTTGGTATATCAGTTTTTGGTGACAACTCAAACTCTAAAGATCTGAGTTAAAGGTACTCAGCTCTTGGTCTGTACTTTGTTTCTAAAGCATAACCATCTTGTCAAAGCCAGATTTTGGAGAAAGTCAACTAGAGTTTCTTAGTGCAAGGCTTAAGGAAAATTGACATGGCCTACTAAGTCCGCTCTAACAAATTTGTAGATACCTGGTATGACAAAGACACCTTAATCAAAGCTATTTCACAAAGGATGAAGACCTTAACAGATCAACTTCCAACACCTCTCTTTGAACTACTTCTTTATAAAGATCATTTCTTTAAGTCATTTTACAATGTCTGTTTTCCGCCTCTATAAAAGGAGTGAAGTTTTGAAGGAAGACAACAACGAGAGAACGAACAATCCAACAAGAGCAACCTTGAACATATTTTGTTAAAGTTATTTGTTACACAAGATCTTGAGATTTCTTATATATCTTAGAAATATTAAGTGTTTATAGAATCTTTGTTTGTGTTGTATTACTTCTATACTTCTGATTTTATATCAAGTATAGTTGTTATCTATTCTTCTAAACTGATTTTTTAGAGTACAAGAAGTCTTTTGCTAGTTTGTTTAAGTATTGCAAGTCTCTTGCTTGTGTGTTTGAGCAGAAATCTCTTTTTAGTGTGATTGAGCTGTTGAAGTCTCATGCTAATTTGCTTGAGCAAAGTGTAATCTGATTGATTATAGTGAAAATCTCTTGTTGGGCAAGGGAACTGAACTACTCTTAGTTTGTGAGAGGAATCGGGATAACTATGTGTAGCTAACTACTTTTTGATCAGATTATGAAGTTGTTTTTTAAGAAATAAAAAAGAATTCACTATACACAATTCAACCCCCTTCTTGTGTATTTTTCTCACCTTCACCAGACACAAGACAATTTACGTAGCCGATTCCCATTTAATGAGAGTTTCACGAACACCTCCCTCTTCTCGAGTAACACCCTTATCCATAACACAATGGTTATTTTCATGTGTCTGACTTGCTGTAAGATTAAAATGAAGAATATTGTATTGTGTGATGGTCTCCAAACCCAAATATACTATAAGAACGATTGGGTGTATTTCATAGTGTTACACACACCATTTTGTGCCATACAGGAGTTAAAAGTTGGCCAAATTTTGTGCGAAGGTCCACTTATAGCAAGATGTGGCTCAAAAATAGAAGACTTTCCCTTGGCACGTGGGGATCCTCCGCATGGTGGCTGACACGCGTCTCAGATTGATCCAATTTTATCAAATATTTGTTTCTTGGCAACTGCGTAAAGTTGATTGGGTCCAACAATTTTGTTGCCATCACTCATTTCTTTTAAGGAATCATCAATCGCCTTGATGTTAGAACTTCCCAGATCTTTAGACGCATTATTAGATAAATATTTCCCTTGATCATAATTGACTATTTTGTTGTGTTTTTCCCCTCTATATCACTGATAAATCACCATGAACTACATTCATTTCTCTATATTTTTTGCTAAAATTTTGACAATACCATCACCCATTTCCTAATGCAGTCCGATAGTCTTTTCTCATGGACAACACCGTAAGAATGGCCGACTGCGTCAAATTATTTGGTGTATTCTTACAATCACGAGTGTGATGTCCATAACAACCACAACTGGAGCAAATAAGGTGAAGACCTTCAACTACACATTGTACTTGTGGCCATTAACATTGCTCTTTATGACAACCGACAAGACCAGATTAATCTCCACACAAATTCTCGCAAACCTTCCCCTATCTATATTCAGGGTGTTAGTATCTATCTTAATATGAGTATTCACAACAGATGCCCAACCAAGAATGAGACTTTCATAATAATACAATAAGTTAAGCCTTAGAAATCGAATCCAAACCAGAGTTTTCTCCACCTTTTTGAGAGACGCAGAGTTTGGAGTTCATCGAGCCACTGCTAAATAATGGTCAAATAACATCTAGGGGACTTCTGACACAATTTTACCCCTATCTGCGAGCAATACACATCTGACCATAAAGAAACCATTGTCAATGTCCATGATCTCAAAACCTATGATAAGTTTCCAGATCTTTTTTTAGCGTATCCTTCATCAAATGATAGCCCACATTCTTCCTAAGGAGTTTAATGACTAACGCCTCCTTCCAAAGATTGCACAACTCCTGAAAAAGCTTCTTATCCATCGTGATCTCTGGTAGCAATAAATTTCCTACTAGAAGAGAGGCTTTCATAAGTCTATTTTCAATCGGTTTCCTTCTTCAAGACTTTCATAAATCCATTTCAATCAGGTACACTCTCTCATTCATAGTAGTGACTCCTTGACCTTCTATGATAATATCTCGAAACGACGGTCTATGAGACTCAGATGTAGAGACGGACCCATGTAAAATTGTACGTGGGCCGTTGATGCCCCCAATGAGATTTGAATAATTCTTTATATTACATGTGTTGAATAAATGTTTACTATAGTTTTGTATCATATTATATATTTATCAACAGTTGAAAGAAATTTATAAAGCCTATACAACTCAATTTTTTGAGTCCATCCTTACTTAAATGCACCTCCATCTGATGGTATGGAAAACAACGATAACGTGGAAGTGTCCAACACAAAAGGTTTCAAGCAAAAACTTTTATGCTATTCAAAAGTTGTTGCACGACTTAAGTTTTGTATCTGTGAATAAATATATAAAATGCCTTTCTATTATAATTGAAATAGAATAATTTTTCCAGAACGAAAAAATATAAATTATTTTATAATTAAATAAGAGAAAATAGATGATACTCTAACAATGTAAAAAAATTTTACACTGTCAACTAATCACGATCATGAATCAAGCCAAATCATATTTTAATTTAAAAAAAAATTATATGACATGCCATAACATTATGTTTCTATTGGATAAAAGTATAAAATATATTTACAATGACAATGCTCTCCTTTAAACTCGTTAAATAATGAATTAATGGAAATACATCAATAATGAAACAATTTTACAATTTTAGTGGAATTATAATCGTTAATTTTTATAGAAATTTGACTTTTTCTTTAATCACATATAATTTTTTTTTTTAAAGATTGTGATGCATTGATATAGACATTTAAACTCTTAAATAATTACCTTTTACTTTAATTTTCATTCACATTTCTACTCCCATAATTTAATATTTTTCAAATAATATATCTTAATTTTAAATTAATTTAATGGTTTTGGGTTTAAATTAGGCATTTAGGTGTTGTTGAAAGGACAGAACAAATGTTACGTTCCTTTTCATCTTCACTTCACAAAGTTTCTCTTTTCATGGCATCCGAAAAACCGCAACGTTTTCACCAAAGTAACTCTCTTTCTTTCTTCTTTCTCTGTTATTTGATTTCGTTACATAAACTATTTTAATTTTATTTTCGATTTTGAGTTTTCAGCAGTTTCAGGAACCAACTTCCAGAACACAACAAAGAGGGCAAAAACCATGGCCACTGCCACTGCAAATGCAACTGAGTCTGCTTTGAAGGAGCCTTTTACAGGATATGTTGATTATCTCAATAACCTTGTAATCTTTCTTATCTTTGATTTTTCTAGCTTTCTGAATTTCATTGCATGAATGTGACTTCATTGTGTAAATGAGTGAAGAAATTAGCTTAAGGGTTATGGTTTTGATGCCTAAAGATTTTATTTTTATTAGTTTTTATATTTGGGGTGTGGATGTGGTGAGGTTTTGAGAAATGGTAAGTCTCATTTAGGTTTACACCTTTAGAATAGGTGTGTCGCGGTGTCTGACACGCATTGTTGGTGTCCGACACTTGTTTGAGTGTCCGACACCTGCACGACATGAGTTGGCAAAGTCAGGCAAATGTTTCCGAAAAAAATGTAGTTTTGAATTGGTCAGACATTCAATTGTTGCTCATACAATACACCGGATGAGACACTTGTATGAGTCTATTAACATTTATTGCTTTTAGTTCCTTGTCTCAATTGTACCGATTTCAGTGTGCTATAATATCTAGTTCACAATGAAATGTTTTGATGTTTCGGCTGGTGGAGATGATGAGTATTGTTGAAGAAAAAACTATCACCTTACAAAACCGGCTTTCGATGCGAGGGGTGTATTTTATAGTAAAACGATTTTCTGGTTTTAGAGAAATTGATAGAAACTCGGGAAAAAGATATAGAAAGTTGGTTATTTATTGAATAAAATAATTGAGTGTGAATGGATTACAATGCAACCCAGAGCCAACTGACTCCTACCAGAGAATAGTTCTCCTTACTCTAACCACCAAGAATACATGATCCCCTCTCTCCCCCTATTGACGCTTACTTATAGCTATTCAAACAGAACCACAATAGAAAGGATTCAACGTCCTTCTAACTACTTGCCCCCACTTCTCTTCCTTCTAGAATATACCTTCCAAATAATGGGCCTAGGTGGAACCACCCCAATATCAATATTGGGCTCAGCACTACTAGACTTTGGGGTTCTGTCAGAAATGATCTACATACTCTTGACTTTTGAGGTGTAACCTGTGGATGTATGATGTCAATTCTGACACATCTTTGTGACTCCGGGGTGTGCATGCCTCTCATTGGGCGGATTGGGCCTTGCACACAATCCTCATGTTATGAGGATTCAAAGGTTAAATGAAATGACAATCTCTTATTTTATTTCTTTCATTATTCATTTAACGAGAATGCTCAGTCAAAATGATTTTTTTCTCTTTGTATTCAATCATCCATAAAATACTTGCAGCTTGTGACCGAAAGAAGTTGATACGGTGGAAAAATTGAAAGATTGTTAACTGTTAAGTGTGTTTGGAATGGAAATGTTTAGATCTTAAACCTTTTGGTCATATGTTTGTTCCTTCTCTTAGCTTTGGCCATTAGTCCGTTTTTAAAGGATTAGTATACTGAAGTGGAAGGTTTTATCTGAAAGAATCTCTGTCTCTCCTAAAATTTAATTTGTATTTTTGTGCTTAAGCCAATATTTGGTGCACACTGCATGCTTCTCCTTCATATAAAGTTTTGATTCACTGGTAATATTTAGAATCCGGCTTTAGAATAATTTGAATGCTTTTGAATTTGAAGTATATGGATATTGAGTGAGTAATGAGTATCCTGCATAGTCATTCCCTTTACAACATTGCTACATACCATTCAATGCTATTGACTGTTATTTTGAGACTTTTGTAAACCTGTATTTGTAGAATGATAAACGGGAAAGAGTGGTGAAAGCAAGTCGTGATATAACAATGAATAGCAAAAAGGTCATATTTCAAGTGCACAGGTTACCTATCGCTTATACATCTCAATCTCTTTAAGTGCAAATGTGATCTTTATCTTCTTGTCTTACATACCATATTCTATTTTTTTTTAACAAGGATGAGTAAATACAATAAAGTGGAAGTACTTGAGAAAGCAGAAAAGGATTTAGCAGCTGTGACAAACCAGTATGTGTCTCGACTAGTCAAAGAACTGCAGGGAACTGATTTTTGGAAGCTAAGACGAGCCTACTCACCTGGGGTATACTTTCAGTTACTTTCTTGTTTCAACGTTTGAGTTCAAATACTTTTATCTGATATTTTTGTTTGTGTTGGCAGATACAGGAGTATGTCGAAGCAGCTACGTTCTGCAGTTTCTGCAAAAACGGAACTCTTTTGAAGCTTGATGAGATGAATAACACATTGTTACCACTCAGTGATCCTTCTCTTCAGCCTCTGCAGATAAACATCCTTGACTATCTTTTAGGGGTGAATTTCTTTCTCGGTTTTTTACTGTTATCCAAGCGATCTATTCTTGTTGTTAACTATTTAATATAACAAACCCTGACAGTGACACGGCATTAACACCTTAAGACCAATAATAATTTGAGAAAAATAAATCATTGAATAGTTCTGACTCAAACACCTGACTGTGACACAACACTAACATCTCAACACCAATATTAATTTGAGAATAATGAATAATTGAATGGAATCACGCGTGTCGGTGTTATGTTAGTTTCATTGTTTTAGACACGGACACCGGAAATATCTTCAATCAGTATCAGTGCTACATAAGATATAACATTTTAATTAGGGCAGGTTCAATGGATTCTTAAGTGCTTGATTTGTTGTGATGATCTCTACAAGTCTGTTTTCTATTATCTCTCCTTTGGTAATCTCTATATGTAGATGAAGTAAGCATTCAACTAAATTATGCCTTTTCTCCATAAGGTTCTCAATATTCTGTTACAGCTTGCAGATTTGACAGGAGAGCTGATGCGGTTGGCTATTGGTAGAATATCAGACGGTGAACTTGAATTTGCTGAGAAAATATGCAGTTTTGCACGTGATATATATAGGGAGCTTACACTCGTCGTGCCACATATGGATGATAATTCTGATATGAAAACAAAGATGGATGTCATGCTTCAAAGTGTCATGAAAATAGAGAACGCTTGCTTTAGTGTTCATGTGAGGGGGTCAGAGTATATTCCACTTTTGGGATCAAATGATTCAAGTTCATTCTTAGTAGGAGTTCAAGATATTGAAATATGAGGTATTTCATTATTCTTAGTTTCCTATATTTACCTCTTAGTTTCTTTTACTAATGCAAAGATGTTTCCTTATCTTGTATAGGTTTTCTATTGGAAACAAAATGAAATCTATGCTGATGAGTGATATTTACTGTGAATCGCAGCGAAGACAATATGTATGGTTGTCATTTTATTTTAAATGTTAGAACATGTCACTTAATGTTATTAAAGCTTGTTTTCTTAGTTTTCTCTTAGATTCAAGAAACTTTGGCATGAAAATAGAATTATGCTACCATATGAGTATTTTGGTTTTTAATCAGAGACTAATATAGGTGTGTCCAAGCCTTGTTTTGAAATGTAGGTAGTTTTAACTGGATGAACCATGAATACCTACATCTTACATTTATTTTACAGAGTTATTTTGTGTAATTGGAGTAGAAGGCCAATTTCAGCAGGGGCCAACTTTGTGGTGGGGGATGAATCTTGAATGATAAACAATTAGTTGATCTTACTCTAGATTTTTACTGGCCACTCCCACACTTAAACCCGACACCCCCCAAAAGCCATACTTTTTACTATATTACCCTTGTATATTAAAAAAATCATATCACTATTCATTTATAACATTTCATTTTCTTTTTGAAAAGCATCCATTCTTACTGGATTTTTATTCCCACTATCGAATTAACGACAAGTATACAATTTTAGTGGTTTTTATTTTTATATTTAAAAACATGCATTTTTACTGTATTTTTAAATGTTAGGTAAAAACTCATGTTTCTCAAAACATTTTTATTGGATATTTTGAATATATCAGGAAAAATACATGTTTTTTTATCGTTGAAAAAACTGATAAAAATATATACTTTCTATCATATATTTTGAAAAAACTGGTAAAAATGCATCTATTTAGGCCAATTATTTTTTTAAAAATTCGATAAAAATGCAAACAAACATATTGATTTTCTTCTTTCTAAAAAACTAGTAGTAATTTTTTTAAAATATATTTCACAAAAATTGGGAAAATCATGATGATTTTTGGATATTTCATCAGACAAGACGATTACTTAGTAGTGTGATTGAGGTTAAAGACTCTCATATACGTGAGAAAAGACTATCCCTGATTGATTCTCATAGCAGGCGAATGGCTGACCAGACCCGTGCACCCCGTAGTATCAAATGTATATTTTCTAGAGCTAATGGATGGGCCCGAAATCTTGATGATGGACCTGTCGTTGCAGTTCTTAAGGATGTTTAAGCAGCAATTAAGGTGGAGGGTCAACATGATAGGCAAATGGTAGTCGAGACAGATGTGACCCAACATATTAAGACACATGCCTTGACTGATATGGAGATAACTATTAGGCCGATATGGAGTTGCATCTCCAAAAATCATAAATGACCTATTTCGAAGATGCATTTCTGAAAAACTCAGTGTTTTGCTTCAATGTTAACGTTCCTAATCTTACCCTATCCACCCAAAAACTATCCAAATCACAGTGCATCCATTTAGCATTACCAATTTCAAATTCTAATACCACATAATACATTAAAAATAAACTACTTTACGTCAAAAGAAAAAATATAAAATGAAAAACTTACTCACAGAAGTGTTGATAAGGATTGAAGTAGAGGGTGAAGGATTGAAGTGAGTTGGGAATGGTAAGATTGAAGCAGAAGTTCATCAGTTGGTTGAGAAATTGATTAAAATAATATTGCTCACGAGCTCCAATGAAGAAGAAAAATATTCAGAAAATGAAAGAGAGGGAGGTTTGTGCACATTATATATATTGACTTCCTTCGAAAATTAATCACTAATTTTTTTTTCTTAATTTGAAAACAAGGATAAAATCGATGATGCGAACAAACCCTAAAACACTTTCGCAGATGGATTTCCGAGTTAAATTTAGGCTATTTGAAAAAACAGTGTGTTCAAAGATACATTTAAAAAAAATTGAGATATTTTTGACATTTCACCAAAAGCGAGGGAGAAAATATAAGTTTGGAAAAAGAAATTCCCTAATTAAATTACTATGATAATTTAATTGTACTTCCTTTCTTGTATTATTAAAGAATTTGTTTATGCAAGTTGCCTTTTCTTCTTCTTGGATTTAGAATGTGTTTGGGTAAACATGAATTAAGCACTAAATAAGAAAAAGGGAATGTGATATAACTACTTTTGGTGTATGTTATAATGTAAAGTAATCTTTACATATACTACAGCATATTTTTACAATAGTGATTTTGCATGCATTATTTTCACAATTTCAGAGGCCACAAAATTGTTTTTTTAAAACAAGTCCCATAATTTAAAGAACTCGGATTATGGCCTCTGTAAATTACTTATGAACCTTTTGGATCATGAGCCACTTCATAATAAGTAGAATACTTAATCCAAAAGCACTTTGAAGAAATAATCTATGTCTGTCAATTTTACTGGATCTTGCATTCGAATCTAATCCTAAAAATGCAGCAGAACCAAATTTTTTGGGGAAGATCTTTGTCACCAATTAAAGTATCTGGAATTGCGCGGAGAGAATGTTCGGTTTAGCAACAACAAATAATTGATTACACTTATTCAATCATAATACCTATCCTATCATTCAGATTCCCTGAGCAACATCCGTGAGATTTGGAACATATCCATATAATCTCAACAACATTGTCAATCCCTTCAATATCCTATATATACTTTCTGTCTCTGAATGTCTCTCATCTAATGAATAAAACTCCACCACACTATCATTACACTCAATAACACTACATCCAGGCAATTTCCTAAACCCGGTATCTCTCATTGCAATCTTCAATCGGCAACATCTTCCCATTTCCCCAAATCCTTATATATGTTGGAAAGCATTACGAAATTTGCGGGTTTTTCGGTTCAAGTTCAATGAGCCTCTGCGAGCCGACTATCTCAACATTCTTGTATATCCTACAAGCCCCTAGTAATGCAGCCCAAATAACGATCGACTTCCATTGGCATATTTTTATAAAACTCAATGCTTTGTCTAAAAGACCAGCTCTTCCAAGCAAATCAACCATACATCCATAATGCTCAATTTGAGGCACAATTGAGTAATCATCCACCATTGATTTGAAATACAAAAAACCATCTTTAACCAAACCCATATGAGTACAAGCAGACAATATCCCAACAAAAGTAACCCCATCCGGTTCTTCTCCCTCACTCTTCATCCTATCAAACATACTCAACGCGTCGGGCGCGTGTCCATGTATGGCTAATCCATTAATAATAGTATTCCAACTAATTATGTCCTTTCTATCTAAACAATTAAACACGACAATGCGTTTTCAATAACACCACATTTTGCATACATATCAATCAAAGCATTCCCAACAAACAAGTTTCCTTTATACCCAATACTCTCTACACATGCACCCACTTACCCATATCAAGTGCTCCCAATCTCGAACAAGCACAACACACCACAAGCGTGAAATCGTTAGGTACCACATGACCCTCAACCAACATCCTCTTAAACGACTCCAAAGCATTCGAAAAAGATCATTTTTACGTAACCACCAATCGATCCATTCCAAGAATATACATTCTTTCCGGCATTTCATCAAACATCTTCTCAAACAACTCAACATCCCCATTCGCAGCATAACCATTTAACATAGCATTCCACGACATCGCATCCCGATTCGGCATCTTATCAAAAAGCTCTCTTGCAACAACCATATTCTTCATTTCAATGTAACCCGAAACTAAAATGCTCCACATTACAACATCACGCTCAGGCGCTAAATCAAAAGTCTTCTCCCGAAGCCACATCCCCACAAGATATATAACCGCTTATAATAGCGATCGGACAACAACATTCCTCTCACGTATTTCACCAAACACTTTATAAGCATCTTCAATACAACCCTTTCCCGAGTACATATCAATCAAGGAAGTAGCCACGAATGAATTCAACTTAAAACCGCTCTTCACAGCACAACAATGAACTTCTTCACCTTCAACAAAACATTTCAACTTGGCACACGACTTAATGATCATCGGAACGTGAAGCAATTCGGCATAGCCGCAGACGGTCGATTTCGGAACAAAACGGCGTCGCGATGAAGTTCGTTTTGGAGTAACCACGAACATAACGTTCCAGTAGCGATGTTGGTTGGGGAATTTGATCAAACAGTTTTCGTGCATGGTGCATTGTTCGGAGTCGTGCACACGCTGTGATGAAACTTGGCGCAATGAAATGGTTGTGTTGAAGTCCATAGATAACTATTTGGGATTGAATCTGGTGGAGATGTAGGCAGGTATTACATGAACGCAATAGAGTGATGAGTTTTTCTTCTACGATTCGCTGAACCGGATTTAACACAACCTTGGTTAAAGGCTCCACCATTAATTATTGGTTTGAGTTTCGACCGGTTTTTCCTGAACCGGTTTGCAAGCATATTTCGTTTGTATTTGATCAATGAAACGTTAAAAAGAAGAGGGGAACTTAAGAATTCATTTTTGAATGGTGTGGTTGCCAGGAATTTCTTGAAACTTCGTTGATTTTGATTTGGATTTCAACATCATTACTTACTACTAGTGTTTAAGTAAAGGTTTATGGGTTTTGGAATCAACATCAAAGTTTGACTTTATTATTGTTACCGGCGTCTAAACGCGTACTCCGTTTATCTGCTTTTATAGTGTACATAACAGAAAAATAAAAGAGTATATATATATATATATATATATATATATATATATATATATATATATATATATATATATATTATGAAGTTTTAATGTGTCCGCGCTAAGTATAATATTGTTTAAAGCTAAGATGATAAATATATATTTTAACACTGTTTTATCGATAAATAGTTTTAGATTTTTCTCATTGAATAATATGATTTGTATTGTTATATTGTGTTTGTTTCAAGTTATTAAATTATATTTTTTAGAATTATATTTTTTGGATTCATATTCCTTGAAATAATATTCTAATTTATATGTTTGGACAAAAATAAATATTCTTAGGAATGTTTACAAATTTATTTAATTTAAAAATTATAAAAAATAAAAATAAAAATAATTTGTAAGTAGAAGTAAAAAGTTAGTGGTAGTTGGATTTATTCCCATGAGAATGTTGAATTCCCACCCTTTAATCATGAGAATAAAAAGAGAAAAATCATGTGTAAATAAGATTCTTGGGAATAAAATATTCCTTGAAATAATTTTTTTAAAAAAATTTGAATCAAATTGCATTCCCATGATCATATTCCTTGAAATAATTTTTACAATCTTGAAACAAACACACCCTTAATGAAAATATATATAAAAAATTGGACATCAAAGCAAGAAGAAGGTTTAAAGGTTGAAATGAAATCCAACAAGAAGAAAATGCAAAAGTATAATAAAACTAATCATTTCAAAGTCTTTAAAACACCGACTCGGATCATAAGTCACTTAGGCTTTCATTTGATGCATATGCTTTTATGCCAATGAACTTTAGGGACCATAGCTTCATTAATGCAATATACTTGATCAATAGATTGCCTTCAAGTGCTTTGCCTGGACTCACTACACCCTTTCAAGTCTTGTTCAACATGCAACCATAATTCCCGCCATTAAGACTTTTGGATGTGATTGTTATCCATATCTGCGACCCTACAACAAAAACAAGCTAGAGCTCAAAATATCTAAGTGCTTATATCTTAATGTATCCCACACCCTCAAAGGCAACAAGTGTCTAAATGTGGAGGGTAGGATTTTCATTTCAAAAGATGTGGTTTTTAATCAAACAAAGTTTTCTTACACATCAAGTTTCCTTCAACCCTCTAGTAGTCATAAGCCTCATAATGATTCAACACTAAAGATTATTCCTAACTGTGTAAATTATATTAGTCTTGAGCAAATACCCTAGAGCATTATCCCACTTCCCACTAACAATACTTCTTTTCTTTCTCTTCCCCAATGACCCCTCACAAGCACCCCTCGTGTGTATGAAAACCTCTCATATACCTCATAACTCATCATCATCTAGCATACCACATATATCAGATGATACCCCTACTTCAAGTGAACCACAATCAACTGATATAAATGCCATAACTACTCATGAAGTGTGTCTTCCCTCACCACAAGCTAGCACCTCCAACTGGAACTTTTATAGCTCAAGCATATTATCACCCTCTTGAGCTTCATACAAGGATCCTCGATGACCCTCAGAATGCCTCCTCTTGGGCTTACAATACAAGGACCCACGGGCTTCTTAAAAGAATCCCCCTATCAATAATCAATTTCTCCTAGAGATTTAGACATGTATCATCTCTATGGAAGAAGTATCTCATCTATAACATCATATACAAATCAAATACTTTTTCAAACACTTTTTTTAAAACAAAACATCTTTTAATTGTAAGTGGTAACGCTTGTACACTCAAGCAAAACGCCCAATGCTTACAATTAAAGATTCAATCATCTATCAAACATATTTCTTAACTTGTAAGTGGTAATACTTGTACACTCAAGCAAAACACCTAATATTTACGATGAAAGATTTAATCAATAAACTTTTCAAAAATGTATGTGATGAAATAGATTAGATACATTTTTCTTTAAGATGACATTTGCCTTTGTCTCTTAATAACACCCATTTCTTCCACTAGCATAAGTGGGAACTACGATTGCTCTGACTTTCTCAACCTCCCTTTGAGAATACGTAGGCACAAGGTCTCACCCTTGGCGAGCATACTTCTTTCTCCCTCAAACCAAACAAACCTCAGTTCTCTTAGATCCGAGTTATAGATGCTCTGATTCCCACTAGGGGATATGTATGCAGAGGATCCCAATGATCTTTGCGAGCATAATAATAACAAAACTTAGCACCCTGTCTATCCTACCTTTCTTAAAATCCAAAGGAGAAACTTTCCTGAAATAAAGTAGTAAATAAAACACACAAAATATTCATATGTACAAAAGATTCTATAGATAACTATATATATATATGGTGCTAATACCTTCCCTTTATATAACCAACCCTCTTACCCTGGCCTCTCCCCAATGCGTTGCGTCTAGTTCACGCTAGTCACATCGCATATCATTATTTATTTAGGGTATTTCAGCTTTCCCCTTTTCCATCTTCTTTTCTTGTTTGGAAACAATAAAGCTTGATGCTCGCGACATCTTTTAAAACACAAAAAATGAAAAGAGTAAATCGTTTTGAGCCTGAGATTCGAATTCCGATTCGATTCCCTCGTTCGTCACTTTTTATCGCGAACAGTCTCTAACCACAATATAAATTGTTATTGGATGCTACGGCGGGTGGTTCATTAATGGCAAATACATCTTTAGAAGCCATTCAAATCATTGAAAAGATGGGAAGAAATGATCACCAAGCTCAAAATGATCGTGAGAATGTGCAAGTGAAGACGAGAGCTCTTGAAATAGGTTATAATAATGAAGCTCTTTTGGCCCGAAACAAATTGTTTGCCAATAAAGTGGAAGAATTGACCAAGCAAATGACAAGGCTTCCACAACAAATCATAGAAATGCAAGAATCAACTAGCAAGTAAGTTCAACAAATTGCTTGTTGTGAATAGTGCAAATGTAACACCCCATTTCTACCCAACGTTTATTATAAAATCTGAGTGCGGAAATTTTAAACTAAAAACATGGGATGTCACATTTCAACATTAACAACACAAATAGATAAGATACATAACACTTTTTAATTCGGAGGATCTCATAACAACCTTTTATAACTTTCAAACAAAATACTTTTTATTACTACGCAATGGAATCCATAGTTATACAACGTCATGTGTTTTACTAATAACAACTAGAAACATCTGGTTCGACTTTCAACATACTTAACAACTTTTTATTTCACAACTTCACTTAGGATTCAACAAATTATACTAATAACAACTAGAGTCAACAATATAAACAACATAGACTAAACGTTCCCCCCGAGTGTTACGTATCAGAGCAAAGACACCGACTTGGACCAACATCAACTAATTCTTCCATTCTTGAATACCTGCACGTTACCAATATAAAGGTAACGGCCAACAAAATAGAAAGGGTGAGATATCGAATAATATAAGCGAAAGTACGATAATTCATATGCTTAAGTAAAGAAACATACAATAATTACTACTTTAATCGATAACACATAACATCTACCAAACAACATTCTAGTCAACAACATATAATATCCACCAAACAACATAGAATCAACAACAACTTAAATGCGACTCAATGTGACTCGACAAATGCAAATGCATGTGGATCCATTTGGAGCAAAACTCCCAACGTAAAAATATGCCAGGTTATCGAGGCATTCAACAAGGCATAAGCCTTCAACTTACAACGTGGTGCCAATCCAGGCCAACTTAATAATGCACATGCTATGTATGATACACCGACCACAACATCAACAACAACTTAAAACAACAACAACTTAATCATGCATTAAGCGCATCAACTTAATCAACACGATCAACTCGACCTCAACAACTATCAACAACGTCAACAACAATGCAACTTATAATTAACATAATCAACTTCAACTTCAACAATAATTAACAACTTCAACAACAATTAGTAATATCAACCACAATATAATTTATAATTAACACGATCAAATTCAACCTCAATAACAATTAACAACTTTAACAACAATTAACAATATTAACAACAATACAATTATAATTTAATTCAATCAACTTCATCTTCAGCTTTTGCCGCATAATTCTACGGTTCTTAAATCATCCAATTCGTACATAAACAACAACGATTCGGCTGTATCAACAATCAAGCAACTAATGCGAAATTCAACAAAATGACACTATTTTAATTAACTACCCGTATACTCGAACTATCCCATAAAATTTCGTCCAATTCTGATAAACTATTTTCTCCGCTTATTTTCAACTGACAGTATTGTTTCTGCACCATTTTCAGTTTCCTGCACATTACCAATTTCTAATTAATCTACTAATTAGTTCTGACAATATCTTTATTAATTCTGCATTATTGTGGATCATTCTCCTAATTAATCTACACACATGCATTATCATTTATTGCTAATATTAATTTCTGGTATGATTTCTTATTGCTGCTAGAGTTATTCTGCTTCCTGATACAAATATTTACTACTGCTACTATTATTATTTTCATTAAGCTAATAGTAAATTCTTGTATATTGCACTATTTTAATTCCCAAAACATAACCCAATTTAACTAATCCTTGAAGCCACGTGAACAAGAATGGCATTGAGACCCCACCCCAATCCAGGCGGACGCCTCACCCCATTCACCGGGAGGCGGACGTCTCCTCCTCCCACTACGTCCCTCTCTCCTCTCATCCCATGGCGGTCGCCTCCTCACTTCTTCCTCCCTCCTCCCTTAAGCAACATGCAAAGTTTTCCTCCTTTTCCTCTAGCAACCGTACGATCTCAACTCAATATTGCAACAATAATTCATGGCAACAGTAACGATATAACACATGGTAGATCAATTCAACACAACAAGCTATTCAATTTATTCCAGCAACACAAATTTTATCGATCTAACACGATTAACAGTATAATTACGTAGCTCTAAACCCCACATACGAACCATCCTACAATCGATTATAAAACCCGAACCCCACCCTTACCTGTGGATTGACGGGAACTCGGAAATTCAATCGGATAACGGAACTCTCGGACGGCAACGATCCCTCCTAGCACCTTTGTTTCCAACTTTCTTCCTTTCCTCTCCTTCTGGTTTTTCTCCACGACTAGGGCTTGGTCTTCTTTTTGTTTTGAAAGCAATATTTTTCTCCTTATTTCACTAGGTTACTTCAATATATAGTAGCTCCTAATAAATTTGGTTTATTAAATAATATTCTCCAAAAATACTAATTCTCTCTTATAATTAATATACTACATTTAATTTATTAATTCCAAATAATAGAATAATTCTAGTATTATTTTTATTCTAACTATTAGCCTTATATTTCTCCTTTTATATCTCTTATTTATTTAAACCTAATTCCTTCTCTTATAATTAAATCTAATTAATATTATTATTATTATAATAATAAAATAGTAATAATAATAATATTTATATTATTTCTACTTGCCTTAATTTTCACACCTCTTTTCTATACTTCTAATACCAAATAAATAACTCTATTAATTCCACACTTATTTCTAATATTATTTTCAATAATATTCTACCACCGAATTAACTCATCACTAATTATTCTAGTTAATTAATCTCTACTCATAATAATAGTTCTCCGACTAAACTGATTATTTTACTTAAATAAACTAGTCCAATAAATACTATTATTCTTAATATTAATCCTCCAATTACACCAATCAAATAATCCGGCTTAAACTTAATAATCCAAATATGTCTCTTAAATAATGCTAATAAATCCAATTACTCCGATTAATTCTCAAACTTCGTCTAATTCTAATAATTAATTCTTTTAATAATTTAATTAACTAATTAATTAAATTCGGAGCGTTACAGCAAAGGTGATAACAAAACCGGGTTTTGTCCTCCGGTTGATGAAGAAGAAAACTACATGGCAAATCAAGGGCAAGGATATCAAGCAAGATATCCTTATCAAAATCAAGGCCAAGGTTACCAACCAAGAGGTAACCAAGGTTATCAAGGTAGATGGAGACAAGACAACAACAACAATCAAACAAGACAAAATCCTTATCAAAGTGGACCACAACCTCAAACTCAAGCTAGAATCTCAAACATTCAAGATACACTTGCTCAATTCATGCAAGCTTCTATGGCCAACCAAAAATGCAATGAAGCGACAATCAAGAATCTAGAGACTCAAGTGAGTCAATTAGCAAAATAAATTGCCGATCAATGTGTAGGGCCCTCGTTTTCGGCAACTACTCAACCAAATCCAAGTGAGCATTGTAAATCAATTATGACTAGGAGTGGAAGAGTTGTTGAAAGTGGTATAGAAGAAAATGTTGCGGGGGAGGAAGTTGTGAATGATGAAGAAATTGATGAAGAGATTGTTGCAGAGGAAGTTGTAGTTAAAAAGAATGGTGAAAATGTTGTAGTTGAAAATGTTATAGTTGAAAATGATGTTGTTGAAAAGAAAAGTGTTGAAGAGAAGAAGAAAAAGTTGAAGAGGGGAAAGGAGAAAGTTGTCACTTTGCCGATACAAAACTTACCGTATCCTAATGCTGCGTCTAAAAAGGATGATGCACGACATTATGCTCGGTTCATAGACATATTCAAACAATTACAAATCAACATTCCTTTTGCCGAGGTATTGGAGCAAATGTCAAAATATGCCAAATTCATGAAGCATATTTTGTCAAAAAAGAAGAGGTACGCGAACCAAGAGACGATCATGATCGAAACTAGTTGTAGTGCAACCATTCAACGTACAAAACTCATGATCCAACATATACATAGAACAATGCAAATTACATAAGCTCTTATCAAACCACTCTCACATGTTGTGTTTCACGATTTCAAATCCAAGGTCAAAATTGCTCACATATTGATCCAACTATAATCTTATGGGGGAATATTAGAGTAATATATAATGGTGATAAATTAGTTGAAAGTTAGTTAAAGTATATTAAGAAAGTTAGTTATAGAATCTAACTAACTTTCACACCATGTAACTAACTTTGAGAGCTTGAACAAACTATATATATCAAGCCCCATGCATTGTATCTCTTATTCAACAATACACAAGATCTCATGGGGAGCATGTGAGCACAATTTCATCACCTTTAATGTTTCTTATCAAGACTATCTAACACATAGAATCTAATAATTTTTAGAACCATCACCACACGTCATTGGGACGATTGGTAAGTCATCGCAGACATAAAATACAACAATTTAAATCACCATTTATTTTGAGTTCCTTATAGTGATAGTAAAAGTCAATGCTTAATCAGCTTGAATGTCATTACATTACATAACTTTGCCTTTCAGCAATTTAATTTAATTAATACGTAGAAAAACTTAACTAGATTATCAGTCTAACCTTATAATATCAGGTTATAATTAAGCTTACAACACACTTTTAGCGTCTTTCAAAATAGGGAAAACTACAAAACATATATATAAGCACATATATTTAATATGCCTTAGCATATATATCATATCATATAATATCAACCATCTCCCAAATAAGGTTTTCAAAAGCATCCAAGGTGACAGGTATACAATGGTTCAAGGGTAAGGTCAAGCTCATTCCTCCCCATTTCTGGTGCTTCCTCACGGTAATTACCACTGGAAAAAAATATTTAACTTTATGATCAGATACTAAAGAAAAACAAGAATTAAAGTGTTCGGTCTAACATCTGCAAATTTTAGTTCAACCGGAAAAACTCGATATTAATTGCTAAATTGAACTTTATCACTAGGGTTTAAACCCTAATACTCAGGTTTGTGTGTGACTTCTAAAAAAATGTAGATGTAACATATGCAAATTTTAGCTCAACTGACATAACTCGATATTGCTAGGATTCAAACCCTAATACTCAGGGTTATGTGAGTTTTTAAAAAAGAAATGTGGTAGGTGTGAGATAATTTGTTATAGAAATGATCACCCCATGTTCAAACTTGGAAGTTGCTGGTGTAGTAAGTAATTTGGATTGACTCCATGATGGTTTGGGTGCTCCCATTGTGCCTGCTGCTCAGCTGCAATCTTTTCTTTCTCCTTGATCTATAATTATTTTTCATTATATAAACAATATCTAAATTTTGCATGAAACTATAAATTAAGTTAAAGTTAAAGGTTGATAATATCTGTCACCTTTTTTGCAAGCATATTATTCTGCTCTTGAATCACTTTCTCCTGCCAAAGGATGTTATGTGAGTTTGATTTATCAAGATATAGCCAATAGATGCATAATCATGCATTTTTTGTTTGCCCTAAGCTAAACCTACATAAAGATTAGAGTGTGTACCTTTTTCTGAAGCTCTGAAATTGACTCGTACATGAGTTGGTTCTATTTAAATATCAAGTATTAAAAATTCATACTAGTTCAATAATGATGAGTGACAAACAACAAACTATAGTTAAGTGAAGTAAAGAGATGTATATACTCTGCGTGTACGAATGAGTTTGAGAGCAGTATCTAACTGCTGTTCCAGACTCTGAAGCTCTTTCAGGCTCATTGTACCCAAATCTTCTCCCATGTAATGCCTATCATGTAATTAAATTATGTGAGACTAGTGAATAATAAGAGCAAGATTTTAAAGAACCGTCACAGTTGCATTGCATGCTTTCGTGGTTTTAGTCCAGACAGTTGTTGCAATACTGACTGCATTCGTCGCAGTATAAATTAAACCACAATTTCTTTTTCATCTTAAAAACAATGAACAATGATATCGGTATCGGTATCGGCGTCTTCCAATATGGTTTTTTAAACCTTGAATAAAAGTTCAACAAACAAAACACACAGTTATTAATATATATACCTATAGTTTCGTTGCAAAAGATCAATCTTTGCCTTAAGTCTTGTATACTCAATGGTCCAATTTCCCTGCACAATTCACATAGATAGATAATTATTATATGCTAGGTTTCATAACTTGGATCACAATCACCTTTTTACTAATGGAAAATAGAAATATTTAAAGTCACCTAAAGAGAAAAATAGTGGAGATATTAGATGCTCGCCTAAAAATACATTAACAATTTTGTTGTACATTTTTTTCTATAGGTTTTTGTTTTAAGTGATTAACTTCGCCATGCTTCTAATATAAACCTAAACAAAGTAGAGAAAAGATAGGGTCTAAAAATGATGGAAAAAGTATAGATACTTAATTTGAAAGATTCTCAATTTTATGTGTCAAAACCCTATATAACCCTAAATAAATAAGAACTTATTCTTCTTTTGAAAATGTATTTCTGTTTAAGGTTTTTCTTTTCACACTAATTTAGAAATGCACTAAAGTTGTTAAAAAAACACTAAATATTTTATTACAATAATTTTAAAAATTATAATGACATTCATTTTGCAACAAATTATATTTGTTAAAATGATATTAATTTTACCTAGGAAGTTATAGTTTACTAGCATTTGAAAAGAATGTACCAAAAATAAATCTAGAAAAAAGATAGGAGTTTTATATGCAACTCCAGTAGATTTGTTTTTATTTATAATTTGTTAGCATTCCAATTTTTTATTGAGTCAACTCAAAATTGATAGGTAAACTTGTGAAATCTTATGATTCAACAAGTCTGCCTGCAATTTTAACTATCTTGAATACAATCAAAGCTGCCTCATTTAAGGCTTTAATATCAATTGTGAAAACCTCTAAATGTTTATAGAGATTAATTATTATTCACAGTCAACAATTTTTTATACAGTTATTATATCACAACCATTCATATGAATATTATTTTAAAGATAATTCAAATATTAATAAAAATTTAATGATAATATAAAATAATTTTATACTTTTTATACTTCAAAGCATATCAATTAAATTCATATTATAATATTGCAACTGTAATTTAGAACTATAATTATTACTAATTTGGCTTTCGACTGATATTATACAATTATTTTATCAATATGAGTGATCAAATATGATTATCAAATCAAATGACATACCTGCGACTCAGAATCATTAGCAACTAACTGTCTCTCTGCATATGAATATCTTTCATAGCGCTCTAGTATCTTCTCCATGCTGTTTAATCATCATCAAAAAGAAAAACATCTCAAAAGATTAGTCATTGCAACAATGCACCGTTTATATATAAAAAAAAAAAATCAATAATTTATTTACATATTAGTAGTTTTTTTAAGTTAAAAACTGAATTCTACAAACACTGTTCAATATCAAAAACACCAGAACAAATGCACTCATGAAAAAACAATGCATATAATAAAATAACATAATGTTAATTTATTTCATCTCATAACCTAAAAAATTGGTACACAAAATAAGTAGTACAAATTTTCTGAACAGTCTAATCATCAAACTGAAAGAAAAACTAGAAGTAAATTCATTTAACACATTGACACGAAGCATCTAAAAGTTGAGACCAATCAAGGATATAAGTTCTGTTTATAATTAACAGAAACGCATGCAACATTCTTAGCATTCCATGATTTGAAAGGACTTAAGTCTCACAATAAACATGACACCTGTGTAGTTTAAATACGTGTTGATTACAAGTTATAGCAGCCTATACTAGTTAGAGAAACAAATCTATCTAACTTTTTCAGAACAAAAAAACAAAATTTAAAACGTACAAAAAAAATGATTTTTCTATATGTTCTGCATTGATAGGACTTGAGATCTAAAATCAAATTGTGACAAGCAATAACCAACTACTGTCACTCATCAATGTATATCTTTCAAAACATAAAAATTAAATAAAATTAAAAATATTTTTAAACTAGGGCTTTCTAAATTTTAAATTTTAATTAAAAAATAAAAACAAAAACAAATCAAAGATTTGAGAAAAAATCATTTCATATTTATTTTCAATATAATGTCTTTTATTATTAAAAAAATTAAGAAAATTTTGATGAGTGAAGTATGTTGAGGACAAACACAAAATATACTCAATGATTTATATGAAATATCCTTCAATAAGCTATCAAGGGAAAAATATTTTTTCAGAGAAGTATGAACAAATGAGAACATTTGTTGTCCATAAAACTGAGCTATAAATATCCTTTCTCCCTTGTATTTATAGTTTTTTTTTTGTTGAAAAAACTACTATATTTTTTTAGGTTTTCACTGTTTGATCAAACAAAAAAACATAGATTTGCAAGATAATAATAAAGAAAAGCTTGTCTTCTCCAATAGCTTTGCATCCAAAAAAAGAAACCATTCTCAAGTGATATAAAGGGGAAAAAACAAGTTCTAGAAATTGGCAAAAAAAAATAATAGGGTAAAAAAAATCCTTGACTTAATAAAGAATAATATTTGTAATATACATATATAGATCAACTGAGTCATTTTACACAAGAAATAAATATATGAACCATTTTTACAAGGATATGTATTGTCCATATAAATGGGTATTAATTATTTTCCTTATTTTGAAAATAAATCTGATGGTTTTAGGTTTGCATTGTTTGATCTAAACAAAAAACAAAACAAAAAAAGAAAGCATATTTTCACCATGTAAATTTGCACCCAAAAAAATAGAAACCCTTCTCAAAGTAAAAAAAAAAAAAACAGGTTTAAAATTTGAAAAATAAATTAAAAATACATTGACTCAATGGAAAAAAAACTATTAATATGCTTATGTATAGATCAACTGCTTCACTTTACACACAAGAAATAAATATAAAAATTCTTTTGACAAGAACATTTTCTGTCCAGAAAACTGACTACATCCTTTTCTTTCTGCATTTTTTAAACTTATTTTTGTAAAAAAAAACATATAGCTTTAGGTTTGCACTGTTTGATCTAAAAAAAAAGAAGAAAGCATATTTTCTCTTTAGCCCAAAATATTGAAACCCTAACATAGATCTTAAAAAATCATAGACTCAATGGAAAAATAAATAAATTCGTATCATGTTAATGTAGATCAACTAATCCACTTTACACACAAGAAATAAATATATTGTGTGTCTAAAAAAGAGATTTAAGTCATATACATATAAAAAGTATATATATTTATATAAATAGTACAAAATATTTAATAAAATCAGTGCAATGAAAAGATCCATAATTATATGTATTTTTTAGAGAAAAAAATTTAAAAAAAAAAAAACAATAATTACCAAGAATCAGTGGCATATTCAAAGAGCTTTCCTTTGTGGGAGAAGACAATCAAAGCAACCTCAGCATCACAAAGAACAGAGATCTCATGAGCTTTCTTGAGAAGTCCAGCTCTCCTTTTAGAGAAAGTAACCTGGCGATTGATCTTGTTTTCTATCCTCTTCAACTGAACCCTACCCCTTCCCATGTTAACAAAATGTTTCTTTTAGGAAATTTCTTTTTTCTTTTTTTCTATTATTATACCCAAATTTACTTCTTCTAGCTATATATATATCTATTATAGCAAAATCATCTGAGAGAATATGTTAATTTATGGCTCTTTCTTCTTCTGGACAAGTGAAGAGAGACCACAGATATGAGTGTGTGAGTGTGAGTGTGAAATGTTCTACTACTATCAATCTATATTACTACTATATTATATGTCAAGTTGGGGTTTGGGGACAAGTGGTTTATGGTTTCTGGTTTGGGAAAAATACCAGAGATGATATTTTTGATAATGTTGTGTTGTCGACTATTGATTGGCTGGCTTGTTAACAAGTTGGTGTCCTTAGTTATTATGAGCCACACAATCATATCTCTTGTTTTGCTTTTTCACTTTCCTTTTCTTCATTTGCTATAAGGATATGATCTTTTTTGGTGAAAATTCTATTTTTTGCTATTTATTAAATTTGGTTGGGTTTTGGTAATCAAGTGTATTGGACCAATATAAAGTGTGTGCATGTATGTATCTAATTTAGCATGTGGCTAATGTTATTTTTTTTATAAAATATGCATCTACATCATGGACAAATTTTACTTTAATTTTATAATTGAAAAACTTATTGTTTCTTAAGACTTAAATAACTTGAATAAGAAAACACTAAGACTATTTTACAAAATCAACTCCTAGTAATTCAATAAAAATTAAGAAATTAACAAAAGTGATTTAGCCAATAGAGTAGTACTATAAGGACATATTCTCTAATGTACATATTCAACCCATTCTCTAATACTACCTCTGTTCCTATATATAAGAGACAATTCATTTTTTAAATTCATTGAATAATCAATGTATTTGGTCAATTTATAGACTAGGTACATTGATTATTCAATGAATCTAAAAATTGAATTGTCTATTATATAAAGGAACGGAGGTAGTATTTATTAGTTAAAAGTAAATGTGTCAATCAAATATTGGATAAACAAGCCATTCATTCTAAATTAAAAAACATGGGTACCAATACCCAAATAATTTACAAGGTGGTTAAGTTTTTACCAGTATATATATATATATATATATATATATATATATATATATATATATATATATATATATATATATATATATATATATATATATATATATATATATATATATATATATATATATATATATATATATATATATATATATATATATATATATATATATATATATATATATATATATATATATATAAACTAATATAAATTTATTTTAAAAATAAAAAAAATCTTTTAAATTTGAACTTATACAATAGTGTAATTAATTTTAAAAGTTTGTTAGAGAGAATAAATCATTCTTCATTTCCTAGACAAAGTCATTTGGACTGACTTAGTTTTTTTTTTAAATAAAGGAGTGAGTTATATAGATTTATGAAAAAATATATATAATTTTTTTAATCAAAGAACTTAATTTTTTTACTAACAATATAATAAAGTCCATACAAAAATAAAAGGTAAACTGATAATAAATTGTGTCATACTCTTTTTAGATGATAAAAATAGTTCTTTTAAAAATTATCTGACCTAAAAGATACAACATTGTTATTCATAAGCTCTTGGACTCTCTAAATAAAAGATTCACTGCTTCTTCTGGTACTAGAAAATCAAGTGTTTAAAGTAAATGGTATAAATATATGTTGATTGTCGCAACACACTTTCTCATGTTTGACCATTTTACTTGAAGCAACTTTAAGATTTGTTTGTCCCAACCTTCAGTTCACAGCCCCGCCAACAGAAAAATTCCAGTCAAATTTACATAGTCACATGACCAGCCCTCCTCAGTGCAGTGTGTTGTATGCCCCCATATTTTGGGGCACAATTATTTCTTTAATTACAAAAACAATACATTTTACACCAACTTTTAAAAAAACGATTGTAAAATCTTAATTCATTTTCAGTCAACTATAAAATCACAAATTTTAAAGTGTATTTTTTTTTTTAATTTAGGCCTATTTTCTAAATTTCAACGGGGCCTTCTGACTTATTGGGTCGGCCCTTCATTGTCATGTTCCCTTCCTACCCAACCAAATAACTTTATACTTCATTCTCCTCACCTATTTCTTGAGAGATTCGTGGATTAGTCATATATCCCTTAAGAATCTCTTCTCCTGACTTTTTTAGGCTTCTCTTCAAAAAGATGTTAAAGTGGAGTAGACGAGTCTTAAGACAGGGGGTGGTTTTGATTTGGGATGTTAGGTGGAAATGAATTTTTTTTTTTTGTTTGAGAGCAATTATTATTCTCAGAGTTTATTATTAAGTTCCTTTAGGGTATGTCTATATCCCTAAAAAGTTGTCTTTGATAGTGGACTTATTGTGAGGGTGGTGTCTATTTGTGACTTCAACATATTCTCGCATGCTTTTTGCTAGTGAACCCTCGGGGTCCTCTACTTATTCTCTTAATCAGTCATTACCTTTTTATTTAGAATAGAGTAGCTTCGTCTAAAGTGGTGGTCTTCTCTAAGAAATTATTGCATGACAAGATCTTTACTAAAGAAAATTTACTCAAGTGTGGTATTATCCTTGACCCAGCTGGATTTGGTGGTTTGGTTGTTTCTTAGTGCTATATAGGTTAGTGTTTATGGTTTTAGGTTTTGTTAAAGGGTTATGAGTTTGTAGTAGGTTTAAACTTAGTTTAGTGTTGATTTAGTATGTAATGATCGGGTCTTTATGTATATCTCATAATGAAGTTTTATCTTTGAAAAAATGATAAGCATGAAATAGTTGTTTGATTATTGTACCTTCATTTTTTTAAAAGTGGAATGTTCGCAACTTTTTAGACAGAAGGATCACATTATGTGTCTAAGCCATCAGTAGTCTGGAGTGCGTTTTTGCCCTTCCTCTGACTTAGTTTTGGTGATGTCTTATTGACATTAGCCCTTAGTGTTTGAACTTCTTTTTTTATGGTTTTCAAAGTATTGGTATTTGCCTTCATTGTTGGTTTTATTCTATTCATCAAATTCGTATCTTTCATTTGATTGTACTTTGTTCTTACCCGTTTATATATTACTCATAAAAAATAATAATGTAAGTGAATCAATAAAAAATAGATATATCCTGAATTTTTGAGTGCACAAATATAAATAAAAAAATCAAATTATTTGAACTTAAAATAAGATGATTATTCTCATAAATGAGATAAAATATATGATAAAACTATAAGTAAACGAAAAAAATTATTTCAATCCTTCTAATTTAATATTTTTAAATAAACACATTTGTATTTATATATCAGTTTAAAGTCTTTTATCATATTTTATCAATTATTTCCTACTTATCTATTATCTATTTATTAAAAATCAATTGTATAAATTCTCTAAATTGTTTTTTCATCTATTATCAATTATCTATCTATTAAATTAATTGTATATTTTCTAAATTGTCTTTTCATTATAAATTATTTATACTACGAAAAGGGCATTCAAGTAATCAGTAATGTTTACTTTTTATTTATTCTCATTTCCTATTACGACAATGACATGTAGCATTCAATTTTTAACTTTCATCAATTAAATCACAATTAAATATTACATAAACTCATTATCTCTCTTGATTAAAATTTCAAATCTCTCTCACATTTCTTTTTTCCACGCTTTCTCACTTTCATTTTAATTTTTTCTTTCTATTTATTTATTATCACTAAAAGTACTAATAATACTTTTTAATTTAAATAAAATTAAAATTTTATTTATCTCACGGATCACTATCAATAAAATATCTATTTTATTTTAATTAATTGTTGTCTTAATTTGAGAGATTATTTTTTTAAAATATTTCTTTTTTCTTTTTTATACCGTTCCTTTTTTTTCTTCTTCTTTTTATATAACTATTTAATACAATTAATTTTATTTAATTATTATTCATTTTATAAATTATTTTAAATTTTGTATTTATATCTAAATACATTTTATATCACATGAAATTCTTTCTTTTTTTTTATCTTACAAGGCATTATCAGTATAATGTCTAATTTATTTTAATCAATAATTTGTCTTGATTTGAAACACAAAATTCTTATTTAAAAATATAATTTTAATTTGTCTTTCCTTATCTCGTAGTTTTTTTTGCATGAATAATTAATCCAATTAAATTTATATAATTATTTTCAATTTACAATTAAATAATTCATTTCAAATTTACATCTATATTAATATACTTTATATTGTATCAAATAAATCTTCTATTTCACATGTCACTATCAACCCAATACATATTTTAATTTAATCAATAATTATTTTAATTTGAAAGATAAAGTCTTATTTTTAAATATAAAATATTCATTTTTTAGAGGTTATAGGTATGCATTATCGGTGTAAACTAATTTTACACATCATTTAATAGAATTGTAACATTTAACCATGTCATATTAATATTTTAAAATTAAAAATATGACTTGTCTTGATACACATATGTGATTGGTTGACAGTGTAAAAATATTTTACATTATTTGTGTATATTCTTTTTTCTACTTTTTTTTTATCTCACAAATCTCTTTTTTTCTCTTTTTAATTTAAGTGTTGAATGGACATCCGGGTATAAAAAAATATTATACTATCATCCAATAAGAAATCGTGAATTTATCAAATTATTTAAATTTTGTTAAATTATCATAATGACATAGTAAAATGTTCATCGTTCATTGAATGACAGTATAAAATTATTTTACACCTTCAGTAAATCTACTATTTTCTCTTATTTTAATACAAATGATTTTATATAATTATTATTCATTTTAAAGTAATAATTAATTTTAAATTTAAATATATTTTATTTAAGGTGAGGCCTAGGCTACCTCTTAAAAAATTAAGGATAATTTATTCTTAATGACTTATATCAATGAAATTTTACCACATAAATTAATTTTTAAAATCACATATTAATCTAAAACCTTAAGATATTAGATCTATGTTCTCACCTAAGAAAAAGTTTAACATTTTTTTTCATCAAATGTAAGAATTATTACTCAAACTTGATATACCAACATTTTATTATTTAAAAATTTAATTATATATTATTTTCTTGATTTCATTTTAATTCATTAAGATTTTAGATTAATATATGATTTTAAAATTTTAATTTATATAACGATATATGTCATAAGGGATAAATCACGCCAAATTTATAAAGTGTAATCAAGAATTTACCATTATATAATATCAAATAAATTTATTTCACGTGTATTTGACTAAATAGAACAATTGATGTAAAATAACAAGCAATCTGCCAACAAAGTCATAGCAATTAGCAAGTGTATTTTCTTGTTTTGGATTCCCTCTTTCTTCTGTACTTGGTGGAACTGTAGAGTGTCTGATGGACTAAACAGTATCAATGTCGTACGTTTGAAGATATTACGTGCATTCTTTTACTGACGGCGCCAATAACCCACGAGTATTAAACCCTGGTCCTTTCTCTCGTCCAACAAATATTGAAATGGTTATCTTTAGGTTTAACTTCTTTACCTATACCATCATTTTATCGTATATTTCATTTTGTCTTTCCATTAATGCTTTTCTGACCATTCAAGCTAATCTCATATTTTATTCCCTAACTAGTGTTTTCTCATTAATATATGCGTGAAACTTTATACCATCCTGTGGTTATTGCTATTTATTGGAACTTTTTAGGCAACAAAAAGTGTGAATTTTTATATACACAAATATACAATGCCCTCTCTCTTTTTTCTTTGTTTAATTTTAGTATGATTTTTCTAATGGCAAAATAATACTAATATAAATAAAGTGTAGAAAAATATTTACAATATATAGAATGGGGGAGACTGATCTCGGAAGATGTAATAAAAGATAAAGATAAATATATTTTTTGTCCTCATAAATATCGCATATTTGACTTTTAGTCTTTCTAAAATTTTCTTTTAAATAATGGTTCATCCTGAAATTTTAATTTTAACTTTTGATTCATCTTATAATTTAGTGACAGTTTTTATAATTTAGCGACGGTTTTAGCGAGAAATTTTTATTTAGCGACTATTTTCGTGACGGTTTTGCCATGAGGAACCAAAAATTAAAATCAAAATTTTTAAGAAGACTATTCTTTGAAGAAATTTTTTAGAGAAATTTAAAGTTAAGTATGAGATATTTAGGAAGACGAGAAACATATTTAACCCTAAAAAATATAACAATAAAACAAAACAAAAACAAGCGGAAAGAACTACAAAACCTAAAAACAAACTACCACAAGTCAGACTCCAAAACAACTCCTCTAAGAATTACACTATAATAAGAATCAAGTTAGAGTTCAAATCAGGTGAACCACCAACATTCGATATAAAGCCGCTAAGGAAGAAAGAACAAAACACACTTGTTGAAATACTAAAATGTTACCTTCGCATTTGGATAATTTTTATTTAGTTAACTTTTTCTAACATTCTAGTGTTATTGAGGGATACAATAGTATGTGTTGTTGTGTGAAAACCAAGTAATTCAAGTGTTGTAACCGATTAACACGGGTGTAATCGGTTACAGCTTGGTGAAAAGCACTTTTGGAAAGGAGAAAAAATACTTTTGGAGTTGGCGTAACAGGTTACGCATTCGCAATAACCAGATACACCTATTTGTATTTCGGTATTTTATATCAGTTGTAATCGGTTACAATTTTGTGTTAACCGGTTACAGCCACAAGTTTTTACTTTTTCTAGTTTTTGAATTGTGTGTTTTGTTTTCCAACCACTTTGTAATACTTGTATAAATGCCTTGGAGACTTCCTCATAAATTGTAATACAAATTATCATTCTCGTCCTCAATTATCTCTCTCTCTCTCTCTCTTTCTCTCTAATTCTCTTCTCTCTCACTATTCTTTTCTCCACGTACTATATCTACCAATTATGTGATTGATGTTCTAATATTTGGAATCAAGAGGTTGGTTTTGATCCATAAACACCTAGTATGCAACATGAATTATGTCTTCAATGATAGAGTCCCTATAAATCTACCAACCCTTGATATGAAGAATTACGACAAATGGTGCAAGCAAATGAAAATGTTGTTTGGTTACTATGATGTTCTTGAAGTGATCAAGAATGGGGTGATTCCCCTAGTCAAAGGTGCAACGAATGCACAACAAGCAACACATAATGAAGAAACGAAGAAATATTACAGAGCACTGTTCTTAATCCATTAATGTGTGGATGGTGACAACTTTGAGAAATTTGGTGATTACGAGTCGTCAAAGGTAACGTGGGATATCTTGGAAAAGGCATATGCATGTAAGGGCTGATAAGATTACAAACTCACAAACATCAATTTTAGTTGATTTAAATGGAGGAAAATGAGATAATCAACGATTACGTGACGCAAATTATATGATTGGTGAACCAGATAAAATCTTATGGATAAACTATTTTTTAGCAGAATGTTGTGTCGAAGATCTTGCGATTGAAGAGTCGAAAGATCTTTAGACATTGATCAAATATGAGCTTTGAATCTCTCTTAAGGCTTGTGAGCAAAGGATGGAGGAGAGAAATAACAAGGAAAAAACATACATCACTTTGCAAGCGTGGTTCAATGGGAAGACAAAAAGTCGAAAGGAGAATGACCCATGAAGAGTAAAAGAATTTTTCTGAATTTTGGTGGAAAAATGTCTCAAAATTTTAAGAATTTGACTTGTCAAAAAGATGAGAGCAGCTGCAAAAAAAGAAGAAGGGGTGAGGCAACTTTAGATGCGGAAGAGGAAAGATGAACATGAGCATAACACAATGCTTCAATTGTCAAAAGTTTGGTAATTTCGCAAGAGAATGCAACACGAAACGAGATAGTCTCAAGGAGATGAAGCCAAGGTTGAAATACAAGAGGTTGATGAAGGGAATACACTTTTGGTCATGATCATGAAAGAATAATGCATTTATAGGAATGTTGTAGAAATGTTTGCATAAGAAAATGTTATGGTCACTATGAGGAAGGAGTCCAATGCAACGATGAATGGTACTTGAATTCTGGTTGTACTACGCATATGACATGGTGAAAGGATTGGATCAAGTCTCAATCCAACTATGGTGTAGTGTTAACACTTGAGGTAACTTCTAAAGATTCAGACAAGTTTAAAGGTCACAAAGAATCAGACAAATACCAAGAAGATTTGCAGAATTTGAAATGTTGTGAGATATTGAGATAAACTATGAAGGAGAATTCACTTAGTGTGTCATGTTAGTAGACTCTAAACCAATTAGACTAAATATGAAAGAAATTATGGGTGAAGGACATGAAAGAAGAAGTTAAGGCTTTGAGGTATATTAAAGGAAATATGAGGTATGAAGTGTTGTTCCTTTCTAGTGTTAAATCTGTTGCAGAGCTAATATGTTATTCAAATTTTGATTGGTGTGGAGACATAGTTAACAGAATAAGTACTTCTGGATATTTTTTCAAATATTTGGGAAGTCCCATTTTTTGTGTTCTAAGAAGTAATCAGTGGTTGTGTTGTCAACTTATGAAGTTGAATACATTGTAGGTAATTTGTCTGCATGTATAGTTGTTTGGTTGATGAGTTTGTGGCAGGATCTAAAGATCAAGGTGAGAAAACCTGTGAAGTTGATGATTGACAACAAACCAGCTATATGTCTCGCCAAGAATTCAGTGGTGCATGAGAGAAGCAAGCACATTTACACGAAGTTCCATTTTTTGAGAAGTCAAGTCCGGAATGAAGTGCTAGAGGTTGCTCACTGTAGCACTCATAAGCAACTTACAAATGTTTTAACGAAGGTTGTCAAGATCGTACACTTTTTATTTGAGGGATGAAATTGGTGTTGTAGAATTTAATTAGCTGAATATGAATTAAGGAATGGTGTTAAAAGTTATTCATATTCAAAAGCTGAGGTTACTCAGAAGCTATTGTTAGAGTCAAAATCTTTTAGGTATGTTAGTCAGAAGCAATAGCTTCTGAGGGTGTTAGCCAGAAATCGTAAGGTTCTGAGATAATTTAGTTAAAAAACAATAGTTTGATACTCCATCTATCTTACAATGAGTTACCTGTTTGAAATAAAATAGTGTCCCAAAAGGAATAACTCATTTCAATTTTCATACACATATTTTTAATTATACCCTCTAATTAATTAAACTTTTATTATTTTCAATACATTGATCAAGTGCACTATAATAAAAATATTATTCTCTCTTATTTTTCTATATTTTTTTAATATGTATTAAACGGTGGACTGTGTCATTTATTATGGGTCAAATGAAATACATTGTAGAAGCTACTCTTAACTGTTAAGTTACTTGTTTAACGTACTTTTGTTATGGCCTAGGTAACAATTTATTTTGTATATATAAACAAATTTGTAGCTATGTTTTTGTAAAAAAGTTAATACAATTGTTAATAGAATTTTTTCTCTACCATGTTTCTTACAACAATCTTTTATTTTTCTCTCTACTCTTTCTGTATCTTCTTTCATTTTTATATTCAACCTTTGTGCACAAATAAAGATTGAAGATGATTAAATCGTGTGTAAAGTTAAAATATTTTGTAGAAGGTGAAAAAGTTTATTGTTGTGCTGTGAAGCACGAATTTAAGTCGAATTTATTTGTATGTACTCAGAAAAGGGTCTTATTGAAGATGCTTATAGAGTGTTTGGTGAACTGCGTGAGAGAGGAATGTTGTTATTTGGACTGCTATTATAAGCAGTTATGTATCTTATGGAGATGTGACTTCTGGGAGAAGGCTTTTTGATTTAGCGTCGCATGATGTTGTAATGTGGAGCATTTTAGTTTCGGATTACATTGAAATATTATTTTCTTCTCCAGAAGGAAATTTTCCGGTCTTATTAACCTCCAAATTGCTCAGCTTATCAAAACTACACAAATTTACTATATCATCAACCACACCCTTAGATTCTTCTTCTTTGGAAAATGGACACTCCAAAAACTCAGCAATCTCTTACAAATAAAAACTAGGCTTCATTTTCATTTCTTCATATCTCAGAAACATAACTTTCTTTGATTTTCCCAAAAGGGTCCAAATGAACTCACTCCTCTACAAAAACTCTCAAAAGCTTCTTCTAATGAAAGTGTTTCCCTACTTTGTGGTCTTAACTTGTTTACAAAATACCTAAGTGAAACAAAAGTATCTTTAGGATTTCTACATAGATACACCACCTTACAAGGATGATTGCTATTATATATGTTTGGATTTGGATATATCTTGCGGTTGAGTAAGGCAAAAGTCAATGCTTTGAGCCAAGTAGTACCTACTTTGGCAGTGCGGTAGCAACAATTATATCTGTGAGCTTGAAAGTGCTTTTGACATGACAAAACTCCTTGAAGTTCTTTTGTGGTTTGCCAAAATCCTTGATATTGGTCGATGTGGGTTTCAATCATTCCTTTTTCTAATGACAATGTTTATATCAACTCCTTGCATTCTTGGTCTATATCATATTCTTCCAAGTCTTTTGCCACAAGAGAGCTTGTCATGGTGTAAGTGGATAACAAAGGATTAAAATGGGAGGGTGGAGGAGATAGAATGGTTTCGTTTTGGTGGTTAGTGTTACTAACTTCTATATATCGAGCATTCTATATAAAAATTATCTATGATTCATCCGATGGAAATTGTTCACTACATCCTATAAATCCAATGAATGTGTTTGCTCTAATTTGAAGGTGCTTGTTCTAATTTTTAATCAAAGTATACTAATAATTTAAATATGTTTAATACAGTTTAAACAAAACATGAAGATTCGTTGAGTGTATCATATGCACGTGATTGAGGAAGAGGAAGAGGAAGTGAAGAATCACATTAAAATATGATTTAAATATGGTGAATACTCTCATATTTTATAGTTTTGTTGGATGCAGAATCTATAAAATTATTTCATATCACATGATCTATTATATTTAGTTATTTTGTAAGTAAAACTAAATTTAGATTAATTTTAATTTATGACTACCGGTACTGATGATTTTGAAAATTTTGTCAATAGAGAAATTATTTTGTTGAATTGCGGACTAGGCCGTTCTCTTTAAAATATTTTGCGACATTATCTAAAGTTATGTAAAACAATCGAACTATTGTGCCGTTTTCGGAATAAAACAATGGGATGATTACTACTTATACAATAGATAACCTATTTAAAAATATATTAGTTGATGGTATTAAGACCATTTAAACTAGTAAGATATTCGTAGGTTCGCACGGGTGTTGACGCAGTATATGAAAAACAATAGTTTAATATTTAAAAAAAAACATGTATTTAAAATTAAAACAAAAGTATTTTATAATTTTTTTACATCAACAAAATATATTTTAATTTCTATATATTATTTTAATAATATTGTATTTTACGTTAAAAAATTCAATAAAAATATTAATAACATAAATAATTATAAAACAATAATTTTTTGTGTTTGAATGTACATTATTTTAAATATACTTATTTTTGTTTTTTTAATTATAAAAAATATAATAATCTGTGGATTCTCACGAATTTTGATTTGAACAATCGTGTATTCATACGGATATTAATGTATTACACACATATTTTTAAATTATAATAAGAATGAAAAAATAAAAATTCAAAATTATTTGACCAAGAAAATTTATTTTTTATAAAAGAAAATTTACATTATTGTCAGTGCAAAATGTTAGTAATTTTATTTTAATTATGGCTGGAGTACGTCATTTTCTCCAACGATAGTGAGATTGTTAAAAAAAATAATTATTTATTGCAATGACTTAAAGCAATTGTAGTTATATGCAAATAAATAAAAAAGTTTTTATGTTGATAATAATTTGTGTTGGGATAAGTTATTTATCGCAACAATAATGAAGTTGTTGAGAAAAAATAACTTATTATAATAATTTAAATTAGTTGTTGTTATATATATGTTATTGCCGACAAATTGATTGTCGTTGAGAAAAAAGTCGTTCAACTGAACCGTTAACATTTTGTGTGGTACATATTGTAATGTTACGACCTAACACGAACGTGGTGAAACCCACCATTCCTTCAAGAGAAACTTGACAACTTGTCTTCATATTATCGAGATTCTCTTACTTTTTCACAGACTCTATCTTGGTTTTAGAAAGGTTGTTGAACACATTTAGAAGTTGTGACATTTCAGAAGACGTAGAGGGTAATTTCTTCAATAGGGACCGAGACAAGAAATACCTTAATATTCGGTATTCTGATGATAGTGATGGCTTTCATCGTACTTTCACACAAAAAAAATATCCTTCTTCAACTTATTTTGCATCCTTAGTGTATCATTTGAAGCATTTGTTTCAAGGTTGTCATAATCAAATTTTTACCTTGACTCATTTTATCTAGGTAAAATTGAAACCTAAAATCATAGAATTTACCGCATGATAAAATGATATTAAACACACAAGCACCACACGTTGCACACTCTTACATTTCATTTTCTAATGAAATTATATATATATATATATATATATATATATATAAACTTTTATCAAATTACATAAACTATCCACTAAATCATTAAAAAAATATTGTGAGAGAAAAAGTCGTGTAATATGAATAAAATAGGAGTAGAAGTTTATATGGGCAAAAATATAAAATGAGTTTTTTAAAATTTGACAAAAAAAAGTAAAATCGAGTTAAGGAGTATAATACTATGATATTACATGATTTGAGTGATTTAGAGAGATTTAAATCATTTAAAATCTCTCTAGGATTAGATTTTATATTAAAAACATTTTTAGCTGTGTTTTAATACAAAATATTGACCTAAAAATGTGAAATATGTCGAGTTTAAGTTTTAAATCGGGATTTTAAAAATATTTCTTAGTTTTGTTTCTTATAAACATTGAATCTATAGGTTACTTAATCCTTACATTTATGACCTCATCCTCTTCCTCCTGAGGGAATCATGAGATGTTTGCAGCTTTGCGGAATTGATGCTTCTCTAACTAGCACCTTGTTTACACATGCACCAATGTTTTTTCAGAGGAGTCCATCATGTAATTCAAAGAGTTGATATTAATTGATAAATCGATGTCTTACTCCAGGAACAAAATAAGAGAACAATAGCCTGGCAAAGGATTTAGACGTCAAATAGAATCCATAATGGATTTGAGATATTAATAAGGTGAATACTTAATCTATTCAATGCTAGGCAATGAGTCTAGGACCTCCAAAAAATTCTCTTTTCTTACTATCTTATTAACTTTAAGGTGTATGAAGTTTCATTTCTTATTTGATATTTTTATTGAACTTGGTTTCTCTAGAAAGCGCTGACACCCTTGCGAGAAGGAATGGTGGAATTGGTACTTTGTTCATTGTCCTTTGATTCCAATTTGCGAGCTCTTGAAATGTGGAAGTAAAGTTTTGTTGGGTTAAAGATACCATGGTTGAGGAAGTAAAGTATTGTTAGGTTAAAGATACCATGGTTGAGAAAATTATGAAATTAAGAATGATATGCATTATTGACAATTGTTTTAATCCTTATGAAATTAAGAATGATCAGTGTGGTTTGAGTTATTTTGATGTATATGTAAAAAAAAATCATGATTAATATATAAGGTTTAAATCAATAAATTACGGTTTAAAGATTATATTTTCTTTAAATTTATCATCTTTTGTTCCAAATACAAATCAAAAATTAATGTAAAACTCGAATTGATTGAATATCTAATTAAGTTAAACAAAAAAATTTATATATGTCTCAAATTTCAAAGAATATCCTATCAAACACTATTATATCCCAACTTGAGACTTTGAGTATGTTATCTCTGTGAAAAATAATGGACCAAATATAAGATACCAAGGTTGAGAATATTATGAAATTAAGAATGATCTGCATGATTGAGAAGAGCATGATTTGAGAATAGTTGAGAATGAATGGTTTCATTTATATGGCATGGTTTGAGAATGAAAATTAATGGAACGTGGAGATTAATGGGTAGGATGACTAGGTGAGAATAACACGTGAAAGCCAAAATAATACATGATTTTATCTAACTCGGAATCGATTCAAACTTCACTACAAATACTCTTTTCTATAAAAAACAATCTCATTCATTAGATGAAAAAGAGAGAGTACAAACATAGAAAAAGAAAATGTGTTAGGGTATTTCCCATCCACACATTAACAACAATACTAATAATTAAGACTGACAAGCTATGGATATCAAAAAGCTTTGAGAGGTTAGAAACCAAAGGAAGGTACCAATCTAAAACATTAATCCAATCAACCAATCAAAGTTTTTTCGCAAGAGACAAGTTAATTTTGGAACCTCAATCTTTAAATCTATCCAGTACATATCATATATTTAGCTTTGACACTAGCGTTATCACGCTCAAATTAATTATTAGGGTCACAATATTGATTAATATCATAACTTGTGGATTAAACATATGTTGACTAAAAAGAGGAGTTTGATTTGCCACATCCCTATGTCCTAGTAAGATTCTTACTCAAAAACACATTTCCTTCATCCAAGCTTCTTTGAGGCATTTCATCAAATACCTTGAGCAAAAACCTAAAACAACATAAGCCTAATAACAAAACACCCAACAAAACAAACCAAGCAAGAAACAATGGAACCCACAACAAAACAAGCACAATAAAATAAACTATTACATAAACACACACACATAAACTCCGGGCTTCCTTATCTTTCGATGGTGGCGGCTCCTATTGGGGTCGTTTTCCATATTGATACCACTCTAGTCTATCGATTGCTGGAGGTGATTATGGGGTTGCAATTGATTGATGGTTGATGGTGGAGAGAAGGTGAAGCTTGATGGAGGTTGGAGCAAGAAACATGTATGGATCTAACATGGATGAGGGTTTCAAAGGAATGAAAAGAGAGAAGGGGAAACTTACAGTGGGGGAGGAACCTCCATTAAAGAGAATATGACCACCATAATGATGGCGAATATTGTAACTCCCCCTTCTATTTACCCGCGTTTTATAAATAATAATCAGAGTATTTAATCATAATCCAAGAGGCGTCACAATGTAAATAATGTAAATCATCAATACAGTTGTCATGCTTTCACTGAAGAAGATTTATTAAGTAAATAAGGCAAAAGTTATGTTTAACAGCGGAAATGAAACATAACTAAAAATTCCGAATACATCATTCAATAGTTATTCCAGGATATTTAATCAAGACATAATTTCAAAACCATTAAAAATATCCATTAAAGGATTCAAACAACCGTTTACCCAGTGTTACATCTACCAGAGCACGACACTGACACGCGGACTAATTAACTGACTCGACTCTAGAGCTATCCTCACCAACTCCAAGCAGCTAATCACTTCGGATCTGAAATTGTTAAAGTAAGGGTGAGATTTCAATTCAATATAACATGCATTATACGTTTTTAGAATACAACTGAATAAACGGATACATTAATCCATAAACCAACACAAATCAAAATCAATTCACAAGGCAGTTCACACAACGAACATGTATATAACAAACAATGGAAATTGCAACGCTGGAATCCATCCTAGCATGTTACAATCCCATATGCAATGCAGACTCTATGCATGTGGTACCAAAACGTGAACCGAGTTCACCCACTGCTCCGTTTACATGTGGAAAGACAGTGTAAATCCATGATTCGCCCATAGCCACTGGGTCAAGAATCCAGCCTCACTACCTCAATCTCCGGGTAAGTCTATTGGCTCAGCCAGTTCACTTCCGCATAATGGGAATGAACCAAATCAACAAATGCTTATGCATGCATCATAAAAGCATGCAATCATCACTTCACAGATCATGATATCAATATAAATCACATCATGTCAATTCACCAATGCATCTCATTCAAGCAAAATGAATATCAAAATACAGCATTGTAAACATTAATATCTCATCCGGTAACTCAGACCATTCGTAATAGTTCCCCATTATCCTTAACTACTCACTCTTTTCAAAAATCGAGAGCTCAACCATTTTTAAAATAATTTTAGCAAAATAATATTTTTCTCTTTTCAAAAGGTAGTGTTTGAAATTTAAGAAATAATGCCGAAAACGGCACTCGAATCGGAGTTACGGTTTAGAAAATATGAATTTTTGAAGTTTAAGTATTTTTGAAAAATTGTACATGGAACCCGGTTCCTACCTATACAGGAACCGGTTCCTGAAAGTTGAAAAATCTCGCTCCCTGAAAGTTGAACCCGGTTCCTACCACACTTTCCAATACGAATTGTGACATTAGGAACACCAAATCATGATCATTTCACACCATTTTAACATCAAACAACATGGTTTACTCATCACTATTAGTTATTTGATATACTAATGATCCTAATTCCATACACCGACACAAAATAGAGTTTCATGCTATAAACCTATAATCAATTTCCTAACATACCCGATTACCCGGTTGATTCCCAAAACCCATAAGACATATTAACCGAAAGAAATCACCCTTTACCTCGCGATGATTCTCGATTTCTTCGGCGTCGGCTTTTCCTCTCTTTTCCTCTTCTCTCCAATTCTACGTATAATGATTTTTCTCCAAAAGACCTATTTTTCTTTCTTCTCCTTTTTATATTCCTTTTAATATTTCCTTTATTTATTCCAATAAAATAAAATAAATGGTAATTAATAAGAGTAGTGTAATTTACTCCTCACACCCCTAATTACACCTCACACCTCTAATCTTTTCTTTCTTAAATTGATCCAATTAATCCAATAATTATAAACACTTAAGGCTTTAATTAAATAAATAATTAAATTCCCATTTATTTAATATTCGAATTAAATCGGGGTGTCACAAATAGCTCCTATGAGAGAGGAGAATCCCCTACAAGAGGGGAGGTGGCACCAATCAAAAGGGGAGAACCCTGAGTTTAGTGAGAGGGAAGAGCTTCTCTCTCTAAACATTTTTACAAATACCCTTATTAAAACCCATCATAATTGAATATATTAGATGTACTAGTCTCATACAAATTAATAAATATTAATTTAGTTGTGATGCACATAATTATCCAGGTAATTAAAACAACTTGGAAAACATCATAATAAACCAACTTGTCCAAAATTACAACATTGATGATCACAAAACACAACAATATTGTTAGACGATGCGATCGATCTAGAAGGGGGAGTTGAATAGATCGCTTATTTAAAATTTGTGATTTTCAATTAGAATTTATGCGAAATATCTTGGATTCTATAATCGTCTAAACGATCCGCTATTGAAAAGATCGGATATGCGAAACCGAATGGAATAAGATGAGTAAATGTGAATCAATACATTTGTACTCAATGTTGTAACACCCCATTTCTACCCAACGAATTAATAGATACATCACAATTACAAAATTCCAACACAACATGGGATGATACATTTTCAACTTAAAACAACGACAATTAATCATATTTAGTACATAGATACATAGCACAACATATCTGGATGAACTTCAAACAACCTGTATTAATCTTCTTGAAAACAAAGCAACTTATTATTACTATGCAGCGGAATAAACTTCTTTATTCAACAAAACAACTTCAACTTAGTATAAGACATCAACAAGTACTTTCATAAATCTCTTCCTTTAATTCAACATCTAAAGTAATAAAAACAAAAGAAACAACAAAAGAAACAACAAAAGAAACAGCTATCGTTCATCCCCCCGAGTGCTACGTATCAAAGTAAAAGACATCAACCCGAACTAACAACGATAACAGCTACTAAGCATCAGCTAATCTTCATGATTACCAGCACGTTACCCACGTAGAGGCAACATCACAACAGAATGGGTGAGATATCGAATAATATAAACAAAAGTATGATGACCACTGTATTAAATTAGAATTATACAAATTTCACCGCTTCGTAGAACAATCATACCACAATTGATTAACAATTTAATAGCAACCACAAGACAATTTTAATCGATCAACATTACACTCAAATCAGTACAACTTAATAACAACAACAATTTATATCAAACATCAACTTATAACAACAGCAACTTATAACAATAACAACTTATATCAAGCAGCAAAGCGATAATCAACAAACAACGTAATAATAACAACAACTTCAATATGCAACTCAAATGCGACTCAACTGTGCATATGCATGTGGTACCATTTAGAGAAAAACTCCCAACTTAAAATCTGCTAGTTAATCGAGGCATTCAACAAGGCATAAGTCTTCAACATTCAATGTGGTGCCATCAAGGCCAAGGCATTAGCCTTCAACTTTCAATATGGTGCCATCAAGGCCAACTTAATAATGCAATGTATGCCATGCGACATCAACTTCATCATCAACTTATTCAACACAACCACAACAAAATGCAACAACTGCAAACAACTTAATCAACATTGTTCGCAAGACCTACAACTTCATAACAACTTAACAACGTTGGTATATGACCTGCAACTTAATTTATCCATAAATCGGAACGATTCAACTTATTCAACTGTACCTACAAATAAATGTATTCAACATCGTTTCCACAAAACAAAACAAACACAATTACCTACTAATATATACTAATTACCCCGACAAATCTCGGTCAATTCTGGACAACCAATTTTACCGCCTAATTTACTAATTCGTCTTATTTTGTTAAACTGAATATCATTAATTTCTACTACTAAGTCCCTACTATCTTCAAGATTAGTCTTTGTTACAAAATACCAGCATCTGTTAAAAACCTGCTACAAGCTATTTTCTCGTTCCTGCTAACTGCAACGTATCATACTAATTTACACATTGCTAATTAATTATATTGAGCTATTAATCCAATATATTATGTCTCAATTACTGCCTTATGCATACATCTATACAACAATAATTACTACCTGCCCAAAAGCAGAAAAGAAACAATACATAAGTACATTTACATATATATATATATATATATATATATATATATATATATATATATATATATATATATATATATATATATTATTTCATTATACTCAGGGAACCCGCCCCAGTTTCCCTTCTTAATCTATACTTCATTTTTATGCTACAGATTCTTAAGTTTCTACACTATAGTACACGCACACTTACAACAAGGAACACAAAAAGTAACAGGTGGAGCGCCCACCTCCTACATGGGGATTCCGCCCTTTAGTCCTTAGGCGTATATTTTATTTTCTTTTTCTTTCCCAAGACAGGGTACCCGCCCCCTTCATATTTAGGGCCCCCGTCCTAATTCTTCTTGTTCATCGTTTATACCCAGATTCCACTATGTTGTCACAACTACGATTTAAGCACACCATACAATAATACAACACAATCATACCTTATGCTATGTTAAATTACAAAGGCACAATATCAACGACAACAATATCAATGATAGCAACATACATAAATTTATTCAACACAACTACATCCATGGAAAATCAGAATTTATCATAACCAAGAACACTAAATTCAACCCATCACGGTTTACATTCATAAAATCTCAATCCCACATACCAATCATCATATTCCCGGTTATAAAATTCGAACCCCGCCCTTACCTTTTGGTTTTCCGGTCGGTCGAATTCTTCAGTCGAATTTTTGGTTTTTTGGCTATCGACAGCAATTCTCCTAATTTGTCTTCTCTAACTTGGTGCTTCCAAACCCTTGTTCTTGCAACTGCTACGTAACAAAACCTAATAATATTTTGTTGTGCTGATATCACTAATACTTCTTATTGCTCACTTAGTCCATATAATAATATAATTCTCCATATTGTCTTGTTGGGCCAATTCATAACACCTCCAACATTGCTATTTATCACACAATAACCAAACCAACTTAATTAGATAAAGAGTTAATACCTATTTTCACCCCTGACATATGGGGTGTATTTGAAAAAACCCCTGTCAAAAAAAAAGTTCCAATAATTACCTTGACAAATTTTAAAAGTTTCATTTTTTACCTTTAGGAGGCCACATCACCAAAAACGCTGATGTGGCTTATTTTTTTGTTAAATTTGTAATTTTTTGTTATTCCACGTCAGATAAGTCCCATTAAAATGACCAGAATGCCCTTAGCTCCATTTACCTTAAAATCCAATTTGATTTTGCAAATCCATGTTTCATCTTCATCCTTGCAAATTAGGGTGCAACATCAAATTAGGGCGCAACATCAAATTTGCAAATCCATGTTTCTTCTCTCCTCTTCATCTTTAACTTTTCTTTGATTTTATAAACATGAGTCAACCAATTTGTTCTACTTCAAGCTTATCTTCAAATGGTAGAGTAACTCCCAAATGTGGCCACAATGTCTCCATGAAGTTATTTGTTTCAAAATCGGTTGCAAATCCCGGGAGAAAATACTGGAAGTGTAAGTTCTGGGGTAAAGGAGATGACTGCAACGCATTTGTTTGGGATGATGAATTTTCTGGTGATTTTGGTGATAATGGCCATTCGGATGTAGTTTCAGTAGAACTGATGAGCAAACTGGAAAGAGATATCGCACTGAAGATGGAAGCCATGGAGAAAAATATTGATGAGTTAAAAAAGAAGCTGAATTATGTTTTAGTTGGATTTATTTGTCTTTTGGTTCATTTCTTACTTAGTTCATGTAAAAATTCATGAAGCTGTAGCTTATGTTCTAATTTCTATGAAGTTGTAACTTATGTAAAAATTAGTTGGGTTTATTTGTCTATGAAGTTGGGTTTATTTAGTTCATGAATTATATTTCTTTCTTATGGAATATATTACTCTTATGAGTTTTGGTTTTATGGAATATATTTTGTTCATGAAGTAAATCTGTTCTGATACATAGTTAAGTAAATCTGTTTTGGAATATTTTGGAATGAAATAACTTAAGCCAAGACAAAATGAATGATACATAACTTAAGCCAACTCTGTTCTGATACATAGTTAAGTAAATCTGTTTTGGAATATTTTGGAATGAAATAACTTAAGCCAAGACAAAATGAATGATACATAACTTAAGCCAACTTTGTTATGATACATAACAAAATGACAATAACACAGGAAACTTTCAAATTGAAATAACAAAATAGCACACTATGTGCACAACTACTGATCAATGCCCTTCCTCTTCTTCCTTGATATCTCCTTTGAGGTACTACCACCAGTTTCATCACCAATGGTCAAAGGTGCATCAGGTGTTGATCCAAGCCCACCATGTCTTTTGGCATTCCTCACTTCCTTCAATCTTTCACTGACTCTCTTTCTTGATCGCTTCCAAGGCACGACCTTTTTCTTAGCTGAAGGTTTTTTGACATTAGTAGCAGCAGGGTCAGGGTTTGCAACAGGTTGTGATTCATGTGTTGGGGGAGGTTGCATATCAGTAGGTTGTGTGGGATTGTCAACTTGTGATTCATGTGTTGGGGGAGGTTGCATAGAAGTAGGTTGTGTGGGATTGTCAACTTGTGAATCATGTGTTGGGGGAGGTTGCATAGCAGTAGGTTGTGTGGGATTGTCAACTTGTGAATCATGTGTTGGGGGAGGTTGCATAGCAGTAGGTTGTGTGGGATTGTCAACTTGTGATTGTTGTTCTTCATAAAGATCCATCATATTATTCAGCAATGCATCCATCTCTGGGCCTTCATCCACAATTCCACCTCCACTTGCAGTTGTATCAACATTTGCATCCAGCTCTGGGCCTTCATCCACAGTTCCACCTCCACTTGCAGTTGTATCAACAAAAAATCCATCTCTGGGCCTGCATCCACAATTCCACCTCCACTTGCAGTTGTATCAACATTTGCATCCATCTTTGGGCCTTCATCCACAGTCCCATCAGATTTTTTAGACACTTTGGTCTTGGGTGTCTTTCTCTGCATTATTCAGTAACAGATATAAGAACACAATATTGTATCAATATGCTAAACAAGGCAAATAAAGACATTTCATGAGCACAATACCTTTCTCTTTAGTGCATTAGGATCTTGCTCCTTAGCTTGACACTTCCTAGAATCATGGCCAAATTTGTCACAATGTGTGCATCTATATGCTACACCTACCCTCCTCATCCTTGAACCATTCTCATCCAACTCTCTAAACCTCAGTTTCTTAGGCCTTCCGGGTCCCTTCTTGTATTGTGGTGGCAACAATTCTTCAGCATCCACAGTTGGCCACATGTCCATGCCATTTATTGGACTAACATTGTTTTCATAACATGCCCTGTAAGCTTCTCTCATGTAACAAGGGTCCACATATTTCTCAGGATCTAAGTTTTGATACTGTAATGCAGAAACAACATGCCTACAAGGTATGCCCACAAGATCCCAAAAACAACAAGTGCAAGTTTTTTTTCCAAGATCAACAACAAACTGCAATCCATTATATGGGTGATGGACTTGCCACAAATCACCACTGCTCCATGTAGGCAGCCATTCTCCACTGAAATATGTTTCCTTATCAAGCCTTTTCCTAGGATTAGGCATGACATTGTGCTTCCACTTATCAAGCTTCACAACACTATTAGCAATCCTATTCATCACATAGTTCCTAATCCATTCTACCATAGTGAGTATTAGTTTATCCCTAGCTTGTAATATTGTACTATTGAAAGATTCACTCAAGTTATTCATCAAAACATCACACTTAGGGTAAAATGAAAATGAATGCTTACACCATAGTTTTGTTGGCACTCCCATCAGCCATTCTCATGCCTTCTTATCAATTTGTTTAAGCTGATTCATCTTCTTCTCCCAAGCCTGGAAGTAAGTAGCCTTTGCAGCCCCCAGTAATAGGTCTCTAATGGCAGCTCCCCCTCCAAATTTCTTCTCGAAATTTGCATACAGGTGTCTGAGGCAGACCCTGTGTTCAATTTGCTGAAGCATTTCCTCAAAGACACTAACAAGCCCCTAAAAACAGCAAGACAACAGAAAAAAGCATATAACATTAGCAATTGATATAAGTTTCATTTTTAACATCATAAATGTGAATTTAAAAGACACTTTGTACCTTTTGTTGGTCTGAAATAAAAACAGACTTTCTCTCTTATCCAATGTCTTCCATTAGCAATTGCATAAACCATCTCCAGCTTTCTTTTGTCTTAGTCTCCACCACACCAAATGCCAAAGGATAATATTGATCATTCGGGTCCCTTGCTACAGCAATTAACAACTGACCTCCATATTGTGTCTTAAGATGACACCCATCTACCCCTATAAATGGTCTACAACCCTTGGTAAACCCTTTCCCTTTGGTAATGCCCACTTAATATTTCTGTCTAAGATCAAACATAATTTCAGACAGTTTAACTTTCCCTTGTGACTTCCTCTTTTCAACCACCAACTTAGAGACCCACTTGGGATTGGCAAACTTGTTATTTAATACCCTTGCACATGTGTGGGTCCCCACCCAAGTCTTTATCTGGTAAGTGAGGATGCCTCCCACTTTTCTAGACAATGCCAAAAGGCCACATTTACTCTTACACTCAACCTTAACCCTACAGCGCTCATTCTTAACAAACCTTATCTCTCTACCATTTAATACTGACCAATCCCTGATAGCATCTTTAAATTCAGAAAGAGAAATGAACTTCATACCTAATTTGAATTGAAAGTCTTTGTTAAGCAGCTCTGATCTGAACTTCTCATACTTTGGCTTGGAAGGTTTGTCATCCATGTCACTTTCATCAGCATCTGAACTTTCAAGTTCCTCACTAGCATAATCCACATCTTCACATTTGCTTGTATTCCTCTTTGAACAAGATCCTAAGACACTTTTGGGCACCAAAAGACCGACCTTGTTCCTTTTGCTCCTTTCTTTCATCTTTTTGGGATCCTTGGATGCACAACGCTTGAATCTCACTGATTTCCCATCGATCTCCACCCTATTCCCACTAACTGGAACAACTACCTCCACTTGTTCAAATTGCTCTTCTTCTACGTCAATTACTCTTTCCTCTTCACTGTCATTGAAACATTTCCTTGCATCAACATAATCACCACTACTATCATCTCCACTAGAGGTGCTGAAGTCATCAACATTAGGTAATAGCACCTTGGTCATCATGTCTTCTACACCATGCTCTACCCAAAGATGGCCATCAACCTTACAAGACATACAATGCTTAGCAACTTCTACAACTCCTGCATCATCAACAACATTTGTAAAGCCTTCATCCGTTTGCGGAATCTTTCTCCATAACCTAAAACCTTCATAACCCCAATCTTTAACCAGACTAACAGCTTCAAAAAAGCTCCATTTATCTTCGTCCTAACCTTCAACAATAGTCTCACTACCTCCTCTATAATACATATGGCCGTCTTGCACAAAATTTCCCCATGATGAAACACTAAATTAAACACACCCATTTCCTTCTGCGACCACTTTGCAAGGATGAAGATGAAGAAAGCAAACCCTAATCGTAGGGTCTGAATTGAAACATGGATTTGCAAAATCAAATTGGATTTTAAAATAAATGGAGCTAAGGGCATTCTGGTCATTTTAATGGGACTTATGTGACGTGGAATAACAAAAAATTACAAATTTAACAAAAAAATAAGCCACATCAGCCTTTTTGGTGATGTGGCCTCCTAAAGGTAAAAAATGAAACTTTTAAAATTTGTCAAGGTAATTATTGGAACTTTTTTTTTTGTAGGGGTTTTTCAAATACACCCCATATGTCAGGGGTGAAAATAGGTATTAACCCTTAAATAAATTATCCAATATAATAATATTATTTCTAATATTATTTCTCCGACTTAACCGACCAATTACTCGACTATCGACTTACCCTTCCAAAAAATATATTAATCCAATTTACGCCTCTTAGAATAATACCGATAAATTGCAATTACCTTCCATTCATACATATACAAAACAACTGCAAATAAGTTTACTACTACCATCTTAAAATGCTTTTGTTACAATACAACATCTTTACCAAAGACCAGAATATACATTTCAAGTACACCTACAGTTTTCTTACTACTAGAGCATAGGACAGGTATAACGTATCAAGCTTCAAAAGATCAAAACAACTTCTTCAACCATATCCACCTGCTACTCAGCAACACTCCCATCCCCGGACCACACGACTTTGATTTTCTTCAAAGGATGATAATTGATACTAAAATGGAGCACATCGCCTTCACATAGGTTCCTTCCATTTGCAAACTTATTCCAACCGCTAGAGATATATGTCACCCACGAATCTGATTTACTCAAGGAATCACTCATTTTCAACTGACACTCATGTACTCATGCAAATCTTCATCATACAATTTAATGGAAATAGGTGGATCCAGCAGGCATTTCATAACAACACTGACTGGTATTTGTTGCATAAACATATATCAGTTTCAACATTTAGAATGTTAGGGATTCTACTATCACAAACTTCTATACCAAAAAGTAAATTGTTTTTTATACCAATACATGGTTTTCCTCCACCATTGGATTATCAACCAACTTACACCATTTTTCCACTTGTGGCTCTTCTTGAATACCAACGTTTTCCCTGAATGGATTACAACATCAGAACATAATACGATTCTTAGTTCCTTATAACTTAGAAACATTATAACCATTATTCACACAACCATGTACTACCCAATAATATATATATATATATATATATATATATATATATATATAATTTACCTGTTTGCATCACCGCTTTCGTATTTGAGTGAAATGTCGTAGTCATGAGAAGAACCTGCATCTTCCATGCTCATAACATTTTTGGCCTCAACTTTCTCATTTTTCCGTCCACTTTGATTTTTGCATATGTTATCACCTTCGACTCTGAACTTGCACGACCGAAAAGACTTCCAGCTTCATTATCTTCATCCAAACAAATAAACTCCACAATTCACTTGTACTCCCTTTTGAACCATCTATCTTCAAGGTAATCCATAGGACTATGCCGCCACACAAATTCCTTTGCATCATACAAGCTCCCTTTACGTTTTCTCTCAGCATAAAGTTCTTCAAGCTCCAACTCGTCCCAATAGTGCTCCTCTTGCTTCCTGTTTTCGTCTACGTCATAGTCGACAACCCTCTTCCTGGAAGAAACAACAAGAATATCAACGACGGAAACTTCGTTACACATTTAACCCTACAAACCTTATTTTTAACTTAAAACACTAAACCTACTTCAACCAACATTACTCTAAATCCTAAAAACAAATAACCTAAAATAACTATGCAATCTATGAAACCCTCGAGAGAGACAACGTCCCTCAAACAACATAATATCGGATGTCGTATAAAAATGCACTATGTTAGCTGCATGGACTACCTATCATGGTGGATGACGGAGTAACTTACCTTGAAGGTGCGATCTCCACTGCAACTCCCGGACACTTGGATGAACCTTCCATTTTGATCCTCCAACAACAAGTTTGTCTCACTAACTTTGATCAGAGAATATAAAATGATCAACCCATTATAGTCATTCATGTACACCCAATTCATTTTTTTGTGGGCCTCCATTGACGGTGGGCCTTCGTATTTTGTTTCTTGGTCTGTTTTTTTTACCTACTTACTGTTATCAACCCTCTTTTATTTATTTTTATAAACTACTCCTTATCCTTATGTCAATGTATTTAATAAAATCCTTCTTAATAATATTTATTTCATTTACTTTCTTTTCTTTTATGTCTTCTATTTTTATATCATTGTTTTTTTTATTTTACAAATCCTTAAGACAAATAAATCCTTTTACCGTTCTACGAATCCTTTATACATATATTCCCTATGTCAAAAAATATTTTATGAATATTTTTTTCATTTATTATTAACATAAATATTTCAAATACTTTATTATCTAATATCATACTTTGATATATTTTATATAACAACTTGCAATATATCGGCCCTTTTATTTGTTAACCTATTTTGCAACCCATTTCTTACATATTTATCATAATATATCCAATTACATTATTATATATTTTTAACAAAATTACGCGTACCATCGTCGTATCCGTGCGTTCGCACGACATTTCCACTAATTTTAGTGAGAGAGAATCACATGGTAATGATAAGTTTATCCAGAAATAATAGATGACCCATGACCCATCTATCCACACAATCAAATATCTTTTTTCCCCATTATTTTTGTTTTGCTTTTCTACCACTAACAAAATTTCTGGGTGCTTCATGCTTTTCTACTACTAACTTTTAGTGTACCATGCCAATTTGAAAACAATCCAAATTTAGTGAAAGACTAGTTGAAAGTTAGATAACAAAATCACATGGCTTTATCCGAGATAATTGTTGAGAATCAAAGTTTGAAAGAAATAAAGAAATATATCTTTTGTGGAGTTTAAGTATAATTATCGTTTTACAGAGTTATTTTTAGAGAATTTATTTTGCTACCTCCTAAATTTTATCATCTGTCATCACTCAAAAGGTATTATTTTATTATTATATTTTTGTATAAAATTATTAATTTTTCAAAATATTTGAATTTTACCGAAAATTTCAATCAAATACCGGAATTTCAAATCTCATATCAGAAATTTCAATATATTTCAAAATTAAAAAAAAAAACAAAAATTGTGGGTGGTACCGGAATTTTTTTTTTAAATATTAGAAATTTATGAAATTTTCGGTATATTTCAAAATTTAAAAAAAGAAACGGAAAATTAGGAAATTTCTAAAAGAAATACAAAATTTTTTTGAATTTTTTTTTTATACCGAAAATTTCAAATACACTGAAATTTTTGGTATTACAAAAAAAAATTATCGAAAATTTTGTGGGGTACTGGAAATTTCAAAAACTCTATCGGAAAATTTGTTGGAACTACCGGAAATTTTAAGAGGGGTAAGGTTAAAATAGTTTTTTTTAGGGGGTGGCAGGTGTAATTTGGGGGTCACAAATTTCTCTTATTCCTATGGTCGGTTCTAAGGCGATCACCTACTCAGGTTATGGTCCAAAATTTCGTTGGCGCTAAGGTAGTTTGTATATTTTATATGAGAATTTTATTTGACACTTAGTGGTGGTGGATTTCACAATCGAAAATTCTAAAATATCATTCGCAAGTGCACTTGCGAATTCACTTTTTAACATGTTTCGCAAATGCACTTGCGAAGACACCCTATTTAATTATTTTTGGAATTGTAAAAATTAATTATAATTTTTAATTATGGTAAGTAATAATTAGAAAGATGAAATAATGATATTTAAGGGTCTTAAAATGCTTATTAAATAATCAAGTAAATTTGATAGTAATTTATTTTATTATATTAAAAATAGAGTAGATTTAATTCATATATATATATATATATATATATATATATATATATATATATATATATATATATATATATATATATATATATATATATATATATATATATATATATATATATATATATATATATATATATATATATATATAGTATAGTTGATTTACTCTTGTTATATCATGCAATACAATAATTCACACATTACTTATTCTTTATATATTCTTTATATAAATGTTATAAATTTTGTCATAATTAATATTGATATATTTTTTCATAATAGTTTGAAGGAATTGCAAAGGTTTTAAAAAGTTATGTAAAAATAGTTCGTTTTTGCAATAATTATCATCTTAAATAATTTTCGTTTTTACAAAGGTTTAAAAGTATAATAAAATAAAAATAGAATGAATTTTTTATCATTGAGTCAATTGCATAAATAAGTTTTTTTAAGATTTACAACACCTTCCATCCTCTAAAAATTTATTAAATAGAAATCAAAATTGTTAATAATTTTTTAAATTTTAAATTAGAAACAATATTTTGTTAATCTTTTTTAAGACCAATATTTCTAACTCTATCTTATTATAAACATTTTAATCATTTCAAATATGTTTAATTTCTTATAATTAAAAATAAATTTATTATTTTATATATTTTAGAAAGTAAATAAAAAGTGATATTTTAGACAATCATGATTTATTAATATATTTTTTTATCATTATTATGGTCACTCTCTTATAAATTTTATTTAAAATATAAACTATATTTGACAAGTAATAAAAAAAACTTTTAATTTACATATTGAATGGTCTTACCGTTATAATTAAAATACTTCTAAAGTGAATTGATAAATTTATTTATCTTTCTAAAAGATATATAATCCATAATATAATATATTGAATAAAATTTATTTAATTAAAATGAATATTATAATAGATTTATTTTGAAACAGAGAAATAGAAATAGGGACATATACCTATTTTAGGTATTTATTATAAAATGAAAAAATAGAAATGGAAGTAATAATTAGCAATAATTATCAAATAAAAATGAAGATCTACATCACAATATGTCTATTTTTGTTCATGCACAATTCGTAAGTAGACATGCGAATTAACCTTAAATATTAACAAATTAATACAGGGCTTAATTGGCATATGCATCTGCGAATTCACATGTTAGGTGACTTCACAAGTGGACATACGTGTGATGACTGGTTTTTTCATCGGTTGTTTTAAAAATAATGAAGTCGCCACCTAATTTTATTTGTTCTAAAAAGAACGGGAAAATATAGATAAAACCCCACATATGCGGATAAGGCGGTCTACGTGACCAAAAGATGTGAATTCGGGAGTCGGTTATGTAAGGGGAAGGTATTAGCACCCCTTACATCCATCGTACTCGATTGGACCCATTTAGTTATAAGTGTTTGTGTATATTCGCTAATTTCTAAGTTATAATCGAAAAAACAAAAGAAGCGGAATTCGTTTATTATTATTTTGAGTTTGACACGGCCTCGAGACCGCGTACCTATGTATTCCCTCGTGCAATGGGAAAGTCAAAACTCCGTAGTTCCTCTTAAAAAGGTTTGAATTGGTTGTGTTGATTTTATAAGAAAAATCGTGCATTGGACATTTCAAATGCTAGAACTTAGACTTGTTTAGTTTGTTTGAAAAGCTTAAGTCCTCGTTGTGTTGATGATCGCATATGAGCGATAAAAGAGTTTGAGTGAGTTGAGTTATTTTTATGTGGGAGACAAGCATCGGACCATAAGCGTTCAACGGCTAACGCCCCAATTGCTCGAATGAGTGGACAGAAACATCCTAATCATCTTTTTCTACCCAAAAAGTTTATTAAGAAAAGGTGGGGTAAAACAAGGTTCACGTTAATCTAGATTCAATTAAGAAACCAAACATACAGTCGAGGGTCGATACAGGACTGACTACCATATGTTTGGGAGGAGAGAGAAGTGGAATATTTATTTATGAAAATGTTTTGAAAAGGAAACTCGATGTTGGATCGAGGTTTAGAACTTTAATTATGAAAGTGTTTTTCAGGTGGGTTTGGTGACGGACCGAGAGAAATTGAATCGGGTTATGATTAATCAAGTATGTGGACTTAATTAATCTCGTGAGGATAGGTGCTCTTATCCCCAACCATGAGACCCTTGTGCATGGAAAATTGGTATATGGACCAATATTTGTTCGGGTTATGGTTAATTAAAACAACAAGGGCTTTAATTAACCTTGTTAGGATGGCCATGCCTATCCCCAACTATGAGACCCTTGAGGAAATTGGCTTATGAGCCAAGAGGATATAAGAATTTGATTGAATAAGTAGTGAAATAGGAAAACAAACGAGCCCATACAAGGTGTCCATATGTATGCTTCTAGAAAGTGAAACTAGCGTGGCACTAGTATTCTAAACGACCGATTGGAACAATCGATCGAATAGTTGTCGCTGTAGAATAGCCCAGGACCAAACTATGAATGTGCGCGAGTGTGCACTGTGTATGTTTACCTGTTCCTTGATGAAGAGCCCAAGAGGAAGCTATGTGTTCTAATTGATGACAAACGCGTAATTGAACGATAATTAAAACACACAAAGAAATTAATCCTAAACTATTACAGACCATGTGGGGATGGGGTAGAAGTTTACGAATGGGGATACATCAAATCGAGAAGTGTGATAAAAGCCTAGATAAACAGATAAACATCTTGAATTAATTAAATAATTAATTAAATCGAATCCTCCTATTTAATAGAATTAATCAGCAAAATGATTAATCAAATTAAATATTAATTTTCAACTAAATTAAATATTTAGAACAAAATAAATAAATATTATTTCACAATTTATTTGATTAAATAAAGTACCAACAAAATAATATATACAAAAGTATAAAGAAACAAAGAAAATGGGCCAGAAATTGAAGCAACCAGGGGGTATGCATTAGTAAAGTCGTTGGGCCCAGGCCCAAGATAGAGGTTAGGCTGATTTCGTGTGGCTCTCCAGTGAGGGTTCACCATGGACACATGCTTCTGGTGCGTTGGATGAAGATCTGATGTGATCAGATCATGAAGATGATGGTCTGATGAAGATCAAGTGATGATCAAATGGCTAGAAGGTGATGGAGTATGGTAGCATCCATGGAATACCTGCACTAAGACAAATAAACAGGTGGTGACAAGAGTCACCACCGTGGTAGTCCCTAAACATAATTATTAATCAAAACAAAATTTAATAAAACAAAATTAAAAACAGAAACAAAAAAACACGTTATCTCTCTCTCTCTCGTTCCTTAATGTTCTGTCTTCTCTCTGGTTTCCTTTTCGAACACCCCTCGCCGGAAATAACTCAGGGTGGCGTCCACGGTGGCGTGCGGCGGCGAAGGCTCCGATCTTTGATTTTCATACACCATATTCTTCGTCTCTTTCTCTAGATTGTTAAACTGTGTCTGATTTTTACAGATGTTGGCTTGTTTCAAGAGGATCTTGAAAGGGGTTTTGAAACCCTAAGTCCCTCAGATGCGATTTCTCGGTGATGGTGGCGAATATGGATACTGTGACGCGAAAACCGACCTTCCTGGCACACGAAGAAGGATTCGGCGGCGGTCGGAGGCCGCAACCCCTCCGGTGAGGTCTTTCTGATTCTTTTTCAGAACTTTCCCTCTTCTTCTTTCTATGAAACTTGCGGTTTCTGTAGATTTCTAAAGGGTTTTGTTTTTAGGGAGATGATGATGGATATCTAGGGTTTCTGTGGTTATCGGTTCTTGCTGTTTGACATGATTTGGTTTGTTGTCTCTGGTATTTGATTTTTTGTTTGTATATTTTCTGGGAAATAGTTGTTACTGTTAGGTTTTTCTGATTTTTTTCTCAACAATGTGGTTGCGTGAACAGTGTTCTCTTTTTTTTGGTTTGTGTTTTCAATGCTTTTATAGTGCTGAGCCATTAAGGTTTTGTTGTTGTTGTTGTTGGACTTAGCATAGTTCTGATATACAGGCCTTGTTGCAATTTTCTGAATGCTGGAATTGGGCTGAAACCTGATGTTCTGACTTTGTTGTTTTGAACTTGGGCTGAAACCTGCTGTTCTGACTTTGTTGTTTTGAACTTGGGCTGAAACTTGAACTTTGTACTTGAATGTCTTGCTGGATTTGTCATTTTTCTGCTATGATGTCACACTGAAATATACTTGCTGCCTTTTGCTTTTCTCACCTCCTTTGTGAACCGAATTGTTTTGTTTGTGATTTGCAGTAGAGGTGATAGGCCAATGATTCAAAATTTAGATTTTGTATGAGGCTGGTGAATGATTACAAACCTGATTCCTTGAACTTAACCCTAATGATGAGTTACTTGAAATTATTCCTTGAATACTTCCTTGTTTATGTTCAAGTTTATGCTAATCAATTCTTTCTCTTCTTGTTTTCATGTAATGATATGGAGGATGGCATGGAGATAGAAGAGGGAAATCAAGGTGACCACGAAGTTGAATGGCTTGCAACTTGAAAAAGATCCAAGATACTTGGAGGAAGAACCTTAAGACCTTTTGTAAAATTTTCTTTGGGAAACTTGTGAATCTTGTAACAAAATCAACTTCTTATGTAATTTGAAATCGATACAATTGTAACCTTGTTTTGTAGTTTGAATGAATGTTGAGTTTGTAAAATTCTATCATTACTTGTAACGACTTGAATTATTGTTTGGAATTTTAATAGAACTTGAATCAATACTTGCAAATGTCACAATTTGTATAACCCATAGGAATTGATGTAACATTGAAGTAACTTGAAACAAAATATTCAAATTCAAGCTTTGTATTAACACATTTCTTTTGCAAATAAACTTGATATAACTTGTAACATTGTATTTCTTGATCTTTGTAAATGAAAGGATGACTTGAAGTTTGGATGGACTTGTATTAATTAAGATATTGAAATATAACAACTCATATTATCCTTGTATCTTGAAATTTTAAATATAGAACTTAGGTGTGCAAAGTTGCGGTGTACAAAGTTTGGCATAGAACTCAAATATTTGCATAGACCTTGAACCTTAAATGAATTTGAAAGAAATAAAAAATGAAGTATTTGAAATGGAATAAATGATGAACACTAAGAAATTTAACGCAATGAATCTTGGCATTATTCACTCTTGAGTTGCCACTTTGAGTCCCAAACAAATTATTCGCTTTAAATCTCTCGGATCGCTTTGAATTTTGTAAATTCTGACTGACACAAATTAAGTTCTTCTAACTTCACAAAGTCTCGAACGAACTTGGCTTTTTTCTTTGTACGATACTTGAATGTACTTTGAATCCATGTTTGAATTAATTCTGGTCGAAACAAGAAATTAAGCATGAGGGAATGTTCCAAACTTTGCTTGCATTAACTCGTGTAACCATAAACATATAAGTTTTTGAACGAATCTAAAACTTAATGCACTGTTGCACCCCAAATTTTACCCTGCTACTTTTCTACTTGCATTGTATTTATATTAAAAAGAACAGTCAATTTTTACATTTTTGTTACACATCTTTAATTAATGATTAAGTTAATTTCTAGCATTTTACTAGCATTTGTATTCTTTATAATATTTTTTGAATTTCTAGTTTGTATTTAACTTTGCATTGTAAATTTGTAGTTAAATGCGTTTCACATTGAAATCGTCTTAATCATATTTGCATTTGCATTTCCATTATTTTTGACTTTAATTTTTATTTTAATATTTGACTAATTATAATTATTTGGTGAGGTTTTACTAAATAATTTCTATTAGTTAAATAATGAAATAATAATTAAAAGGAATTTTGTTTTATTTTCTAAATAACAATGTTTTGTTTTTAATAGTAATTATGTTTGTATTTATAGATTATTTCATGCTTGATTTTTGTTTTTTTGATTAGAACTTTGATTTAAATAAAATCTTTTTTTCATTGAAAATATTTTCTATTTTTATTAACAATTAGTTTAGTTTTTTTATTTGAAATTGATTTTATTTTGAAATTTTATTTTATTTTATTTTTAATTTTTCATTTAAGACAATTAAAGCATTTTCTTACACATTAGCATTAATTTCCTTTTTTAGGTAAATCATAGTTTAGTATCAAAATCTGTTTTATCATATTTACATTATTTTAATAGATTAATTAATTTTTATGTTTGTATCTTTTCATTCTACTTTTATTATGATATTTAATTTCAATCATTTTTATGATTACAAGTTATTAAATGATTTCTATTAAATAGAATAATAAGATAGGATTTAAATTAAAATTATTATTTTTTTTTTTTTGTTAAAATAGTAATTTTTATTTATTTATTTATTTTATTTATTTATTATTATTAGGTTTTTTTTAAGAGATTATTAGTGATTATTGTTACAAAGAAAAAAAAGTAAATTTGGTCTTTGATAAGGTTGCTGCATCGATCAAATCAAGATGGAGGGTTTTGTTGTAAGTTTCCATTATCCCACCTCTTGTATTACCTGCAAAATTTATAAAGAAAATTCAAACAAAAAAACAGTACAGGTTGCACAAGTTCTCTGCTCCACCATCATCCCATTACCTCCTTGCTCCACCAATTTCTTGGACCACCTGCAAAACAACAAACATCAGTACAATGACAGACTGGCTCCTCACAATTGCTCATTCCACAATCTCAATTCTACAAATTCACAACTAATAAATTGTACAATTTGTCTCCACTACTTGTACCTTAAAACTAACCTCACAGCCATCACTATTTGAAAACCCTTCACCTCTTAGTCACGAGAAAAAGTGACCTTTGGCCTTCATTAACAGGACACCTAGAAACGGCAGCGACCAAGTTCATCCAACCATTCACTACCTTACAACCCTCAGAACTCTTCACGTTCCTTCAACTTCTCATAACTCCAACCTTTAAATCCAAACATAGTCATCCCTAACCTTGCCTCTGCTCCACCATTTCCACTCAACCTTCAACGAACCAAGCGAGTTTCACGAAACAAACCAACACGGATCCGAGCGGGTAAATCAAGAAGAAGAGACGGATAAGTAAAAGCATCTGTACCCGTTTCTTTTTTGTTCTTCTTTGATGTAGATCTTATTGCTACTTCGTTTTCTTTTTCACCGCTATAATTTTGAAACCTTAAAACATTGTGATTTGGGTTTATAGGGTCTAGGTTATTTTTGTCTATATGAGTTACATGCAGAAACGATGGAACAAAAGCATATCAACAGAGGCGAGATCGATGAGAGATTGAGAGACCGATAGAGAGATGGAGCGAGTCTGAGAAACAGAGGAATGTTTGAAGCATGTGAAACGAGAAAACGAGAGAGACAACTCTTAATTGTTTTTTTTAATTTCATCTTTTTTTGGTTTTAATTAATTTTGTTATTAGGGTTAATGTTATAAGCTAGCAGCGGCGCCTCCCAACTTTAGATCTAGGGTTTCTTTACAAACTATTCCACATGGGCCTTTAATTCATAAATAAAACCGGTCCAATTCTATTCAACACCACCCATTTTGCTTAATACACCCCCTCCTAGCCTATCTTAGTTTATTTGTTGTAAATACTTTTACAAATTTTATAATATTTTAGATCTTTGTTTTAGTAAAAAAAAAATTTTCTTCCTAAAGAACACTAATAATAATAATAATAATAATACTTTCTTTTCTATCTAGAGATTTTGTTTATTAATAAAAAAGATTTTTTTTTAGTTGTTAAGAAATAGTATTGCTTTTATTGATTGATACTAGAAATAATATATTTTAGATCTTCAAAATAACTTTCAAAGATAAAAAAATTTAGTTTTACTTTATTTACTCAAAACTTTATTTTTAAAAGAACAAAAATTTATTTTTATTTTTAGTTGTTAAGTTTTTTTTAGAAATGGTATTGCTTTTGTTGATTTGTACAAGTAATATATTTTAGATCTTCAAGATAAGTTTCAAAGGTACAAAAAATAAATATATAGTTTAGAACTAATTTTTTTAGTAGTCAAAATATTTGCTATTTCTAAGTATTTTATGAGTTTTATTTGATTTAGATTCAATTAAGTAAATTTAGGATTTGATTTAGTTTATATTTAATTTAGTAAACTTTAGAATATTTATTTGATTTAGATTTAATTTACTAATTTTAGAATCTTTATATATTTTATATTTAATTTTATGACTTTATAGTTTTTATTTGATTTAGGTTTAGTTTTAGACACTTTAGAATTTTTTATTTATTTTAGATTTAATTTAGTAAGTTTGGAATTTTAATCTAGTTTAGATCTTGTTTAATAATTTTTAAAATTGTTTTTATAATCTTAGACTTTATAGTTGGTTTAGTATTACCTTAATATCTTTAGATTTTTTTTAATTAGGATTAATTTAGTTATCTTAAATTTTTAATAATTATTATTTTCCTATGAATTTAATTTATTTTTCTTTTACATTTATTTGAACTTGTAATTTATTTCCGTCATCCCCATTTGTAAATTTGTACCCCCATTCCCCACATGATGTAATAGTTAATAAGTATTTTATTGTTTTATTTTATTTAATTATTCATCACTCTCACAAACCAAATGCTTTCAAACTAATACTCGATTGCGAGCCATTTTTTATTACCTTGAGTCGACAAAGCTTAGAAGCGTCGCAACGGCCACACATTTGTGCACACACCACGCTTACTCTTGGGCTTACAATGAGACCTTAATTGATTAGTTAAACATTATTTAATTATCTAATTAGGTTATTCAAAATTGATTAGTCAATCTAATTAATTTTATTAAACTAATTACTTGATTAAATTTTGTTTAATTAATTGATTAAATTTATTTCGTGCATGCACCTACACAATGTAAATCGCTTTATCGTTTGTGTTGGCCACCTTGTATGGGCTTTTTCGATTTTATTTGTTATTTATAATTATCTCGATCTTATTCTTTCTCCATTCACCAAGCATTTAAAACACTTTCAATACAATTCGACCCAACGTCGAGTCTTCTTCTCAAACCTCGATCCAACGTCGAGTTATTTTCAAAAATGAATTTCTACAAAAAATAGTGCTATGGTATTTAATTAAATCGTTAGAGGATACCCCGACGATTTAATTAAAATGTAAAGTATTTGGGCCATTAGAGGGTAACCCAATGACTTAAATACTTTATTCCATACACTTAATAAAAGTGAACTTTGTTTCACCTCACTCTTTTCATAATAAAGATTTTTGATGAGAGATGATATGGTATTTAAGTAAATCGTTAGAGGATAGCCCGACGATTTAATTAAAATGTAAAGTATTTGGGCCATTAGAGGGTAACCCAATGACTTAAATACTTTATTCCATACACTTAATAAAAGTGAACTTTGTTTCACCTCACTCTTTTCATAATAATGATTTTGGATGAGAGATGATCGGTTGACCTCAATCACCAATCTCGAGTATTGAATCGTTAGAGGATAGCCCAACGTTTTGGTACTTGTCATCCCCAATTTAAAATCAATTCCAACACATTCAATATCTTTTGTGCGCTCCAAGCACCTTTTACCTTTAAAACCTTTTCAAGATTAGACATGATTCATTTATAAATGAGATGTTCTTTCCTCTATTCCCAAGGTTTTCGACTTCTCCACTTGAGTACTAGAGGTGTTCTCAAACCCTCCCTCATGTTGGTGCGTAGTCTTTTATTCTTTATCACACCTTGTGGACGTTAGACGAGTCTTCTCCTTTAAAAATGACGACTTGTCTTTTCATTTAAAATCAATCAACAAACAATTATTTTCTAGAAGAACTACGGCGCTCTGACTTTCCCATTGCACGAGGGAGTACGTAGGCACTAAGTCTTACGACCAAAGGCGAGCAAAAATAATAAAAACACTTCTTTTCTCTTTCTTTCTCCTTTCAAACCTTAGAAGATCGTAAAATTTTTACACTAACACACAACCACACTTTGAACTAAATGGGTACCATCGAGTACGATGGATGTGAGGGGTGCTAATACCTTCCCCTTGCATAACCAACTCCCGAACCTACAACTCTTAATTTTGTAGACCGTCTTATTCATTTTCATCCGTGGGTTTTATCTATATTTTCCCGTTCTTCTTTTAGAACAAATAAAATTAGGTGGCGATTTCACCGTTTGTTTTTGAAAATTCATTAAAATGATTTTTTGAAAAAATCGAGTTGCTTCATGCACCAAATAATCAGCCACAAATCCAAATTCTAATCGTTCTCAAATTCAAACTTTAATCTTCAAATCCGAATCAAAACATCAGATGAATCTAGGAAAACCAAAATGTTATGATCGTAATTCCAACCTTTGTACTACAGCTTATCTCAAACATGGGGAACTCCAATCATATACTAAACCAAAAGGCGAGCTAACTTAGAACCAAGAATCATCAAGAAATCCGCATTTTTGAACTCATGCCCTTGCAAGGAAATCCAAGAAAATTTATGATAAGGAGGGTAAATTTTAGGGTGCGACAGTCGCCCCTTTTCAATCATCTTAAACCTGATAAGTGAGAAAGGTTGAAAGCTTTCGAACGTTCAAGGTGGAAGAGGATTAAATACCAAAAGAACCCCAAAATTTTTCCCTATGCGGGATACTAATGCCAAAAAAGAAAGCAAATAAGATATCTTGACTATAGAGTCAAGGAAGAGACGCTTGAGGAGAATAAACTTGTTAAGCACCAACAAAATGCCTTAACACAACAGTACCCAATGAGAAACATCAGGAGATCTCAACAACACTGGGGATAACCGAGTAACCAAAATGAGTAATAACAATAAGTTTTAATGAAAATGCTATGAGAAGAAAACCTAACTTCTCAAGCAAAAAAGAAAACAATAGATTAAGCCATATCAGAACGTCTTAACGAAAATGCCATGAGAAGGAAACCGAACTTCTCAAGCGAAAAGAAATAAAATAAATTAAGCCATCTCAGGATATCTTAACGAAAATGCTATAGAGAAGAGAACCGCAATTCTCAAGTGAAAAAGAAAGAAAATAAATTAAGAGATTCGATATGATTGAGAATTTGTCAGAAAATTCCAAAGAGTTAAAGAATACCCGCAGACCTTAACGAAGATATAATTGAGAATTTGTCAGAAAATTCCAAAGAGTTAAAGAATACCCGCAAACTTTAACGAAGATAATGATCGAGAATTTGTCAGAAAATTCCAAAGAGTTAAGGAATACTCGCAGACCTTAACAAAGATATAACTGAGAATTTGTCAGAAAATTCCAAAGAGTTAAGGAATACCCGCAGACCTTAACGAAGATATAATTGATAATTTGTCAGAAAATCCCGAAGAGTTAAGGAATACCCGCAGACCTTAACGAAGATATATGGCTAGGACAATATCAGAATTGTTGTGCACGAAGGTGCGAGAAGCCATGGCATGTTGAATGTCTTGACCATGTAACTTCCGAGTTACCAGCAGAACAAATTCAGTAGTGCACCAGAGAATACACTTCTCTAGGGATAAACAAATCAATATCCAGCACACTAGTGTGATATAGATGTTTATGAAGTCGGTAAATCCTTGTTTCCGACGTTTCTGCTGATGAGAGATTTAATGAACATGTACAGACATGTTAAACAACTTCTGAGTTGACAAAATCTTCACTTTGTATGCAGATAGCTTTACCGGGGATAGAAGAATTAAGTTCAACACCTGTGACTGAATAACTTCTATGGTAATGAGCTTCAATTTGCTGGCATCGTACCGACAATGCGTTGTAGCAAGTGGATATGTGGATCAACTTCTGAGTTGGAGAAATATCCTAAGATCGAATAAACATCCTACTTGGTGGATATTTATCTATTGAGTAGTCGAGGACTTAGTGGGGAAATAAACACACCAGAAGTTCAATGTAGTTTTCTGAGAACAACTCAGAGAAACAAAAATGGCAGAAGTCACCGCCACTAGAATTTGCTGAGAAGATTCTTGTCTGAAAGAATTCTTGAAAATACCAAGAATAAAGTTGTAGTAATCCTTTCTGAAGGAGACTCACTTGGGAGTAAATTAAGCTTCGCTGGGGAAACTCCATAAGAAAACCGTGTGGAAAATTTCACTGGGGATTCCCGGTTGATAATTTGCTGACATTAGAGTCCATTGAAAGACAATTGTTTCGCTGGGGAAGAAGTCTCGATTGGAGAAACCATCAGTCGCTAAGATTCGTACAAGTATACAACTTGCGCTGGAGAAAAGAGGATAATTATGTCGTCTGAGAACTAATCCTTCAATTTTGATCCTCACGAGGATATTTACAGTTTCTGTTGGGGAAAAATCTTGCAAAAAGAAGCTAGCCAAACCCAATGCATGAATATGATATGCATGATTTTTTATGTTTTAATGCAAAGAGTATATGATTTCCTGATACTGTTGGAAGAGGAAAATTCAAATGCATCACGCAGATAATGCATCAGTTTCTGAATGTCGATCTACCACTTGAAAGGCTCCATGGTAATCCTTATAGAAGGAAAGATAGCAATTTCTGAAATGCATTAACAAAATGCCCCAAGTTGGATGGGTTGGGCCAAAGAGAACATGGTAGGTAACTTCGAAGATCGAAAGTGAACCTCTGCGGGGATAAAATAATTTATGTTTAGCGCACAGGCCTGACATGAATGCCCCAACATTTGACAAGCTAACACCTTGATGATAGAAGGATGTAACAAGCATATATAGATATGTTGAACCATTTTAACGTTGAAAAATCATCATTTTGTCTCGTAGTTGTTGAGCTAGCAATAAGTTGCAATAAGCCATAGATAACTCCATTGGGGAGATAGGAATCAAGTTCAACACCATCTGAGGGGGATAAACACTTCCACCGTGGATAAATCTTCCAACGCGTAGCAATAACATGTACTGACATGTTTAAACAATTTGATGTTGCAACAGATCTTCCGAAATCTTTTAACCATCTCACCTGGTAGATGCATACTTCTGTTGGATAAGCGAGGAATGCACTGGGGAAATAAACACACCGGAGATTCATAGGGGATTAACTGAGAACAACTCAGAAAATCAGATCTATAATGGACTGCCGCCACTAAGACTTACCCAGGAAGTTGTTATCTGCAAGATTCTGAACAGATTTTGGTTGAGAATAACAGCACTGAGGATACTGAAATGGTAATCCCTACTGGAGAAGGCTCACTTGGGGAGCAGATGAAGCTTCGATGGAGAAAACTTCTAAAGATAACTCTGTGGGGAATAACACTGGGGAGATCCAAATGGAAAATTCTGTTGACACAAGAGTTCACTGGGGATGATTAATCACTTCTCTGGGGAAGAGACTATCCTGAGAGTTGACGCCACTGTTGATTTATCTTTCTACTAAGCGTTCAACATGCGCTGGGGAGAAGAAATAACTTGTCATTTGAGAAAAGTCTCTGCTTGCATTGGGGTACTTCAAAAGAAACTCTATAAAGAAAAATCACTGGGGAAAACCCGAGTAAGAAATTTCGTTGATACAAGAGTTCACTTGGGGGAAGTTAATCGCTTTGGAAGAGGTTCGATTTGAGAATCATCATCGTTGTAGATCTATTTATGAACAAACCTTCAAACTGGCGGCAAGAAGGACTAAGTCTGTTATTCGAGAAATAATCTTCAAAGTTTGATCCTACTGAGGAGAACAACTAGCTGATCTTGAAACATCCTAAGTCTTGGTTGGGGTTTATGAATGAACGTGCTATGTAGTATATGATATGAATGCATGAATAACTGGTTAATGCACTGGCTATCAAATTGAATCCTCGACATCGCTGGTTCGGAGGATAGAAGAAAATGGCACAATAAGACGATTGACCAAGCTCCAAATGTTGAATTGCCGCTGGAAGGGCTGCAATGCTAATTCTTGTGGAAGAAAGAATAACAACTTCTGAGTTGATCAGATAATGATGATTTAGAGGCGTGCCCCATGCGTGGGACTGCAGATGCATTAGATTTTGCACTTAAGAGATATATCGACTTCAGAATCTCAACATGCCCCATTCGAGAAGCCTTTCCTGAAAAGGAGTGCCCCGGTATCGTGTGTTCTGAAGCAATATTCTACTGATCATCAGCATTTCAAAGGAACTGGATACCTTGATATGGGAATAACATGCCTCGACATGATCTTTAGAGATGCTTCAACACCTTGAAATAACTCCTTAGATTTATTGAACCTCAGAGTAGCGGACGTTGCAAACATGGACAACCTGCCCCTGCATTAGGCTTGGAGAGACTTCAACGTCTCGAAGTGATTGCTTCAGACTGATCGATTCTAGAAACGAATACTCGCTCCAAATAAGAGAGACTTCACTGTCTCGAAATAACTCCTTCGGATCGACAACATATGAGCAACTAACTTGATGGGACAAGAGCTTTTTGAAGGCTTCAATGTGTCGAAGTATTTGCCTCGAATTGATTTGAACTAAACGATTAGTTCTGCAGAGATTGGAGTGAAATGCCCCAATTTATAGCCTTAGAGAGACTTTCACGTCTCGAGGTAATTGCTTCGAGTTGACAGAATCATGAAACGACGGTTGTCCTAGGCTAACCGCTCTTTGAGAAGGATCAAATCATCTGTTGATTGCCCTTTGAGAAGGACCAAATCATCTGTTGATTGCTCTTTAAGGACCTGCCCCAAATTGGCTAAAATCTGAGAAACTGAATTTCGACTTGATTGCCCCCAAGTTAACAGAACCTTGAGAAAACAACTTATGATATGCTCAACGGAGTCCTTAAACGTCCTGCCCCTTGATACAAATAACTATTAACTCAATAGAATAATCAAGTTTCTCTTCTTTGGACAAAGTTAAATTCTTCACTGATGTTCATTATGAGAACTTCTTTAATGCCAAATAATTGTCTTACATGTAGAAGAATGTTTATTATGACAATTATAATGCAACATTTATGCGTCTTGAAGTTTTGTATGAAAAACATTATGACTTTTTTTGTGTGAGTGAAACACTTTTAGAGTGCAACACCGAGAACTTTTTTTCTTTGTGAAAGATAAGACAAGCATATGATACCAACATAGACACTTAGCACGCACCGTAGGAGTCAGGTAAACGCGATCTCTTCGTCGTATACTTTTGAATTAACCATGCTTCAACTAGGACTTTTGAGGGTTGTAACGTGGCTTGGTTCACGGTTTTTTAGAAAAGAGGATTTGTAGGCTCAAAATATTTGGTGCCCGCCCATTCTCCATGTTGTTCTTCAGTCCTAAGTTCAACTATCCTGATACGAGCACTCATCTCTCGAGAGGCGTTATGATGGTTGAGGAACCAATACGAGGTTTCTTGGACCAATAGTCACTAACTTTTTGCTTTTGGTATTTGACCACACAACTTTTTCTTTGTTGAGAATTTTCTTCGATAATTCTTTCTTTCATTTTTCTCTTCCACACATGACATGTTACATGGTATTGTTCATTCCTGTCACTCTCTTTTTCACCTAAACCGCAGCAGCAGCAGCTTCAGAATCCCACCATCGAAATCACTTTCCAACCTTTCTTCGTCTTGTTCAACTCATCGTCATCATCTTCCAATGGTGTCTCTTCTCGTTGCAACAACAATCGACCCGGCTTCAATCAACCCAGCCAATGCCCTCTTAGCCCTACCAGGTTGGCAACCCGGTCCCCATTTCCAGGTTCAAACCACCAAAAACCTTTTTTCTTTTTCTTGTTTACTTTCTTTATTTATTAGTAATGTTTTCTAGTAATGGGTGGTTTATGAACTTAGGATGACATGAAGAGTTTTGTGAATAAAGGGGTGAGGGTTTTAGTTCATGGAAAGAGCATAGTGGTGGAAGATTATTTGGATGAAAGGTGGGAAAAGGTAACTGGAGAGGTTGTTGATGAAGTTATCTTCTTAAGTAAACACACTGCTGCTTCTAATAAACCCGCTCTCACTGTTCATCCTATTGGTAATTTTGCTTATCACTTTTCCTCTAATTCTTTCTGCCTCGCCAAACCATTATCATGACAGACTGTGTTTTGCAGGAGTTCCTCATTTGCGTGAAGGTGACATTCCACCTCAAGGTGGGAAACCAGGATGGGCAGCACTGCCAAATCCTAGGATCGGTCCTTGGATTAGACTTTTGAAAAATATTGCTCAGGCTCATAATCTACTCCCTGAATTTGAGGTTCTTTTCTTGTTTTCAGTATTGGACCAAGATGCCTTCATTTGTTTTGAATTTCAATCATTTTTATGTGTTTCCTCAATTTAGATTACTTTGGAGGCCACTCATCACGGACCTTTGACAAACCACCCAACCATGTTTCTGGAGATTGGTGAGATCTCTTTCTTCCCTCCTAGATGTATTTTAGATTGATACATCTTGTTTTAACAACTGAATTTCTGTTATGGTATAGGTAGTACTGAAGACTATTGGAAGCGACAAGATGCTGCTCAAGTTATGGCTCAGGTTGAGTTTACTTTTATACTTTTCCATAACCTTTGCATCAATATGATGAACTTTCTCTACGGATACATTCTTTTGCAAAAAGCTACATGCTTTGCCCGGGAATAATTGTGCTAGAAGTATTTATTTTGTTTACTGAAATGATGTTGTTTTTGGATTCTTACAGTTAGTTTGGGAAGGACTTGGACTTGGGGGAGGGACTGATGTCGGGAACTGGAGCAGGTAGAATTTTAAGTGTTAAAAAATTGTACCGATGATAAGTGTGCCTATGCTATAATCGCTTAATTTAGTTGTTTATCCAATTGTAGTCAATATTTAGATTTGTTTCATTTATGTGTTAGAGCTTCCCTCTACAATTGGTGAAAATCATCTAATATGAATCTAATTCTGACACTCTTACAGGGCGAATGATAAGAAGAAAGTCCTTTTTGGGATAGGCGGTGGACATTATGTGCCTAGGCATATGGATGTAATATTGTAAGTGAAGTTAGAATTGGATTTTCTGATTATATAAATGCGAGATTAGAAACTATTCTTAAGTCTCAACCTCTTTTAACTTTTAAGTTATTTTGAAAACCCCTTTTATTTTACTCGAATATTTACATCACATTTTGCGATCTTCAAAATGATTTTTTAACCTTTTGAATAAAATAAATAGATAAAAACTTAGAAGAACTATGAAAAGGATACTTGCTTTGCTTTTGCGATACAGGAAAGATGATGTCTGGGCTGGCCACCTACTTTCGGGATATTCAGTCCCAATGGAAGATCCAAAAGGAGAAACAAATGGGGAGATTGGAGGAACATGGAAACAGTCTATAAAAGCTGCATATGAGGCAACTAAATCTGCTTTTCCGGGTGGTGAAATTCTTGCACATCTTGACCAAAAGTAAGCTTATCCAGGCATCATCCTTCTGAAATCAATTGTTTGTATGCATGCAAGGCATTAACTGAAAGCTATATGATAATTGAGAGCTAAAAGGTTCATAAAAAAATCATCGGCAACTACAACGCATGCATGGAAGTTTTTGTAAATAGACCGCAATGCTGTTACTTTTCGCTCAAGCTATTATTTACTCTTGAAATTTATTGCAGGAGCTTCAAGGGGTGGCAGAAGAATGCCATAACAGGATTCCTTGCAGAGCAGAATATTAAAATTGGAAAGCCAAATAACTTCTATTGAGTATTGATTTTAGAGGATAATATTGTGAATACTGAAAACACAGCTTGCAGACTGAGGCAGACTGAAATTTTTTGTAGACCAGAATTTCACTAAAAGTGATTTTGTTATGCATAAATTTGAAGAATATATTTTTGAGATTTTTAAGAAAAAGCACAAGTTATTTTGGTTTGTTTACAGTTAGAAAAAGTGATTTTGTATTTCTCTTTACTATAAATGATTTTCAGGCGCTGTAGAATTTGGAGAATTGTACTCAAGATCATTGTTGAAAAATGTATGACATATTAATATGAATTTATTTGCCTTGGCAATAAAATGTAGTTAGTTTCGTGGCTATATATCTGCTGCCGAGTTCATTATGCTATAAAACAAGAACTTATTAGTTTGGTAAATGAGGAAACTAAAAGAAAAATCAATCGCAGAGTTCTCATTTTGATATATAGAAAAATGCTTTCTAGCTTTTTGTTCTCCAACTAGTGGTTTTGTTTTGCCATGGAATTAGAAATAGATGATGAAGTGGTGGAATACTCACGGTTCCTTCGATTCCTCCTTAAGCTTCTCAGCCATCATACACAGTGCTTCCACCGCCTCCTCTTCCACCGGTGGAGACTGAGACTGGAGCTTTTATTTGTATATAAAAGTTAGCGGATACTATATGCATATGATTCTTATTTTTGTTAAATGGAAGATGTTGGGATTCTCATTTGTGTTGCATCACTATCACTAAAGTAATTAAGACAAAACTTCTATCTTATTACAAAGTTACTTGCTACTGTTGTTGCAAGTTGTGTTTATTTGCTGCTCTGTATTTCAGGGGTCATGGTGATATGTCCTTAAAGAAATTCCGTCACAACAAATGTTTTTATCTCGGAGAACTTAAGCTTATACCGCTCCTGGAAAATATGCCAATGCCTTAATGATTCTTACCTGAATAAACTATTATGCAGTAGGGTACAGTGTGGATAATGATGAGAAAAGAGAGAAAAGGGATCATTGTCATTTTAAGAGGACAAGGATGATGAGGAGCCTCCACTTGACTATGGTGATAATCTTTTAGACGTTGATCCTCTGGAGGCGATTCAGCTGGAGCTTGACGAAGAGGAAAACTCTGCAGTGTATAGTTGGCCTTTTGCAGCAGGATAATCCAGAACCAGAATATAATACCAAAAGGCAGAAGTTATATGAAGATTACCATCCATTAGAAGAGAAAAGGAAACTCATGGAAGAGTGGTATGTCACTGAGTTTCTCAATGCTGGACTGGAGTTATAGGCTCTAATTTGAAGAACAACAAATAAGTAAAAGAAAGTTTCCATCAGGTACGCATTCTGATGTTCAGGTATTTTGTTGTTGTTTTATTTTTGAGTTTTAGTTCGATCTTGATTTTGTTGATTGATATGGTTGTTTGTGCATTTGGGAGGTAGAACCATAGTTTTTTCTGAAATGCATGATTTTCAATAGAGGCTACAACCTCCTATTGTTGAGTGATATGCAGTTTGGTACATAGTGTTTTCAAACACTGGTGAATTTTATTTGTTTGTTCCCTTGTTTAAAATATTTTCATGGGTTTTGGTCATCTATGTATTTCATTTCTCTTATGAATTGATATTGCTGTAATTTTATTGTGCTGCTGAAAATGATTAATTTAAATTTGCAGGCAGAAAAAGTTAAGTTTCAACTTAGACTGGGCCAAAGCAAGCCTATTTATAATGCATTCAAAGCTATTAAAGAGTCTCCTGATTGGAAGACACTTAGTGATGCTCGCAGGAGAATTGTTGAAAGTAAGTCCCCAAATGTCTTGTTGTATTGACATGTTATTTTACACTCATAGATTGCTTGAATTGTTGAAAGTAAGTTGCCAATTGCTTGACATAGATATTACTTTGATCCTTATTTTTATAAAGTAACATTATATTTTAAAACCTGAATATCATTATTATTTATATTTGTTATTTTTTTGGTTGATTTAGAGAGACTTTAATGGGCATTGCAAAGCATTTTGAAACTGGGGAGGCTCTTCCTGAAGAAGTATATTTGAAGCTTGTTGCTGCTAGAAGTTATCGTGCTGGCTCCCTAAGTCTTATTTATGTTAGTGTTACATCTCTAGGCGTACCATGTGACTGACTAGACAGACCACCTCTGCAAATCCCCTCTCCGACTCTATCATATTTACTCTTTGCTCATTCATTTATGTCTTTTGACTCCTTTGCAATAGCATCTTGTGGTTTTATGGGCATTCAATATGTACTTTGTTTCAAGTTCTTGACCTTATTTGGTTATTTTTTAAGCCCCCTAGATTGTTTTTCCACCCTTTCTTTTGTTGTGTGTCTCTGAAGGACGGACTCTTCAATATTCTAACAAGTGTTTCTAGTTTTTGATGCTGATTCTAACATTGTAGCAATTATAGATCTGGAAATCCATACAAAATATGTTCCCGGGGGACGAGAGTCCATCTTTGATGTTGAACGCAGAGTATCCAAGAAAACTCAAGTGACTCCTCTATTGCCAGAGGATAGGTCCCTTTGCTGCAACTTTCATATGTTTGGAGGTTTGCTATGCCTCTTATACCTCCTTGTTTAATACTCCATGAGTTCCTTTATATATGTCTTATTTTGCACAAACCAATAAATGACTTCGATTGATAAGGATAGAATATAGCTGACAAAGAGTAGTTAATGTAACATTGAAGTTGGAAAAGAATGGATAAATAGTAACAAAATTTGAAATCTCACTTTACTTTTTCTTTCTTTCTGGAATTTGCATTTGTCAGGTGGATATGCAGCTGGGATCTACAGCTACAAGGTACACCTTCCGGACACATTTATAAGCAACAAAAACCTTTTTAGGTACATTGAATAATGGATGTATCTGGTATAAAATAATGACTAGATACATCATTTATTCAATAAATCTAAAAGGTTGTTGCTTATAAATGTTCGTAGTAGTATATTATGATAATTATAATTGAAGATATCTCATATGGTTATGAAATCCACTTTATTTTGTTTCTTATGGAATGCAGTGGGCTGAAGTGCTGTCTGCAGATGCTTTCTCTGCATTTGAGGAAGCAGGATTGGATGATAAAAAGGTATGTTCATTAGATTAAGAAAAACTGTCAATAAGGATTTGCTTTTCTCTTTAGGTTTCTAAATAATACTCCCTCCGTCCCAAATTATAAGATATTTTGGAGAAAAAATTTGTTCCAAATTATAAGTCATTTTACAATTCTAATGCAACATTAATGATGTTTTTCTCAATATATCATCTACTATTTGTTTCTCTTTCTTCTTTCAATTATCTTAGTTTCTCTTTCTTCTATAATTAATAATGAACAATAGTGTAAAATCATACATAATTTCTCTTTCCCATACAACAATGATTATTTTTCTTAATATGTGTGAAATGCCCAAAACATCTTATAATTTGGAACGGAGGGAGTACAATCTTTATGTCCTCGAAAAAAACACAAGATAGAAATGGGCGGAGGTTATATTTATTTTTTTAGAGTAAACAATCATCTTTATTTTGCATTTACACAGGCTGTAGAAATGGGTCATAAATTCCGGAAGACCGTTCTTGCTCTTAGAGGTGAGAATTCAGATTACACATTACATTACAAAACTTCTTTCATTACTACTTCATTTGTTGATTTGTGTTGAACATGTAATGCGATGTAATGGTTGGTGGTTTGATATATAATGACTATTGCACGATAGATAAATAATTATAATTTTTATGAATAATATTATTTTTAATAGTGGTAGTTAAATATTATATAATAATTATTATTTTTATTTACTTTTGTCATTATTATTATTATTATTATTATTATTATTATTATTATTATTATTATTATTTGAATACATATTTATTTTTTATATTAAGTAGATTATTATTAATTTTATTTACTTTTATTATTATTATTATTATTATTATTTAATAGTGATCGTTGATTATATTATTATTGTTATTATTATTTTAAGAGCTTTGCTAGGTTTACACTGGGTTTGTTTACACTGTATTCTACACCATAAAATACAACACATCAAAATATCTTGCACAAAAGCCAAGGAAAATTAAATTATTATAAAACAAAATTATTTTAATAGTGTTAGTTGAATATTATATAATTATTGTTATTAATTATTATTGACGTAGAATTGATTTAAAAATATAAAATTAGGGTTAATGTTAGAGTAAATATGAAGAACATATGTATTAGAATGATTATTAGCTTGATACGTGTCTAAGCTGTCATCAAACAATATTAAATTTATATTAAGTAGATAGAACATGACCTTTAAGAACATATGCTTCAATAGCACATTAAAGTACTATTGAAGGTCTATTAAAAATATATTAAACTTATATTTATGTTTTATGAATGACTACTTGTAACTCATAAGTGTTATTGCCCATTTAAACATTAACCACATTATAGTACTATTGAAGGTCTATTAAAAATATATTAAACTTATATTTATGTTTTATGAATGACTACTTGGAACTCCTAAGTGTTATTGCCCATTTAAACATTAACTTAAGTACATACGCACAACATATTGATTAGAGTTATTATACATTAGTTTAAATTTTCTAAATGACTTTTTTTTAAACTCTTAAGTGCTAATAACTACTTAATTGAGGTTAACAAGCTGATGAAGTCGAATTCGAAGAAATTGCTAATACTCTATTCAAAATCGAAGAAGTTACTAACATTCTTGAAACAGTCGAGGAGGGTGTGGCTAGCACAAGTCAAAGACCTCAAAGAACTAGAGTTCATCCAACAAGACTTCAAGATTATGAAGTGATTGGTGATGGTGAAGTAACACTAGATAGAGAATTAATTCATTTTGCTTTAATTGCAGGTGCATAATCAATCAACTATAGTGAGGTTTTGAAGATTAAACAATGGAAGTCTGTTATGGTCGAAGAGTTACAGTAAATCAAATGAAATAACACATGCAAGTCAAATTTCCATCATATACAAAAGTTATCAATGTAAAGTTAATGTTAAAGTTGAAACACAATGTTGATGGGTCGATAACAAGACTTAAAGCAAGATTAGTAGCTCGAGATTTTCTTTAAAGAGCAAGACTCGACTACTCTGGAGTATTTTCTTAAGTAGCAAGATTGGAGTCTGTTCGACTAGTGGTCGCAATTCCATGCAACCAAGGTTGGTCGACATTTCATTTATATGTTAAATCAACACTTCTGAATGGTCCTTTAGACAAAGAGATCTATGTCACACAACCTCCAGGATTTTTGATTCAGAAGAAAGCAAGTAAAGTATATAAGTTGCAAAAAGCATTTTATGGCCTCAAGCAGGCACCTAGGGCACAAAACAACAAGATCGACTCATACTTAGTCGAATTGGGATTTTTAAAATTCAAGTATGATTATGGTGTTATCTTCAGAATGTATCACAAGATACAACAATCATTTGTTTATATGTCGATGACTTGTTGGTAACTAGAAATAGCTTGGATAATTTGTCGAAGTTCAAAGAGATAATGATGAGGGAATTTGAAATGTCAGATATGGGAAAATTGTCTCATTTCATATGCATGGAATTTCAAATTCCGAAGCAAGGTATGATGTTGCATCAAAGGAAGTATGTCAAAGAGATACTCAAGAGATTCAGGATGGATGATTTGACTTCGTCTGTCCAACCAAATTTGAAGAAGCATGGAGAGGAAGACAAATTTGATGTAACTTTGTTTAAAAAATTGTTGGATCTCTAAGGTATGTGTGCAACAGTCAACCTTATATAGGTTTTGCAGTCGGATTAGTGAGAAAATACATGAGTGAACAAAGAGTGTCACACATGAAAGTTGCAAGAAGAACTATGAGATACTTAAAAGTATTGATACAATATATAATTTTATTTCAAAGAGAATCTGAAAGTAAAGAAGCAACAATTACTTTTTTCAGATGTTGATTAATGTGGCGATAAGGAAGATCGAAAAATCACAACTAAATATTTCTTTCAAGTATCTGGTGCCACAATTTCACGGTGTTAAAAAAAGCAACATGTGGTGGCATTATCATATTGTTTAGCTGGATATATAGCAAGATCATATGTTGCATGTCAAGCATTTTGGATTAGATCGGTACTTGAAGAAATGAAGGCGAAGTGAGTAAACCTCTTATGTTGCAAATCGACAACACTTCAGCCATACATTTGACGAAGAATCAATTTCTGCATGGAAGGAGTAAGCATATAGAAGCTAGATTTCACTTCTTGAGGGAAAAGATAAATCAAGGTGAACTTGAAGTTATGCATTGCTCAAGTGAAGCATAGTTTGCTGACATTTTCACCAAAATATTGAAGATCGATAAATTCTTGAATTTGAGAACGAAATCTGGAATAGTTCAGATTGACTATTTTTAGAGTATGTTCGACAACTTAGATTATTGAGGGGAATATTATACCTAATCCAAGTTATGTAACCTAAGTCCAAGCTCAATTAGGGTTTTCTAGCCCATTTAATGTATAAGTTAAGTGTATGTAAATAGTCATAGTTTGTATTATTATTTGTAACAATTCAATTTATAATAAAATTCTTATTTCCTTATTCTCTCTTTTTCCTCTCACTAAAAGTGCATCATGCACTAACAAAAACGAATCTAATTGTGGTAGGCTTAGGAATCTTTTAACAATAGGTCATTGGAAATATTTAGGAAAATAGAGGATATGAATATAAGTTTAGGAAAGTCAAAGCAGCAAAATATAGAGAAATCACCGAACAAGAGAGCGGTTTATAAACTTAGTGTCACAATCAGTATTTTAATAACCAGGCAGAATTAGGAATCAGAGGGGTCACATGTGGTTTGATTGTTGGACCGAGTATGTTGTTGAACCAAAACCGCCAAACGGTAAAAACTAGAGAATCGACGGTTTTGAAAACCAACAGTCAAATGCATTTTTTCCAAACAAAACGAGCGTTTTTGAATTTTAAATAAAAGTTAAATTAAAATATAATTATATTTTATTCAGAACTTATTTGGAACAAATTTTCATTCTTTGTAATTAGACTTGATTCAAAAATTATTTAAATTTGTATTTTGTATAATTTCGTTGTGAGTGATCATTATATTTATAATTTAAATTTAAAGAATGAAAAGATGAAATTAGGATATTTTGAAATTTTGAAATTTTGTAGGTATCGTGATAATTTTTAGAGATTGAGTCACCTGGTTCGACTGATTTAATAATTACATAATTTTGTTATAGAAGTCAGTTTATTCGACTAAGTTGCCCAGTTTAGCTATGTGATTCGACAAATAACCCCGTGATTCGACCAATAAACTAGTGATCCAACATCCTCATTGATTTGATGATCAGTTCAATTTTTAAAATATTGGTCACAATCATGTATCTTTTTCATTTTTAAATCAATAAGTAATATTATGGATAAAATAACACACTTGTTCTATATATCAAATAAGGAGGGCTACGACAATTAGTACGAAAACTGTTGCTTTTATTTATATATTTTGAAAGTAAAAAATGGTTGTTTAAAATCGTTATGTCAATTGTCATAGTATGTGGAGGAGACTGGTTTTAGAAGAATGGTCACAACTTATGTGTCGTAAAACATTTTTCTTGTAGCGGAACCTTGATGAGGTTTTACACGGGTTGACCACGAATCAAACTGTTGTTTTACACCGAATGACCACAAATCAAGCTGAGATTTTACAATTGGTTATCTTGAACTAAGTCAAGCTTTTATATATGGATAAAATCAATAACCAATTAGAAGATTTTATATTGGTTATCTTCAAGAACTTTAGAAAGAGAGATTTTTCTTATGTCACTCATCTCACTAACCAAACAAAGACTTAATACTAAATCCTTAAATCAAAACTTTTAACATGTTTAGTTTTGAATCCAAAAAATCACTTCCTTAGGGAGAAATATTCCTTCAAGAGGAAAAAAAGAACCCTGATAAATTTTTACAAGATTACTCTTTATATAACAAATTTTATCAATTAAACACAAGAACATTTCTCAAAGCGCTATCGCTAAACTTATGAGAGGAAAATGGAAAACAGCTTAGAGAGAAAAAGAAGGAGGAAGGTGAGATAACTCACGTTTCTGGATTTTGAAATTTTGAAAAGTTAAAGGAGAGGCCTTTATTTATAGGATAATGGTTAGTTTTAAAAAGTAAACAAACCATAAGCAAAATTAATCGTCCAATCGATTGGATGACCTAAATAATTGATTATAATTAACCATTTTAGAAAGATTTAATATATGTTCATTCTCATTCATTAATACAATGTCACAATCAATTAAGGACTAATCTTTCAATAACCCAATCAATTAGGTATATGCTCTAGTCAATTGGACAGTTAAAAAAATATGTTTTAATCATTCTAACAGTTTTCAATTCATATGTTTAAGCTCCAAAAATAATTTGGATGATTTTTGTGAGAAATAGAGGCTTTTAAAATATTTTTATTTTGTGTGTTTAGACATATTAATTTACGAAAACACCCTTATGTTCTTACAAAACACTGATAACTCATACATGACCAAACAAGCTTTACACTTTCTCTCTTTCACACTTAGAAGTTTTAAGATTTTTCCAAATACGCCAATCATATAGGAACTTTACTTGAATCTTCTTGAGGACGTGAATTTAGACATCTTTAATTTGGACACCATCATCAAATGATACCATAGAATTCATTAAACCCTAACTCTTCAGCTTTATTCGGCGGCGGAAGAGCTTGAACAAATTGTCTTTTACATCTTTGAACGATAAAGATATATTTAGTATTTGATTGACTTCATTATTTGTTGTCAATTTGTTATCAATGTATCTCCACGAGTTGTCATCAATTGTCTTCATCAAAATCATGATAAGTATATGCATGACTTGCGTAACTTTGATCACCTCCTAAATAAACTTGTAAACACATAGCTCCAAAGTTACGCCCTTGAACTTTCTTACAACCATCCATAGATTTAAACTAACTAATATCACAAAACAAACAAGATATTTTAATAGGCTAATCTCACAAATTAAAAAGAACTTTTATCTAGTTGATCTCATAAATCCAACCAATTTTATCATAGGCTAAACTCAATAATCAAACAGAAATATAACAAAGAAAATATCTAGAACTATATAGAGATATTTACAGGCTTATCTTAAGAACCAAATAGGAGCTTAAAACTAGTTAAGCTCAACAACCATACGGATACTTCTTACAAAATTATAACACAAGAGAAAATACCTCTTGAATTAAAGGATCAATAATTGTAATGTATTTCTTTATCACATAAAAAATAAGTGGTGTGTACTAAATCACTTAAACATAAATAAAGGGAGTGGAGTCATAATATTTCTATTTGTCTTTGTTCAAGTGTTTATAATGGTTGATAGACGAAAAGTCACTTCAAACTTAAAAGTAAGAGTTGAAGAGCACCTAAAGATGAAATTAAAATATCAATTTTTATAATTAAATTCCTCAATGATCATATTTTTCAAGAAATTACTCAAATAACCAAGTTTGAGTTTTGATTTAAGTGTAGGCGTCATCTCATTTGACGCATGCACTCAAAAATGAACCTAGGCACCATCTGAGATGGCTAAATGTCATCAATTAGTCATCTCAAATAGTGTCTAGGTTCATTTTTTAGTGCATGCGTCAAATAAAATGGCGCTTACACTTAAATCAGAACTCAAACTTAGTTGTTTGAATAATTTCTTGAAAAATATAGTCATTGAGAGATTTTAATTATAAAAATTGATTAATACAAAAAAAATTCCCTAAAAATGCAACAAAAATAGAAACTAGAGATTCAACAACTTAAATCATCACTAAATGTGTTAAATAGAGTTAAAGAAAATGATACGGAAGACTCAAAATCAATAAATACAATGTTGTGCAATATGATCTAGTAGCGAAGAAAATGCAAACAATAGGAGATGCATTTGACTACAAGTTATTTTTCAATGATAACTTTATTTTGTCATTATCATGTGTAATATTTATTTGTGCGTGTGCATATTATTTTTCGACTAATAATATGTGAGCGTTTTTTTTGTGTGTATGCAGGTACATGGGTGCGTGCAGGCACACAATATTTTTCAATCGACATTGCTTTTTAAAATAAGTTAGCTCTCCATAATGAAGCTCTATTAATTTTTTGGCTAAATTACATTTTTGATCCCCCTATTTTAGTATTTTTACGATTTTAATCCCTTTATTTTATTTTTAAACACTTTTGGTCTCCATTTCTATTTTGCCTACAAAAAACAACTATGTTTCACTTTTTAAAATAAATGTTTTTCCTTCCTTGTAATTGTATAACACACAACTGATATTTTGTTATATGCCACGTATTTTAAAAAGTGACATATAAGCGTTTTTTTGTAATTAAGATGAAGCTCTATTAATTTTTTTTTACAATGATATAACTCTTAATTAAGAACACGATAAAAAATTTATATTAATATTTTCACATTGAATATTTTTTTAAAGGAATTATTAAAAGAGAAAATATGAGATGTATGAGGCAGTATAAAGAAATTTTACACCGTCAACCAATAAATCTGGTATATTCTATCAAATTATTTTTATATTTTAAAATTATTTAAATAATATGAAATTTTTTGTTAATTTATTATTAAATACAATATAAAATTATTTTGCATTGTATGTGCATGTCCATTAAATTTTTATTAAAATATATGAATTTTATTTTATAAAATCTCGCCAAATTGTCAAAATTCTTTTTTAAGGCGCAAACACGGAAATACCTACTATATTGCTTTAATGGAGTATAGTAAAACATGAGATGCTTCAATAACACATTGAGTATTATTGAAGGTCTATTAAAAATATATTAAACTAAAATTTATGTTTTATGGACTGACTTCTTGTAACTCCTAAGTGCTAAAACTCATTTAAACATTAATTTAAGTGCCTACACTACCATATGCATATTGATTAGAGTCATTATACATTTGTTTAAATTTTATAAATGACTTTTTTTATTCTTAAATGCTAATAACTATTTGATTGAAGTTAACAAGCATTAGAATTTACTTATAAAGCGGTACTAAATTCTCATTATCTAATTATCTAATTCAAAGGAAAATAATATGGCTCAATTACTCATGTTAGTTTATGCTTTGATCGTATTTCTTTCTCTAATTCTTCTTGAAGCGGGAAAATTATTAAGTATGTCACTTTCCCCACCATTTTTCAAAGTTTATAATTTATCTTATTGATAATATTTATATCATTTTAGTAACACTCCTTTTATCCTTATTTGTATATACAGAAACAGACACTGCTTGTGAAACATATAAAGATTGTAAAGCATATTTCCCTTATTACTGTAGGTGCATTGATAATTTGTGTGTCTATCAGCATCCACTTGATTAAGTAACTACAACAAAAAGAGCGTAGCTCTTATAGAAAGAAGATTTAAATGTATTTTTGGTCCTCTTATATTTAAGTTATTTAAGTTTTAATCTCTTTATTTTAAAAGCGAAGTTTTTTATTCTTAAATTTTATCTTATTTGAAATTTTGTTGGTCTCCCTCCAATTTTGTATAGTTGGCAAAAGATAAAAATAATTATTAATATCTTTTAACTAATAAGTTAGTTATGTTTTTCCGTTAATTATTAATATCTTTTAACTAATAAATTAATTATATTTTTTGAAATTGATTAATAAATTGATTAATAATTAATACAAATTTTTAAAACAAGAACATTTGGACTTCAGGCCCATTAATGTGAGACTCTTTTTTTTTGGCCCATACAAAGACAATTCTTATTGTTCAAATTTCACTATATAAATAATGAATATACCTCTATCAAATTCGATGTGGGACATTTCTTATTGCATGTGTTTGGGAAACATTTCAACAAGCTCCGTTGCAATAAAAGACTAAATTATAGTTTTTGTCCCCTTATTTTGGTATTTTCACGATTTTAGTCTCGCTATTTTGTTTTTAAACACTTTTGGTCCATGATCCCCACTTTGGCTACAAAAAACGCCTTTGTGTTACTTCTGAAAATCGTTAAAATTTTAAAATAATGTATTGATGACATCATTTGAACGTTCTGCCTGTTGAAAAAGTGTTTAAAAAGTGACTCATAGGAGTTTTTTTGTAGTCAAAATAGGGATGAGAGACCAAAAATGTTTAAAAACAAAATAGAAGGACTAAAATCGTGAAAACAACAAAATAGGGGAACAAAAACTGTAATTTAGCCGCAATAAAATTATTCAAGGTCACTTATTAAAGCTTACATATTTTCTTTGCTCCATGACCTTCAACAAGATCACAAGATCATACCCAATCAAAAGGACTCCAAATATATTGTATAGGAGAATTTTTCCTGCTACCCCAACAGTTAGATCTGGAATCCCTAAATATGGTGTTTTTACCAAAATATCCCTAAAAAATATTGAATATTTAGTAATTTTCGATATATACCGGAAATTTCATAAGGTATGTCGGAAATTCTATTAAATTTACCATTTTTACCGTGGCAGATATTTCGTACCGGAAAATCTAAAAATCTGGTACCGAAAAAATATTGGATATTTAAAATTTTCGGTATGGTTTCAGTATAAAAAATAACTGAGAATTTTAAATTTTTAGTGTTTTTTTATATACCGGAAATTTCAAATTTCCGGTAATATTGGGACTTAATTTTTATTGTTTTTTAAAAGTATAAACTTATACTTGAATAAAATATACCAGAAATATAAAATTTCTAGTATTGCTTTTATACCGAAAATTGGGGATATTTCTGGTACGGATAATAATTTTTCTAAAATATACCAAATTTTTTATATTTCTGGTAGATTGCACTGGAAATTTGGAAATATTCGGTAAATAGGTACCGGAATTTTTGTAAAATACAACGAATTTCTGGTACGCGCCACAAAAAGGTATCGAAAATTTGATCTGAGATACGAAAATTTCGTTTTTGGTAACAGTAAATATATTTTTCCAAAAAACTTAAAATTTTGAGTAAATAACTTCATGGGCATTTTTTAAATACCAACAATCCACGTTTTTCATAAATACAGGTTTTAGTCGCTAGGCTCAACCTTAAATGTATTATAAGTTAGACTAAAGAGTTTGGCGATCACAAAGAACACAATTTTAACCAAATTTAAATACAACCTAAGTTTTGGTGGAGAGTTGTCGTCTTTCAACACACAATCATAATAACTACACAGTAAATATAACTTTGTGCAATGGGTATAAAATTAGAACTATCTAAGATGTTTGGTCTTTGTGGAGATGTTGGCTATCATGATATAGGTTAGAAAATCCATTGTCAAGTCATTAAATTTGGCTTTTACTCAAAAGTGCAAGTTGGAAATGTTGTTGTTAGTATGTATTGATAACACAAATTTATATAGGATATTTGATTTAATTCTCATGGATAATGTTAGTATTTTTGTTTAATTATTTTGTTTTATTTCTGTATTACGTTGGTATTTCTAATGTTTCAGGTATTTGTATTAAATAAAGACCAATTGAGCAAAGAAATGAAATTGAGGAGAAATCTAATTAAAATGTTACAGAAATGAAAGAGGGTGTGATAGCAAAAAGGAGGAAGTAAGAAGATGAGAGATAATTATCAAAGTCAGCCCAAACTTCACGAAGCAAGCCCAAGCCAAGGAGACGCACGCCTCCCACTCTACCACACACGTGAGGCGCACGCCTCCAATCTCACTTCACACTTGAGGCGACCGCCTCCATTATCCCATACATGCAAGTGAGACGACTGTTTCTCTAGCTTGCCACGTCATCCTTATTCCTTTGAACAAGTTTGATAACACGTTGAGACCCCCGTCTCCAAGGCAGTTTGAATTCAACAAATTTTTGGGACGCACGTCTCGTTTTGGGTCCAATATTTGTGGTCAAGATATTTTTGAATGGGCGAAAAAGAAGGAAGAAACAGTTACTTATAGAGAACTATAAAAGGAACACAAAGTGACCAAGCCAGTTTCCTTCTTCTTCTGCTTGGATTATTAATTTTTTCCAACGATAATATTTTCCAGAATTCCAGCACTTACTTGCAGTTTAATATTTCCTTCTAAGTTCTAGTTATTATTTCTAAGTTCTAGCTACTATTATTTTACTTTCATTTTGGAGATTCAAGAATCTTGGTGTAGTCTGAAGAACAAGTCTGTTTCAAGGATTTTTTTCTTCAGGTTCCTATTTAATTGTTTTTGATTAATACAAAATCTTATTGCATGATATTTATTTGTTTGGTTATGGAACTGTTTAAGTATATTAAATACTGTTGTTTATGCATGTCTGAATTTATTAATATGTCTGGCTAAATAAATCTGATATCGGTATGTAACTAGTAAACTGAAGGGATCCGGAACAAACTAGTTAATTTTATTTCGTAAAATAAATACTTTTCTGACTTAGATATCCAATTTAATTTATTAAAAGAAAGCTTAGAAACCAATAGAGCGAAAGTTTGAGGTTGAATAAAATGGACTAAGGTTAGAAACCAATAGAGCGAGAGTTTGAGGTTTTAAACCGGATAGTGGATACTAGGTATTAATTTTAAAGATTGCGAAAGCGTTTTAAAACTGATTAAACTTTATTTATTTTCAAAAAGTATTTTTAAGATCAACGGGATAGCGAGAGCATACGTTAGAGTTTAAATTTATAGTCTGATTCAATAGAGCGAAAGTTTGAGATAGGATTTTTAAATAAATATTGTTTGCTGAAAAAGGATCATTATCAATTTGAGAAATAAGCCAGTGGAAAGTCGGATTCTCTAGGTTAGACGAATTACATATCGATATTTGTTTATCATTTCGACTAGATTAAGTTTAATTACCCAAAAATTCCCCCAATTAATTATTCGATAGCTTTAGCTTTACACTGTAGTTTTAGATTACGTTAGTTCGATTTATAGTCCCTTAGGTTCGATATCTTTTAAAACTACGCGATAGGACTGTATACTTGCAGTCTCCCGATTATAATAGACGATAAAGTCGCGATCATGTATGTATTTTAAATGCGTCTTTCACTCTAATGATATAGTTTCATGGAATTGTATTTTAAATGTTGTTTTCACCATGAAAGATTCAAATAGCGATGAAATTTTTTTAAAAGAATTGTAATTGTTTCACAAATTGAAAGGCAATAAAGTGGAGCAGTGTTGGGTGTGTTCTTATCGTGCAGGAATGTGAGATTAACTGAAAGACTATAACATGGAGCAGTTGATGAACAATGTGTCAATAAACTAAGCCCCACATCGATTAAACTAGGAATAACAATGATATTTATATAGTATACAACTATCCTTTAAGTTGTGCATTTGTGGATTGAAAATGTGTTAAAGTGAGTTGGGTCTAAGGTCCACATATTTTAGTTTGAATTTCTGTTAATTAAATTAATTTTGAAAAAATGTAAATAAGGCAGGGGGTTGGTTGACAAGATGCTGGTGTATATGGAAATTAAGGAATGAAATTGTGTTCAATAATGCAGTTTGTGACCTTAAAGAACTATTCTATAACATATTGTGGTGGCTAGCCATATATGTTAAGGATATAATTTTGTGTAACTTCTATGAATGGTTTAAAAAACCAGATCTATGTTTGTAATTATATGTAGAAAGTAGTCATTTAGATGTATCTCTTTTACTAACATTACATTTGTGTTTTACATTTATTTATAAAACAAATTATTTTTTTATAAGCTACTAATATACTAAATAAAAAGAAAAGAGTACAAGATACCGAGGGGGCCAAACCTGACTCAGTTAAACTATAACAAAAGTAATAAATATTCTAAATAGAATACAACTATTATAACAATGGTCTACAAGACGTGGCCTTGAACACCCTCAAAGACGACTCTGTTTTTTGTGAGATATTGGATCAAACTCTATTGGGTTAAAGGTAGTATCTTGGTTCGACGGTTCGACATAGTTTAGCATGCAATCGAAGTTTGCTCACATGTTGTTGTCGAAGTGTTACAAGCTATAGTTGAAGTGTGTTCTAGCTTGTATTGTCAAAGAATGCTAGGATTGTTAGCATTGAATTGGGCCTGTATGTTATGTCTAATTGGTTAAGTTAGCTTGTACCCTAAGTTAGCTTGTAATGGGTATTTGTGATAAAAACCCATTAGTTTAGTATGTTACGTTTATTATAAATAGCATACTAGTCTCTCATTATTGCATACTGCAAATCCTATTTTAGGGTGAGAGGGGTATTTGTTATTCTTGTATACTTGTAATCTTATTTCAAGAGTAAGGAAAGAATAGTAGTTAATAACCAATTCTTGTGTTCATCGTATTCTTCATTCTTTTTCCTACCCTAATTATTTCTTGATCATTAAGCAACAAATTTATATTTTATTCCAAAGAATCTGATTCACAACAAATTGGTGCGGTGAGCGTGGAGAAGATGCCTTCGACAAAGTATGAGATTGAAAAGTTTACCGGAGTGAACGATTTCGGTCTATGGCGCTTGAAGATGAAATCCCTACTAGTTCAGCAGGGTTGCTTAGAAGCGTTGAAGGGAAAATCGACCATGAACGAAGCGTTAACGGTAGCTGAGAAGACGGAAATGATAGAGAAGGCCCACAACGCAATTTTGTTGAGCCTTGGTGATAAGGTTCATAGATAAGTATCGAAGGAGACGACGACGGCAAGGTTATGGGTGAAACTTGAAAGTTTGTACATGACCAAATCGTTGGTGAATCGACTCTACCTGAAGCAAGTTTTGTATTCATTCAAGATGATTGAAGATAAAGTGTTGGCTGAGCAGTTGGATTTGTTCAACAAGATAATTCTTGATCTTGAAAATATTGATGTGAAGATAAATGATGAAGATCAAGCGTTGTTGTTGTTGTACGCGTTGCCCGAATCACATGCTCACTTCAAAGAAACTCACTTGTATGGAAGGGAGTCACTGACCTTTGAAGAAGTTCAATCAGCCTTGTATTCAAAGGACTTAAGCGAACGAAATGAGCATAAACCTTCGACGGTTGGTGAAGGTTTGACCGTTAAAGTAAACTTCTTGCAAAAGGATAATAAGTTCGACAAGAAGAAAGGTAAAAGTCAGCAGAAGTTTTACAGTGGTGAAGCATTTGGTATTCGATGCTATCATTGTAAGAAGGAGGGTCACACAAGAAAAGTGTGCCCTGAACGCCTAAAAGATCAGGTAGGAAAGTGTCGCACCCCAAAATTTCCCCTTTGTTTTATCCGTCCATTCATTGGTTTCGAAGGAAAGATTCGATTTTGGTTCAAACTTTCAAACTGTCGTTCAAGAGGCTGTGAGTTATCTAGTTCAAAAGGATCTGTTTGGGAATTATTTGCCTGAGAGAAATTATTCGTCTTTTGGAATTTTAATTCAAGAAATATAATAATTATTTATTTTCATGAGTTTTAATTTGAAAAAGAGAATACTTTGTTGTTTTGTGGATCTTAAGCCCAATGGAGGATGTATTCTCGGTTTTGGATTTTACTTGTAGCAGAGAAATGTTGTTTGCAAAGAGTTCGTCATAACGGAATTTGGATTTAAGTTGAATTTTGAAATTTTGTTCATCAAGATGATGTTACAAGATAAGGAGAAAGTTTTACAAGAAGATGTTGTAACTGTAATTTAAAGTTGGAACTTTTGTTTTATCAATTCGATATTACAAAATATTCTAAAATGTTTACAAAAAGAGTACAAAATTGCTTTAATCCTATTCTAACTAGGGATGTCAGTTTGGACCTGTTAATGGGGATCCCCGCGGGGAACGCCCCGTTCGGGGCCCCAAAGATGGGGAATTTTCCCCCGTGGGGGCGGGGATGGGGAGAAAAATTCCCCCGAGAGCATTTCGGGGACGGGGAATACACCCCCCGCCCCGCCTATTATTTTAATATAGTTAATTTAATATATATATTTTAGATTAGGTTTATTTTAGAGATATGTTGACTTTTGCTTTTAGTTGACTTATTATGAAGTATTTTTTAGCTTTTCAAGCATACTCATGATGCTAAATTTTATAATTATCCCTTATTAGTTTTGATGAAGTATAGTTTTTTAAGCATAATTATGTTGTTGGATTTTTTTAGTTGTTTAGGCATATTGTTACTTTAAAAAGTATTATAGTTCATTTTGTTGAATTTTATAGCATTTTATAGAAATTTATAAAAAAAATATTATTATTTTGTGTTCCATTAGTATTTTTAATAAAAAATAATAAATGTCAAATACTAGTATTTTTTAATAACATAATAAATATGTGAATTCTTTGTGCTTTTTATTTTTATAGAAAATATAAACATTTTAAAAAAATAAAATATTAATGAATAAATGTAGGATCTATGGGGATCCCCGCGGGGAACGGGGATGAGGATAGAAATTCCCCCGTGACGGAGATCGGGGACGGGGACGGGGAATGAATTTGATGGCGGGGAAAAAGATGGGGAAGTGTCCCCCCGGCCCCGCCCCGCCCCATTGACATCCCTAATTCTAACGCTATGAACTTCTAAGGCTTGTTCGGGTAAACTGTTGTCTTCCTCCGAGCCATCCCTTCGCATTCGGGTACTCCTCTTCGCTTTCGTACCATGTTATCCGTGTGTCACCTAAAACAACAAAAGAACACCAATTAGCAGTTACAAAAGGGTGAAGTTCGTACGAGAAAAAAACCAAAAGAATTGTTATAACTCATCATTAGGATTAGTATCGGGAATCAGGTTTTAAAGGTCAATTGTTTCAAATGACAAAGCCTCAGAACCGAAGTTCCTTCATCGGCCGTTACCGTTACCTCCATTGCAAATCACAACAACTTCCGTTGTTGGTTCACAAAGGAGGTATAAATTGGAAATCAGAAACATCATTTTCCAAGTAAAACAGCCCAACAAGACAATTCTGTTTCAGCCCAATGTAAAAGAGGGAAAGGTCAACATACAGCAAGTATAACAGGCAGCCAAGAGAGAGATTTTTCTTTCACCCAAACACATGGTTATCAACATTAAATGCTGGTTTTACCCAGCAGCGATGCGGTATAAAGAAAACAAAGCGCAATACAGCATCTTATGCGTAAGAGGAAAATTGACATTGATTACAAGCAACATAATACCACAGTTTGTGTTTCCAAAGAGGGACAGTTAGAATTTGCATAGAAATGATAAAAAGCCAATTCTGAGCAAGGGAAGCAAGGCAGAGGTCTGCTATAATTAATCAGAAAAATGGCAGCAGCTAACCAAGATCAAGTTACATCGTGGTCAAAAGGAAGCGAGTAGTGTAAAAAGGGCTAGCTGTTCGGACAAAGAGGAGGCATTTTCAATATAATCAAGTAGTGTTTCCTACAAAACCAGAGAGGCATGTACCAAGAGGGAAAAAACCAAAGATATACAAAGAAAATCACAAGTAAGAGCATTTGTTCATATCAAACCCAGAAAAACCATACCAGAGCATCGATTCTTATAAACCAAGACCAAAAAACCCAGAATCATCGTAGTATCTGTTCTAACTATTTTCCCAAAACCCAACCAAAAACCGGTGTGTTTACCACTAAACCACCAGCCCAAAAACACAGAAAAGCAAAATCAAGCATCCTATCTGTTCTTAACCAAAACTATCAACACAGAGCAATCAAGGAAATCGAAACCCACTCATCATCTTCCCAATACAAACCTTCAGAGTTCTCTTGTTTTCAGAAAATCGTGTTCTGAACAAAGAAGAAGAAGAAAAGTTAGAGCGATCTCACCCGAAGAATACAGCGGTCAAGTCCCAATTCCTTTCCATTTCCGGCCAAAACCAGGTGTGTATCGGCGAAACCACGGAGTTTAACATCAAAGACATGCATTAAAACAAAAGAAAACTGCAAAAGATAGATCATCGTAACCCAAAATCGGGGGGTTAGGGTTTCCCCGGAGCGTTTGAAAGGCGGAACCAGGGGGTTTCCGTTCAAGATCAGTGAGTGAGGATTTCCGTCAAGGATTCGAGTGAGAGAGGCGTTTATTTCTGGGTTAGCGATTTGGGGTTCTGGGAAGAACGGTCGCGTTTTGCATGAGAAGAGAGAGAGATTGGTATCGTGAAAAAAACCATTGGAACACCTTTTGTCTTACCGTTTTGTTTATTGTTTGTTTAAAACTAGGATTAGTAATTTAATATAACTAATACCATTATTATTACTATTATTATATTATATTATTATTACTAATATTATTATTTACTATTATTATATTATTACTACCTCCGTTCCTATATATAAGAGACAATTCAATTTTTAGATTCATTGAATAATCAATGTACCTAGTCTATAAATTGACCAAATACATTGATTATTCAATGAATTTAAAAAATGAATTGTCTCTTATATATAGGAACAGAGGTAGTATTATTACTAATATTATTATTACTATTATTATATTATGTTATTATTACTATTATTATATTATGTTATTATTACTATTATTTTATACTATTATTATACTATATTACTATTACTATTATTCTATATTATTATTATTACTATAATATTATTATTAGTACTATTATATTATTACTACTGTTATGTTTATATTATCACTAATATTTATTATTGTCACTAATTTTCAACTTTTATCACCATTATTTACTATTATTATTAATAACAAACTATTATTTTCTTAACCCATAATTACTACTATTATTCCTAACTCATAAAATATTTATATATACCCCAAAATACAAAAAATAATAATAGTGTTAGTTAAACATTTTTTTATTATTATTAGGATTTTTTAGCATTTTCCTTATATTATCCCCATTTGTAAATTTGTACCCCCATTCCCCACGTGATATAATAATTAGTAAATATTGTTATTGCTTTATCGTTTAATTATTCACAAAGCACAAACCCAAATGTTTTCAAACTAATACTCGTGCGAGCCATTTTTTTACTACCCTGAGTTGACAAAGCTTTGAAGCGTCACAACGACTACACGTTTGTGCACACACCACGCTTGCTCTTGGGCTTACAATGAAACTTTAATTAATTATTTAAACATTATTTAATTATCTAATTAGGTTATTTAAAATTAATTGGTCCATCTGATTAATTTTATTAAACTAATTACTTGATTACGTTTCGTTTAATTAATCGATTAAATTTATTTCGTGCATGCACCTACACAATATAAATTGTCTTGTTATTTGCGTGAGCCACCTTGTATGAGCTTTTAATTTATTTACTCGCTTTATTTAATGCTTGTATGCAATTATTTGTTCATTTCCATTATCGCACCTTAGTCCATATGTTTAATTAACCATAACCCGTATCTAAAAAAAAACACTTTCGCAATTAAAATTTTAAACCTCGATCCAACGTCGAGTGCATTTTCGAAACCTTTTTCATAATAAAGTACAAGTTTTTTAGTCGTTGGACGTTAGACTAATTGCTAAAAAACTTGTCCCCCAAATAAACTTTTAGTCTTTAAGTCGTTGGACGTTAGACCAGTTGCTTAAAGACTTCTAAATAACGTGAACTCGTTTCACTTCACTTTTTCTCAAGAAAACTTTTTGGGTAATAGACGACTCGTGCGAGCATTAGTTCCTCGGGTTTCTAGTATTTGAATCGTGAGACGTTAGCCTCGTTGTTCGGTACTTTTTCATCCACATAAAAAACAATTCAACTCATTCAAATTCTTTTATCGCTCGTATGCGATCGTAAAAAACTCTTTTCGGATAAAGAGGGTGTAATAGTCGTTTCAAATACAAACGAGGACTTAAGCTTTTCAAACAAACAAAACAAGTCCTAGTTCAAAGTATTTGAAATGTCTAATGCACGATTTTTCTTATAAAATCAATACAACAAATTTAAAACCTTTTTAAGAGGAACTACAGAGTTTTGACTTTCCCATTGCACGAGGGAATATGTAGGCACGCGGTTCTGAAACCGTGTCAAACTCAAAATATAAACAAACAATTCTTTTTTCTTTTTAGCATCCATAACTTAGCAATAAACACACACACACAAACGCGTAGAATTAAATGGGTCCCATCGAGTACGATGGATGTAAGGGGTGCTAATACCTTCCCCTTACATAACCGACTCCCGATCCCACTTTTTTTGGTCACGTAGACCGCCTTATCAGCTTGTTTGGGGTTTTATCTATATTTCCCCGTTCTTTTTAAAACAAATAAAATTAGGTGGTGATTTCACTAGTTTTCGAGAATTAAAAGATTTTTGAAAATCGAGTTGCTTCAGAAAGGATAATGGCAATGCATCTATTGTTCAAGATGATTTCGACTCATCTGATGTTCTTGTGGTTTCGAGCAGTAACCCGTCAAAAGAGTGGATTATGGATTTTGGGTTCACTTAGCACATGACTCCAAACAAAGACTTGTTCGAGGAATTATGTGATCAACATGATGGATCTATATTGTTGGGAAAGAACAAAGCTTGCAAGATTGCAGGTGTTGGATCTGTGAGATTCAAACTCCATGATGAGTTAATAAGGTTATTGACTGAAGTTAGGTGTGTACCTTATTTAAAAAGAAATTTGATTTCTCTTGGTGAATTTGACAAGAAAGGATATGTTTTTCAAGGAGAGAAATGTATCCTAAGAGTCATGAAGGGGTCGAAGGAAGTCTTGAGAGGCGTGAAGAAACAAGGCTTGTATACCCTTGAGGATAAAGTTGTTAGTGGTTCGACATGTGTTGCATCCATGAAACCTTTGTCGAAGACAAAAATTTGGAACATGAGATTAGGCCATGTTAGTGAAAAGGATCTTGTCGAATTGGGGAAACAAAATTTTCTTGGTGGAGACAAATTCGAAAAGCTGAAGTTTTGTGAACCCTGTGTACTTGGGAAATCTTGTAGAGGGAAGTTCAACAAAGGCAAACAAAGAACACATAGATCCCTTGGTTATGTCCATGTTGATCTTTAGGGGCCTGCAAGGTGTCCATCACATTCATGAGCATGGTATTTTCTATCCATAGTAGATAAATATTCCATAAATTTATAGGCATTCGTTCAGAAGACTAAGGATGAAAATTTTGAGAATTTCAAAGGTTGGAAGACTCTTGTTGAAAATCAAACTGGCAGAAAGGTCAAGAGGTTGAGAACAGACAATGGTCTTGAATTTTGCAATGAAGCACTCGACAACTTTTGTGTTGCCTTTGGTATTGCGAGGCACAAAACTACTGCAGGCACTCCACAACAAAATGGTTTGGCTGAAAGGTTTAATCGAACCATCTTGGAGAGAGTTACATGCATGTTGACTAGTGTTGGGTTAAAGAAGGTGTTTTGGCCTGAGGCTGTTTCGACATCAACATATCTGATAAACAGATATCCTTCAACTGCATTAGATATGAAGACACCCGAAGAAGTTTGGTCAGGACATCCATAAAATCTCGACAAACTGAGAGTATTTGGCTGTGTAGCCTATACTCACATTAGGCAAGACAAGGTCGAACCTAGAGCTCTTTAATTCATTATCATGGGTTACCCTGAAGCAGTTAAAGCTTATAGGTTATGGTGCATAAAGTCAGGTCACATAAGGATTATCACCAGTCAAGATGTTGTTTTCAATGAAGCTGAAATGGCTTTCAAGAAAATATATGATGTTGGTCGAAGTGCAGAAGTATCTGACGAAGAGCTGGAACAGGTAGATATTCCTATTGAGGTGGAGCATGTTGATGATGAATTGCATATCCCAAATAAATTCGAAGAAGCAGAGGATGTTGATGAAGTTGAGGAAACTACCGATGACTGTCTATTGGCAAGAGATATGACCCGAAGAGTCATCAAGGCACCTCAAAGATTTAGGTATGTAGATCCTATAGCTTATGCCTTAATCTCTGCATGTGAGGTTCTAGGTGAAGAACCAAGAGTCCATAAGGAAGTTATGAGGATTCGAAATAAGACTAAATGGATGAAGGTCATGGATGATGAGATGAAGTCTCTTCATGATAACAACACTTGGGAATTGATCAAGAAACCTGCTGGAGCCAGGTTAGTCAGTTGTAAATGGATTTTCAAAGTTAAGGAAGAAATCGAAGGAGTGGCGTCAAAAAGATACAAGGCAAGGTTGGTTGCAAGGGGTTTCACTCATAAAGAAGGTGTAGACTTCAATGATGTGTTTTCTCTTGTTGTGAAGCATAGGTCCATTCGAATGTTTCTTGCCATGGTGGCACAATTAGATCTTGAACTAGAACAAATGAATGTAAAAATTGCGTTCTTGTATGGTGATCTAGATGAAATAATCCTGATGAGGCAACCTAAAGGGTATGTCAAAAAGGGAAAGGAATATTATTTGTGCAAGTTGAATAGATATTTATATGGGTTGAAACAATCTCCTCGATAATGGCACGCATGAGTTTCGTTAGAATTCAGTTCGACCACTGTGTTTACTTCAGATTTCGTTTTGGTAATTCATTTGTTATTTTAGTACTTTATGTTGATGAGATTCTCATAGCAAGAAAAAATATCGAAGAGGTAATGAGGGTAAAGGTTGAACTCATTAAGGAGTTCGAAATGAAGGATCTAGGAGCAGCTTCCAGGATTCTTGGGAATGACATTCGAAGAGATAGAAAGCAGTTGAAATTATGCTTATCTCAAGAGGCATATTTAAAAAGTTTGGTATGTCGAATTCGAAGCCTGTTGTGACTCCAACAAACCCTCAATTCAAGTTGAGTATTGATTAGTGCCCTAGTACTGAGGTCGAAAGAGCTTATATGAATAACATCCCACTTAAATCAAATATTATTATTATTATTATTATTATTATTATTAATAATAATAATAATAATAATATTTGGAATAAAGAGAATATAAGAGGAAACAAGGGTTGCGAATAGAGAAAAAGTTGGTGTACGTGGGAGAAAGAGAAGAAAGCAAGGGTTTATGAATTTAGCTGACGGAAGAGGAATTGTAGATCGGAAAAGCCAAATCAGAATCCGACCGAAAATTAGGAATTCGATCGAAGTTAGAGCGATCGTTAAATCCAGGTAAGGGTGGGGTTCTAACTCTATAATCGGGTTTATGATAAATCGTATGTGGGGGTAAAATTGTATGAAATTATATCTGTTTGTGTAAATTTTGTGTAGAAATAATTGTTTGATGTTGTACCGGTGTTGTTGATGTTCATCGATTAATGATAACAATTGGTATTTGTGATAATATTGTGGTATTAGAGAATTTATGTGATACGAGTAAATCGATTAGGCCTTAATAGTGATTTAAGAAAATTGGTTGAAGAATTATTGCAGTGAAGAAGAAGAAGGGAAAAGAAAGTTTGAGACGAGGGTCACCCAGATTGGGGGCGGACGCCCCAGGATGAAGATAAGAAGTGGCTAGGCCACATATATAGGGGTGGATGCCCCAAGGTCATATAGAAGGTGGATTGGGCGCCTCACATGTGTAAGAATGAAGGGTGGACGCCCTTATGGTCATGGTGGGGGCCATTTGCTTTATTGTTTGTTTTTTTGTCTGATACATGTATGTTATACTGACTCTAATCCTTTCTGGTACCTAGTTGTGAGACATTAAGTACTCGTAAACTAATTTAATTTAGTTAAGTATAGATCAATTATAATTAATATGAGGAGTAGTATCAATTAATTAACAGGTACATGATAGTTTTCTTATCAGATATCAGTATGAAGGATAACAACAGGTTTTAGCAGAAGATGATAGGGCAACAGGTGCTAATTTTAATGACAATATAATTTTGATGTAGGGAATTAATTATATTAGTATGATAGGATCATTAGAAGCTAGACAGTAATTGGTAGCGACAACAGTGAACGAAAGAATACCGAATTAGCCGAGTTAGTAAATTTAAGCTGTAAAATTAGTTGTTCGGAATTAACCAAAAATCGTCAGAGTAGTCTGTAGTTATTAGTAGGTAATCTTGGTTGATTTGCTCTATCAATACGATTTTGAATATGTTGAGGACGTGGATTTAAACATCTTTAATTTGGACACCATCATCAAATGATACCATAGAATTCATTAAACCCTAACTCTTCAGCTTTATTCGGCGGAAGAGCTTGAACAAATTATCTTTTACATCTTTGAACAATAAAGATATATTTAGTACTTGATTTACTTCATTATTTGTTGTCAAGTTGTTATCAATGTATCTCCACAAGTTGTCATCAATTGTCTTCATCAAAATCATGATAGGTATATGCATGGCTTACTTAACTTTGATCACCTCCTAAATAAACTTGTAAACACATAGTTCCAAAGTTACGCCCTTGAACTTTCTTACAACCATCCATATATTTAAACTAACTAATATCACGAAACAAACAAGATATTTTAATAGGCTAATCTCACAAATTAAAAAGAACTTTTATCTGGTTGATCTCATAAACCCAACCAATTTTATCATAGACTAAACTCAATAGTCAAACAGAGATATAACAAGGAAAATATCTAGAACTATATAGAGATATTTACAGGCTTATCTTAAGAACCAAATAAGAGCTTAAAACTAGTTAAGCTCAACAACCATACGCATACTTCTTACAAAATTATAACCCAAGAGAAAATACCTCTTGAATTAAAGGATCAATAATTGTAATGTATTTCCTTATCACATAAAAAATAAGTGGTGTGTACTAAATCACTTAAACATAAATAAAGGGAGTGGAGTCATAATATTTCTATTTGCCTTTGTTCAGTGTTTATAATGGTTGATAGACGAAAAGTCACTTCAAACTTAAAAGTAAGAGTTGAAGAGCACCTAAAGATGAAATTAAAATATCAATTTTTATAATTAAATTCCTCAATGATCATATTTTTCAAGAAATTACTCAAATAACCAAGTTTGAGTTTTGATTTAAGTGTAGGCGTCATCTCATTTGACGCATGCACTCAAAAATGAACCTAGGCACCATCTGAGATGGCTAAATGTCATCAATTAGTCATCTCAAATAGTGTCTAGGTTCATTTTTTAGTGCATGCGTCAAATAAAATGGCGCTTACACTTAAATCAGAACTCAAACTTAGTTGTTTGAATAATTTCTTGAAAAATATAGTCATTGAGAGATTTTAATTATAAAAATTGATTAATACAAAAAAAATTCCCTAAAAATGCAACAAAAATAGAAACTAGAGATTCAACAACTTAAATCATTACTAAATGTGTTAAATAGAGTTAAAGAAAATGATACGGAAGACTCAAAATCAATAAGTACAATGTTGTGCAATATGATCTAGTAGCGAAGAAAATGCAAATAATAGGAGATGCATTTGACTACAAGTTATTTTTCAATGATAACTTTATTTTGTCATTATCATGTGTAATATTTATTTGTGTGTGTGCATATTATTTTCGACTAATAATATGATTTTTGTGTGTATGCAGTACATGGGCTCGCGACACACAATATTTTCAATCGACATTGCCTTTTAAAATAAGTTAGCTCTCCAAAATGAAGCTCTATTAATTTTTGGCTAAATTACATTTTGATCCCCTATTTTAGTATTTTTTTTAATCCCTTTTTATTTTTAAACACTTTTGGTCTCCATTCCCATTTGGCTACAAAAAACGACAATGTTTCACTTTTTAAAATAAATGTTTTTTCTTTCTTGTAATTGTATAACACGCAACTGATATTTTGTTATATGCCACGTATTTTAAAAAGTGACATATAAGCGTTTTTTTTGTAGGCAAAGTAGGGATGGGGGACCAAAAGTGTTTAAAAATAAAATACAGGGACGAAAATCGTGGAAACACTAAAATAGGGGGACCAGAACTGTAATTCAGTCAAATTTTTTTTTGACAATGATATAACTTTTAATTAAGAACACGATAAAAAAGTTATACTAATATTTTCACATTGAATATTTTTTTTAAAGAAATTATAAAAAGAGAAAATATGAGATGTATGAGGCAGTATAAAAATCTGTCAATCAATAAATCTGATATATTCTATCAAATTATTTTTATATTTTAAAATTATTTAGATAATATAAATTTTTTGTTAATTTATAATGAAATATAATATAAGATTATTTTGCATTGTGCATGTCCATTAAATTTTTATTAAAATATGTGAATTTTTCTTTATAAAATCCCGCCAAATTGTCAAAATTCTTTGTTAAGGCGCAAACACGGAAATACCTACTATACTGCTTTAATGGAGTATAGTAAAACATGAGATGCTTCAATAACACATTGAGTACTATTGAAGGTCTATTAAAAATATATTAAACTAAAATTTATGTTTTATGGACTGACTTCTTGTAACTCCTAAGTGCTAAAACTCATTTAAACATTAATTTAAGTGCCTACACTACCATATGCATATTGATTAGAGTCATTATACATTTGTTTAAATTTTATAAATGACTTTTTTTATTCTTAAATGCTAATAACTATTTGATTGAAGTTAACAAGCATTAGAATTTACTTATAAAGCGGTACTAAATTCTCATTATCTAATTATCTAATTCAAAGGAAAATAATATGGCTCAATTACTCATGTTAGTTTATGCTTTGATCGTATTTCTTTCTCTAATTCTTCTTGAAGCGGAAAAATTATTAAGTATGTCACTTTCCCCACCATTTTCCAAAGTTTATAATTTATCTTATTGATAATATTTATATCATTTTAGTAACACTCCTTTTATCCTTATTTGTATATACAGAAACAGACATTGCTTGTGAAACATATAAAGATTGTAAAGTATATTTTCCTTATTACTGTAGGTGCATTAATAATTTGTGTGTCTATCAGTATCAAGGTGCTTAAGTAACTACAACAAAAAAGAGCGTAGCTCTTATAGAAAGAAGATTTAAATATATTTTTGATTCTCTTATATTCAATTTATTTAAGTTTTAATCTCTTTATTTTAAAAGCGAAGTTTTTTATTCTTAAACTTTATCTTACTTGAAATTTTGTTGGTCTCCCTCCGATTTTGTATAGTTGACAAAAAATAAAAATAATTATTAATATATATTAATTATTAATATCTTTTAACTAATAAGTTAGTTATGTTTTTCCGTTAATTATTAATATCTTTTAACTAATAAATTAATTATATTTTTCGAAATTGATTAATAAATTGATTAATAATTAATACAAATTTTTAAAACAAGAACATTTGGACTTCAGGCCCATTAATGTGAGACTTTTTTTTTTTGCCCAAACAAAGACAATTCTTATTGTTCAAATTTCACTATATAAACAATGAATATATCTCTATCAAATTCGACGTGGGACATTTCTTATTGCATGTGTTTGGGAAACATTTCAACAAGCTCTGTTGCAATAAAAGGCTAAATTACAATTTTGGTCCTCTTATTTTGGTGTTTTCACAATTTTAGTCTCGCTATTTTATTTTTAAATACTTTTGGTCCATGATCCCCACTTTGGCTATAAAAAAGTCTTTGTATTACTTTTGATAATCGTTAAATTTTTTCAATAATGTATTGATGACCTCATTTGAACGTTCTGTCAGTTGAAAAAGTGTTTAAAAAGTGACTCATAGGAGTTTTTTTGTAGGCAAAGTAGGGATGGGGGACCAAAAGTGTTTAAAAATAAAATAGAAGGACTAAAATCGTGAAAACAGCAAAATAGGAGGACAAAACGTAATTTAACATAATAAAATTATTCAAGGTCACTTATTAAAACTTACATGTTTTCTTTGCTCCATGACCTTCAACAAGATCACAAAATCATACCCAATCAAAAGGACTCCAAATATATTGTATAGGAGAATTTTTCCTTACCCCATATTTAGACCGACACCCCAAATATAGTGTTTTTACAAAATATCCCTAGAAAAATATTGGATATTTAGTAATTTCGTATATAGGAAATTTCATAAGGAATATCGGAAATTCTATTAAATTTACCATTTTATCGTGGAGATATTTTGTATCGGAAATTCTAAAAATCGGTACCAAAAAATACGGATATTTAAAATTTTCGGTATGGTTTCATATAAAAATAATAGAATTTTAAATTTAATTTTTATATACCGGAAATTTCAAATTTCGGTAATATTGAGACTTAATTTTATTGTTTTTAAAAGTATAAATTTATACTTGAATAAAATAACCGCAAATATAAAATTTCGGTATTGCTTTTATCTTGAAAATTTAGGATATTTCCGACGGATAATAATTTTCTAAAATATACCGGTTTTTAAATTTCGGTAGATTGCACGGAAATTTGGAAATATCCTAAATAGATCCGGAAATTTTAAAATACAACGAATTTCCAATATGCTACAAAAAGGTAGTAAATTTGGTGCGAGATAAGGAAATTGCTTTTGGTAACAAATATTTTTTTTCAAAAAGTGAAAATTTTGAGTAAATAACTTCAGGAGTATTTTTGGAATATCAAAAAATGAGGGGTGACAGGTAAAAAAAGGTGGCACGAAAATTTCTCATTGTATAGCCAACAATCCACGTTTTCCATAAATACAGGTTTTAGTTGCTAGGCTCAACCTTAAATGTATTACAAGTTAGACTAAAGAGTTTGACAATCACAAAGAACACAATTTTAACCAAATTTGAATACAGCTTAAGTTTTGGGGGAGAGTTGTCGTCTTTCAACACACAATCAGAATAACTACACAGTAAATATAACTTTGTGCAATGGGTATAAAATTAGAACTATCTAAGATGTTTGGTCGTTGTGGAGATGTTGGCTATCATGATATGGGTGAGAAAATCCATTGTCAAGTTATTAAATTTGTATTTTACTCAAAAGTGCAAGTTGAAAATGTTGTTATTAGTATGTATGTATTTTAAATGTGGCTTTCACTCTACTGATATAGTTTCATGGAATTGTATTTTAAATGTTGCTTTCACCATGAAAGATTCAAACAGTGATGAAAAAATCCTAAAAGAATTGTAATTGTTTCACAAACTGAAAGACAATAAAGTGGAGCAGTGTTGGGTGTGTTCTTACTATGCAGGAATGTGGGATTAATTGAAAGACTATAACATGGAGCAGTTGATGAACAGTGTGTCAATAAACTAAGCCCCACATCGATTACACAAGGAATGACAATGATGTTTATGTAGTATACAACTATCCTTCAAGTTGTGCATTTGTGGATTGAATATGTGTTAAAGTTAGTTGGGCAGAAGGTCCACATATTTTTGTTAATTAAATTAATTTTGAAAAAAATGAAAATTCAATTAATTATGTTTTGTTAATTAAATTAATTTTGGAAAAATGTAAATTCAATTAATTATTAAGTTGATTAATTATGTTCTGTTAATTAAATTAATTTTGGAAAAATGGAAATTCAATTAATTATTAAATTAATTAATTATGAAATAATAACATTAATTTTGGAAAAATGGAAATTCAATTAATTATTAAATTAATTAATTATGAAATAATAATAATAATTAAATATGTAAATTCAGTCAGCAATGCCACATAATTTATTTATTTTTTAATCGTAATAATCACTTGTCAGCTATACAAATTTGGAGGGGGACAAACAAAATCGCGAATAAACTAAAATTTAGGGATCAAAAACTTGGCTTTTAAAATAGGGGGTATGAAACTTAAATAACTTAAAAATAGAGGGACTAAAAGTGCATTTAAATCTAGAAAGAATGTGTTAAATAAGTTTAGAGAGATATATTGTGTTCTATCTGCATATATATTTCCTCCTTTCTGCAAGAAAATTCAATCAATAATATATTTATATGTTTCTGTTGCCATTATTCTTCTCGAAGACTTACTACAAGTCTTTATTGAATATTGGCAACAATATCTTAATATTCCTTCAAACTATACAAATATAATTTCACCAAAGATATTTGTAAATATCGTTTAAATAGTCAATTAGTTCATATATGTTTGCGTGATTTTGACATCCGTCTATATATTTTGTTTTGAAAATAATCATTTAAGGTTAAAATCTTTTTAATATTATTCCGTAAAATTAAAATTTGCAGAAGGATCAACAGAAAAACCTATCGATTTTCCTGTAAATTTTAATTTTTTTTTGGTAAAATGTGAATTTCAATTTTAAAGGCTAAAACAAATATAACTAAATATTTAAGGACTTTATCCACAAATAAAAATACAAACAACAAAACAAAAACATGTCGACTTACATGAATTAATTGACTATTTTAGCCATATTAATATTTATCAAACAAAGTCATTACTCATAATAGCCTTACAACACAAGTGCTAGTCTTAATGCAAGAGTACAAAAGAATAGTCGAGTGGAGATTAAGGGTGCGTTTGATTCGCTAAAAAATAAGAGACTGGACAACACAACTTTAATTGTCATGCGTTTGAGCATAACAAAAATCAGGATTAAGAACTGGACAAAAACTCAAGTTTATGTTTTTCACTAAACTATGGGACAATTTTTTGTCAATGGTACAAGTTATTTAAAATACAAAAATACTCTTTTATTTTCTACTAAAAATATATATTTCTTCTCTCGTTATCTTCTATTAATATTTATAATATGAAAATACTCTTGTCTCGTATAAGTGATTTAAAAGACAAAAATACCCTTTTATTTTCTACTAGGACAAGTTATTTAAATTACAAAAATACCATTTTACTATCCTATAAAAATACTCTCTCTAACACACACGCGCACACATTCTCCTTTAATAATATGTACAATATGAAAATACTTTTTTGTCCCTAGTACAAATTATTTAAAAGACAAAAATACTCTTTTTTAACTGACACAAGTTATTTAAAATAAAAAAATACCCTTTTATTCACTACTAAAATAAAGTAACATTTACTACAATGCCTTATATATATATATATATATATATATATATATATATATATATATATATATATATATATATATATATATATATATATATATTATTCAAAGAGATGTGTTAAATAATTTTAGAGAGATGTGTTTTGTTCTATCGTCATGGGTGTTTCCCTCTTTCTTCAAGAAAATTCAATTAATAATATATTTATATGTTGTTGTTGCTATTATTCTTCTCGAAGACTAACCAAATGTTTTGATAAATTAAATATTTGTATAAATACCCTAATATTCTTCCAACTAGCCAGACTTTTTTCTTAAACAAACTAAGAAATACTTTGAAACTTTAATAATAACTAACCTTTTATAAATTATTAACAACACAAATATAATTTCATCAAAGATATATGGATTAAATAGACAGTTGGTCCATGTAAATCTGCATCTTTTTATTTTCGTTTTGTTGGAAATTCACCAAAATCTATGGAGAATTTCTATCAATCTTGATAGACAAGATTGTTATCAATACACGATAACAATGAAAAAAATTAGGGTTTTACGAAATTGGAAGAAGATGATGATTTGCGTAGAGTTTCTCTGTGTCCACAAACTATGGAAAATATTATTCATTTGCAACTTCAAATTCTATGAATACTCAACGTTTACAAAATAGGGGTTACTCCCTATTTATAATGTTGATTTCTCCCTAAGCTAATATGTTATTGTTGTCGCTTGATGAGTTGCTGGTAGATATAAGTTGATGTTGTCAGTAAGTTGTGTCTCATTTGATTTGTCATAAATATGATTGTTGCGATGTGAAGTGGTTTATGATATTGTTGACTGCAAAGTGATATTTTGTATGATTTAATCCTAGCATATTATTTATCATACACTTGTTTATATTGTTGGATATCTCATTCCTTCTGTTGTGATGTTGCCTCTACGTGGGTAACATGCAGGTATTCAATTTTGAAGAGTTAGTTGTTGTTAGTTCAAGTCGGTGTCATTGTTCTGATACGTAGCACTCAGGGGGTGTTTTGTATATGTTCTTTCAGTCATTATTGTTGTTGTTGCTGCATTTTAAGTGGAATAATAAAAAGTGCTATGATGTTTCAAGTTATTTCAGTTGAACATGATGTTATAAATGATAGATGAAGTTAAATTATGAATTCCGCTGTGTATTAAATAAAAGGTTGTTTTGTGTTAAAAGATGATGCAAGTTGTTATGTGACCCTCTGGATATTAAAAGTGTTATGTATCTGATATTATGTGTTGTTTTAAAGTTGAAAATGTGGCATCCCATACTTTGTTGAAAGTTTTTAATTACTCTGATTTTTTTAATACAATTTTTGAGTAGAATTTAGGGTGTTACACAAACAACTCCAAAATCTAGAACCCATGAATTAGGCGACAAAAATCCGGTGAGACAGTGGTGATTGGACAATGAGTCAGAGAGGAGACAAAAACATTGTTGCTTAGGTGACAACTGTTCGGATGCAGTTATAGCAGGTAAGCAAAAAGTAAAGTATTATTTTTACCGGATGATATATATTGGTTATGTTATATCATATCGTGTCCACAGAGATTGGTTATTGATCCGTCGTTCGACAATTCTATCGTTAATGAGTTTGAGATTAAATGGTTGTAAAGAAAAGACAAAAAGTAAATGAACAAAAAGTATAAAGGATAGAAAACTTGTCCGAAACGAATACACACTACCCGTCACAGACTTAAATCTATCGTCCAGTTATACTTAACCTACGATACTTGTTCGTGTCATCACATATCTCTTACAACCCAAGCTATTTCTAACCCAAATTGAGAATTCAACCGCATCACCTCGATAGTCATGTCTGGCCTACCTCAACAACACAGAAGTCAACCGTGTCACTCGTAATGACTATCTCTAGCTCGAAACAACCAACACAGAGGCATTTGTAACACCCCTTCTAATTACCCGCGATTTTAAAATTTAATAACCAGAGTATTTATTACATATCAAGAGGCATCACAATTTTTAATATAATTCAAAATTATAACCAACAGATGTCATGCTTTCACTGAAGGAAATCATTAAATAAACAAACCAAAAGTTATGTTTAACAGCGGAAATGAAACATAACCAATCCTGAATACGTCATTCATAACTATTCCAGGATAATAAATTGAAACATTAACCAAAACTTAATATTTAATATCCAAGAGAATCTCAAATCAAGCGTTTCCCCAGTGTTACATCTACCAGAGCACGACACTGACACGCGGATTAACTAATGACTCGACTCTAGGAGCTATCCTCACTGATTCCAAGCAGCTAATCACTTCGAACCTGGAATCATTAAAGTAAGGGTGAGATTTCTATCCAATATAAAATGCATTATACGTTTTTAAATACAACGGAATAATTAAATACGTTAGTCCATTATCAAACACAAATCACAGTTCAGTTCACAAATACATCTCACACAATGATCATGTAAATATGTCAATCAATGGAAATTGCAACACTGGAAACCATCCTAGCATGTTACAGTCCCATATGCAATGCAGACTCTATACATGTGGTACCAAAACGTGAACCGAGTTCACCCACTACTCCGTTTACATGTGGAAAGACAGCGGAAATCCATGATTCGCCCATAACCACTGGGTCAAGAATCTAGCCTCACTACCTCTAAATCCTGGTAAGTCTATTGGCTCAGCAAGTTCACTTTCGCACAATGGGAATGAACCAATTAACAAATGCTTATGCATGCATCATCAAAGCATGCAACATCAATTCACGAATTAGGACATCAATATAATTCACATAATGCCAATCATCAATGTATTTCATTCAATCATAATGAATATCAAAATACAACATTGTAAGCATTAATTCTCATCCGGTAACTCAGACCATTTGTAATAATTCTCCATTATCCTTAATTATTCACACTTTTCAAAATCGGAAGCTCGGCCCTTTTTAAAATAATTTTAGCAAAATAATATTTTTCCTTTTTTAAAAGATAGTATTTTAAATTTAAGAAATAATGCCGAAAACGGCACTCGAATCGGAGTTACGGTTTAGAAAATATGAATTTTTGAAGTTTAAGTATTTTTGAACTCAATACAGTGGAACCCGGTTCCTACCCTGGTACAACCCGGTTCCCATTTTCTTGAAAACACACGCCCCCTGGAATTTGTATGGGAACCCGGTTCCTACCCCACTGGGAACCGGTTCCTACGTACAAAATGCCCAGTTTTTGAAATTTCAACACTGGGAACCCGGTTCCTCCCCACAGGGAACCGGTTCCCACGACCTGCACCTGCAGAACCAAAATCTGATATTTTGACAACACTTATGCATTCTTCATCACTTCCAATAATTTCCATATAACTTATAACATTAGAAACACCAGTTTACGACCATTATACGCCAATACAACATCATATAACATAGTTTCATCATTCCTATTAATTATTCGACACACTAACGGTCTTAAATTCTATAATCCAACACAAAATAAGGTTTAATCCTACAAACCTAGAATCACCTAAATCAAATTCCAAACATACCCAATCATCCGGTTGATTCCCAAAACCCATAAGGCATTAAAATTGAATGAAATCACCCCTTATCTCGTGATGATCTTCGATTTCCTCGGCGTTGGCTTTTTCCTCTCTTCTCTTCTCTTCTCCAATTCTACGTGAAATAACTTTTTCCAAAAACCTTCTTTTTCCTTATTTTCCTTTTTATAATCCTTTTAATACTCCTTTATTATTTCCAAATAAAATACATAAATAATAATTAGTAAAAGTATAATGATTTACTCCTCACACCCACTATTTACTCTTCACCCACCAACTCTTCTTTCTTCAATTAATCCAATTAAATCCAAAAATATAAATAACCAAGCCTTTAATTAATTAAATAATTAAATTCCTTATTATTTAACATTCGAATTAAATCGGGGTGTCACAACATTAAGCTCAGATACTCTAAGTGAATGTCATCTCTAAACCCATTTCTAGTTTTCAGAAACTAATAGATAATCATCCTAGGTAAGAATCTAAGCAATCTATGTCTAACAAAGCTCAAATCCCTAACATAGAGTAAAAACCTAAGACAATTACCAACACAGATCCATAAAGCAAACTTTATACAACGCCAAGGGCGACAAATATACATGAGTAAATAATAGATATACATACAAATCCAACAAATAGAGAAATACAAAGAGAATAGAAGAGATAAACCACAAATCTACATTGGTTTGTCAAAGCCAATCGAAGAGCAATCCACCTCCAATCATCCATAAGCAAGACCCTAGTGTTGTTTTCTAAGCTATACTACCAAAAATAAAGGTTGATGAAATGAGGATCAAAATCCACCCCAAAACCATAACCTAAAAATGAATAAAAATGAAGTTATAAAACTAAACAGACGGGGCTCGACCTCAACGATATTTACGTAAACCAACTTAAGCGCTCGGTTCTAAAAACTCTTTACGCGAATAGTACCAAAGCACTCAACGCGCTCCAAAATGCGATGAGCGGACTCACCGCACTCAGCAGTCTCTCCTGAGCAAAACTGGTCTTTTATTCATCAAAACTGCGTCTTCGGAGTCATGTCTTCGATATTTTATTCCTCGATGCTCCAACACGCACAAATACCTACAAAAATACATTAAAACTAATCAAGCGGTACATTATGTACACAAAACAATTAAAACATATTACAACAAAAGTGAGGTTATTCAATGATTATTAACAAACAAGAAGATAAGTGCCACAAAATATATATACAAAATAATTATATTTTGGCACTTATAACTACATCGACATCTAACATCACACCTACTAAAGCGATAAATTAGTTCTGATTACATTTTAAGTTATGCAAAATATTTGAGAATATTATGCAACCTATAAGCGTATTCTTGAAGGCATATGTGAAGGTCCAGAAGATTCAATTAGAAGTTAAGGAGAAAAATTAGGAAATCAAAGATTGAAGACCTTGCTTGTAGTAGAAGTTTTTTGCAGTTTGTTTTCTATAGTTTGTTATCTACAGATTATTATAGCTAATATGTTGTTGCTTGAAGGCCCAAGTCCAGTTTGGGATCAGGTTATAAATAAGGAGTTTATAACCTAGTTTAAGCAGCTAGCCAAATTTAGTAAGGGTGTGGTCATTAGGGTTAGTCGTGTGTGAACCACCCGGACAGTGGGATGGTCATTGAGTTTTACCTCAAAGCCCGTAGGCAGGAGGAAAGTTGTTCTCACTTAGAAGCTGTGAAGTAATGAGTTGAGTTATTGTTCTTGGAGGAATATGTGAAGCAACTCCAAGGTGTGTTCCAAGTTAGAAGCATATTGCTTTAAGTCTTAGGTAGTTTGTGACAGAAGTGTATCTTCTAATCATGTGTGTTTGAAGGGTGTCTTCAAGTCTTGTGTTTTGTTATAATCACCGCGTGTGATTGAGGGGAGTGAAAGGGATTTCTCATATCTAAGAGGTTCTTAGGTAGAAATTGCATTGGGTACTGATTAAGTGAGGAGTTGTAAACGAGATAGTTTAGCTATGAATTAATACTGCTGATAGTGGATTTCATCCCTGGCTTGTTAGCCTCCAAATATAGGTGTGTAACACCGACTGGGTGAACAATTCTATGTGTTATTTATGTTTTTTCTGCATTGTAACTTTTACCTTGTCCGTTTGTTTAATGTCAGACCAGATGTCTCGACATCTTTGTAAGACATCTAGGACTGTTGTACCAGGATTTCAATAATTTAATTAATGATATTATGGAATTTTAGTATGGGGCAGAGACTTTATAGTGCGGAGATATGTTCGTCATCCCATCCTCAAAGTGCCTTCAGCGAAACTTTATTCCCCACCCCCGTTTCACGGGAGAAAATTTATCATCTTTGAGGCCCCAAATGAAGAATCTCCACATAAATCCCCCACTAACAGACGTAAATTGACATCATATCTTATATCAAATATTACATCAAATCTATTTTATTTCTCTTCCCTTTCTCTCTTCTTGCATTCTTTCCCAACTCTTTCTCTCTTCTATATAAAGTTGTATTTGGCATGGATTAACCGAGATTCCACCCGAGAACCAACCCAATAAAATCAAACAAATGAACCGACCAAAATGCTACTCGATTTGAGAATGGATAATTTTTCCCCGACATCCAACAATAGAATCAGACCAAATGTCCAATAAATATCCAATAGTGATTAGTATATATTCTTCCATCTAAATTTTAGGCCAACACAAATTTCGGTCCGATTCAAACCAAATATCTGATAAGTATCAGAAAGTATCGATCAAATTTCAATCAAAAAAATCCATCACTATTTCGGTCCGATCTCAATTTATCAAATTACTATTTCGATCCAATTCTTGAAAGAGCAAATACCCCGATCGGACCCAAAACATCCCTACTTCTGAATAGCTCCTCACTATACCAAAACATCCCTAATTCTATATTTCTCCTCACTATCAAACAGATCCAAAATGTTTCCTTTTTCCATACACCTACCATTTCCCTACCGTGCGAATCTACTGCGCTCAAGTTCGGATAGGAAAACGTGGAAGACGAAGATGTAGTTCCTTGAACTCAAGCATGCATTACTCTCATTTTCACATAGGTTTTGCTACTCTCCGATCACAAAATGGTTAATACTACTTCATTTCTTGTGTTACATTTCACTTTCTTCTTTTCCTTTCGGTCAACTGCAATTTTTGTCTTCTTTCACAAAATGCAGATGAATTGAACTTATTGATTTCATAAACTGTTTCAGGAGAATCATGCTAAGGTATTTTCAATACGCTTCTTCGTGTGTTTCATTTTAGGTTAAAGTTGATTGTCAACACATTGAGGCAGTGATGTTATTTTCACCTTTTAGATCGGACAAGAGGTTGAAGTGTCTTGATATTGGCGAGGTGTTTCATTGATAAATGCAGCCATGTTGAGACTCTTGTTTTTATGCCTATTGTTTTGAGAAAAAGTGGATCTGAGCCTTCCTTCATGAGAAACCCTTTAATTAGGGTTTACAGACTCATTAGCTGTTAGTTTAAGTATGAGGCTCTACACTCACTCAGAGAGTTAAGGTTGTTTTGAGAGTTGTTGCCTCTCTCTGTTGTTGTGGTGGCCGATGATCCGTCTCAGTGAAATTTGTAAACACCTCTCAACACATTCTTACTATTGCACCCTATATGTTGCGTAATGTTAACTTTTCTTTTTCTTTTTCTTTTTTGATAACAAGCCAATGTTATCTTCTTCATTTTCTTCTTCATCTTCTTAGATATAACAAGGCAGTGATGATTTTTCTAATAATTGAATCCGACATTGGGTGAAGAGTTGTTTCATGGCGAGGCGATCTTGTGTCTGAGTGGAGTTACATTTGCTGTACTTCTCGCACAGTTGCTAGACGCAGCCTTTGGGAACCTCTTCTCTCGCCTGTCTGAGAAAAGGCGAATCTGAGCCTTCTTTGCTTCAGCCCCATCTCAAATTGTGTATGGGTGTCCCTCTATTGTTCTCCCCTTTTTGAGTTTGGTTTAATTTTGTTTGTTTCCCATCAACTAATTTTTTTAATAATGGGAGCATTAGTGTGGTGAGAAGTGTTTCTCACAAAATTATTATTTTTCAATGCAACCCATATAATTATTTATCTAGTGATTTTAGACAAAAAGACAAAATTTGCATCGTTTGTTTATTCCAAAACCACTCATATGTTGTTTAGTACGCTTACATTTATTGACAGTGATTATCTTATTATTAAAAACTAAAAAGACTGATTATGATATTGCATCTGTAGATAAAGTGTTTTTCTTTAGCTTTCATGCCTGTATTTTTGTTGTTTAACGATCGTTTTTGCATATAATACACGAATTTGGATTGAATTTCTGATATTACTTACTGCGAGACTTTATCTTGATTTTCTGTCTCTTTCATTTATGACAAATTTCCCTTTTGAGGATTGCAATTTACGTAATTTTTCCCTCCTAGAATTTCTATGCAAGAGTTAAAAAATGACACATGAACATGCTACATAGCTGCTATATGGTTTTGTAGCAAAAAAGATATTGACTCATTGAATATATTTATGAACTGCCTTCCATTTGAAACTGAAGGTGGGGCTAGATCCTTATGTATAATGCCACCAATGTGTTGGTCTAATATGAAATATTTTCATCTAGTGCTATGAAATCCCGCTTATTGGTAGTAGGTGGCATCAAATAGAAGGCTCTGGTTTTGTCTTTAGCTTAAAATGGGAGGTAGTTCCTCTAATATATGAACAATAGGTGGCATCAAATAGAAGGCTCTGGTTTTGTCTTTAGCTTAAAATGGGAGGTAGTTCCTCTAATATATGAACGACATATAACATAAGAGATTAGTGTGCATGGCTCATCTAATCCTATCAAATTAACTTATTTTTTGTCACACACAATCTTCCTTTAAAAAATATACCTGGGTCAGTACACTTCCTAAGCCCTAAACAAGGTTAGCAAATATAAAATTTATGACATGGTTCGAAACATCAATGTTGGGGGAACGAGAAACACTATTATTTGACACGTTTGTGAAAGTGGCCTATAAAATTGTTAGGATTCTCAAGGCATACTAGTGTTGATGAGCTCTCCATCTTTTATAGGAATGGGCATAGCATGATAACTTTGTCTGACTACTATTATGGTTGCAGCTGGCAAAAGATCATTGAAATAACAAAAGCTCTCAACCTAGTGTGAAACAAATTGTACTATACCCTATAGAACCCCTCTATTTGCAAAGCTCTGTATGTACACCATACCATCTCCCTAATTTCTAGTGCTGCACTCATGGCATTACACCATTCTTAATTCCTAATGTTGTACATCATTTGAAGTCTTTTATGAGTCTTGTTTTCATTTGAAGTGATGTAGTTCGTCATTCTTACTTCTAATGATGTACATCATTTGCAGTCTTTTTGTAGTCATGTTTTCATTTGAAGTGAAGTTGTTTGTTGATTCATTCTTGAAATTTATTTAGCTATGCCTGTGCACGGTGGAAAGAGAAATACTAAGAAGGAATAGGCACTTAACTCTTGAGAAAACTATAACATAACAACCCTTGGTTATCAATCAGTATTTATTTATTTATATTTAAATATTTAAATAGAGGGCTTGGAACTCTTCTATCCCAAATGGCTAGTAGTTTATTTCTTCTCTATTCATTTTGCGTTGTTTTGTCTGTCTTAAGTGTATTTTCCTTTGATATGGATGCAGATGACTTGGAGGTTTTGATGTTAAAATGGTTTCAGGCTAAGCATCCCACACTGTTCTAATTACTTTTGAGGTATTTTTAACGAGCTCTGTTTTATATATTAGGAATTTTCTGTTTTGCACTTGCTAAACCTCTTATATGACTTGCTCATTCGACGATCTTATTATATAAGTTGCTTGGTAGAGGATACTTGAAGGCTATGATGTTGTTTTCAATTTTAGATCAGACAACAGGTTGAAGACCTGGCTACTGGCATGGTGTTACAGTATCTATTTGAAAATACCATTGTGGTTAATTCTACAAATACTGATAATGCAACCATGGTGAGGCTCTTCCACTTTTTGTTTGAGATAAGGTGAATCTGAGCCTTCCTCTGCAGCCCTGCAATTATGGTTTACACCCATTAGTTGTTAGTTTAACTATGAGGCTCCACATTCAGAGATAAGGTTGTCTTGAGAGGCATTGCCATTCTGAGTTGCTGTGCAAGTCGATGATTCTTCTCAGTGAAATTTGCTAACAGCTCTGCTCATATACATACCGATGATTCTTCTCAGTGAAATTTGCTAACAGCTCTGCTCATATACATACATACACACTCAAACTCTCTTTTCTGTTCCGATTCTTCTCTCTCTTAGATAACAAGGCAGTGATGATGATTTTAGCAATTGAATCAGACGTTGTGTGAAGAGTTGTTTCCTGGCCATGTGACTCTTTGTCTGTGTGAAATTACTCTTGTGGTCCTTTGCACAGATTCTGTTGATGCAGCCTTTGCAAACATCTTCTCTTTTGTGTCTGAGAAAAGGCGAATCTGAGCCTCCTTTTGTTCAACCCTAACTCAATTGTTTTGGGGATTTTTCCCTGCTTTCCACCTTTCATTTGTTTTTTTGAATTTTTGTTTGTTTCTATGTCAAATTTAATGTTGTAGTCATGGTGCGTATGAAACACATCATCATTTTCTCTGAAAAAGATATCTACTCTACTTGGTTTAATTTTTTCATTGAAAATAGTTTATTGTACTCAAACTATGATTTCATTCTTTATAGTTTTTTTGTATTCCAACCATGGTGGAAGAGAAGGACTCGCTACACCTTTCATAATGCTGCACTAATTATAGTAAGTGCATTTCACTTGACTTGACCCACCTTATTAATTTCTGTGCGACACATTTCTAGACTCTACTTGGTTTCATATGAAGTGATATGTCCAAAAAGAAATTTATTTAGATATGCTTGTCGATGATTGAAAAAAGGATGACTTTGAGAAGGAATAGTTGCTTAACTTTTGAGGAAACTATAACTTACTTTGAGCATTGGATATCCATGCATTTTTTTTATATATATTTGAATAAAGAACTAGAGGGCTTGGTATCTCCTATCTCAAATGGACATTATTTATATTTTATACTTGTTATTTCTTTCATTATTTTGAGTTGTTTGGTCAAGTGCATTTTTCTTTTTTGTTGAATGCAGATGAATAGGAGGTTTTCGAGCTTAAAATGATTTCAGGGGAAGTGTGCTACTTCTGTTTTAATGAGTAGTAACTTATAAGGTACTTTAATGCACTTCATATTAGGTTGTCTCTATAAAATTCCTTTTTTTTTTGCACTTGCTAAGCCTCACTTTTCTCACGTAATATGATCTTTCAAAGTACACTTCATACAAGGCAGTGATGTTGTTTTCAGCTTTTAAATCAGACAACAGGTTGAAGAACCTAATTACTGGCAAGGTGTTTCAGTTTATGTTTGAAAATACCATTGTGGTTCATTCTACATACTACTAACGCAGCCATGGTGATGCTCTTCTCTTCCGCCTCTTGTTTGAGAAAAGGTGAATCTGAGCCTTCATCTGAAACCTTGTAATTAGGGTTTTCACACTCATTAGTCGTTAGTTTAAGTGTGAGGCTCTATACTCAGTGATAAGGTTGTTTTGAGAGCTGTTGCCACTCTGAGTTACTGAGCCAATGATCTTTCTCAGTGAAATTTGCAAACAGCTCTTCATACATGCATACATACATATATACATACTCCCTCCGTTTCAATTATGTACTTTTTCTTCTTTTCCATCTCCTCCTCTTGGGCGACAAGGCAGTGATGTTTTCAACAATTGAATCAGACATGAGTGAAGATCTGTTTCCAGGCATGGTGACTCCGTGTCTGTGTGAAATCCTCTTTGGGTTCTTTGCATAGATACTGTTGACGCAGCCTTTGCAATCTTTCTCTTTTGTTTGAGAAAAGGCGAATCTGAGCCTCCTTTTGTTCAACCCTAACTCATTGTTTTGGGTCCCTTTCTTTTTCCGTTTGGTTGAATTTTGTTTGTTTCCCTCAGAGTCAAATTTAACGATGGAAAACATAACAAGAACTTGTCACAGAAATATTTATTTTGCCGCAGTTCATAAACTATTTTTCCTTTACTGCTTTTAAATCGCGACTCAGAAGTGTAACTGGCACATATTGCTTCTTTGTTCATTCACCAATCATGCCTATACTTTTGGCTTTGCATACATTTTATTGACAATGATATGAAGTTGCACATATGGTAGTTTTATTTTTCAGTTTTGTGCTTTTTATGGTGTTTTTGCATAATATGGAAATTGAAATTAATTAGTAATATAGTTTTTAATGGGAGACTTTGTTTTATTTTCAATGTCCCTTTCATTGCAGACTGTTCCTTTGAGCATTGAGGCCTTCACACCTTTCCAGAACATTAAGAAAGAAATTTAAAAAATGAGTAAATGACTCATGGATCATACTACTTAGCTATTTGATTTTAGAGCAAAATAGAAATTGGCTCATTGAAGAATGAAGATTCTGTACATACATGGAAGCCAATTTAATGATATGATTGACATGGATTGTTAAACTATATCTTTGACATGGATTTGTTAAACTATATCTTTGACATGGATTGTTCAAATATTGGAGGAACTGCCCCCCATTTAAAGCGGAAAATGGATCTAGATTCTTATATTCTATGCCACCAATTTATTGCTCTAATATGTAGTATTTCTGTTAAGTGTCTGGCAACTCCTTTTATATGTGACATCGAATACAAAGTTCTAGTTTCACTTTCAGCCTCAAATGGGTGGTAGTTTCTCCAAAATTTGAACCATATTTAACACAAGAAATTATATAAAGTTAACTTTATTTTTGGTCAAACACAAATTCTTCATGGAAAAACACATGAATGGGCACGCTTTAGTAAAGCTGAAGCAAGGGTAGCAAACGTTAGGATTCATGATGAAGTTCAGTACTAGGTGGGTGAACTAGAGACTCCCTTATTTGTTCCCCATGTTTAGTTATTGGCCAAGAAGATTGTTAGGCTTCCAAAGGCAAGAGAACGATGTTGAGCACTCCATGTTGTATTTATGAATGGACACAGCTTTCTTAGGTTGCAACAGGAAAGAATTCATTGGAAGAAAAAAAGTGACATCAGCAGTTTTGACTCAACTTGGTAAAACAAATAGTTGTATTTAAAATTACAATACCTGCTTGTGAAACTGCACACACACATGATTGTATCGATATGAACTATAATCTGGACCCAAATTATCTTTTGCGATAGATTTCCTCACACTAGGTTTCATGCAAAATCTTTGTCGAAGAATACTTATGTTAGAATTTATTGTACTTAAACAATTGAGTTATTCTTGAAATTCATTTAGCTATGCAGATTTGATTGTCCATGGAGGAAAGTTAAAGACTACGGTAAAGGGCACTTCCTCGCAAAACTTTATCATTTGGTGGTTTATTACTCTACGGATACTTGTTATGCAGCTATGCTAAGGCTCTTTTCTGTCTATTGTTTGAGAAAAAGATGAATTTGAGCTTTTGTATGAAACCCTGAAATTAGGGTTTTTAACTTGCTAGTTGTTAGTTTAAGTATGAGGCTCCACACGCAGAGATATAGGGTTCTTTAAAGCCCTTTGCGATGTTGTGGTAACTGATGATTCATCTCAATGAAATTTCTATACAACTCTTTTCATATATACTTCCTCTGTTCTTCTATGAGCTTGTTTTCCTCACACTAGGTTTCATGCAAAATGCTGTCGAAGAATACTTATGTTAGAATTTATTAATTCATTTAGCTATGCAGATATGATTGTCCATGGAGGAAAGAGAAAGACTCTGAGCAGTAAAGGGCACTTCCTGGCAAAACTTTATCATTGCTATTCTTGGATATCAACTTTATCCAGCAAGACTGTGGTTTTTGAAGATATACTTAAATAGAAAACTAGAGGATCTGGTACTCTTCTATCTACAATGATTAATTTTTTATATCTTCTGTTATATTTCCATCAAGACTGTTGTTTTTAAAGATATACTTGGAGGCAATGATGTTATTTTTCAGCTTTTAGATCAAACAAGAGGTTGAAACTTGAAGTGTCTTGGTATTGGCTAGGTGTTTCAGTGTCGGTTTAAAAACCATTTTTGTGGTTTATTCTATACAAATACTGATAATGCAGTCATGGTGAGACTCTTTAATGCCTATTTTTTTGAGAAAAAGTGAATCTGAGCCTTCTTTCCTGTGAAACCCTTTAATTAGGGTTTACAGACTCATTAGTCATTAGTTTAAGCATGAGGCTCTACACTCAGAGAGTTAGGGTTGTTTTGAGAGTTGTTGCTTCTCTCTGTGTTGTTGTGGTAGCCGATGATCCGTCTCAGTGAAATTTGTAAACACCTCTCAACACATTCATACTATTGCACCCTATATGTTGCTTAATGTTAACTTTTATTTCTTTTTCTTTTTTGATAACAAGGAAATGTTATCTTCTTCATTTTCTTCTTCATCTTCTTAGATATAACAAGGCAGTGATGATTTTTTTAACAATTGAATCCGACGTTGGGTGAAGAGTTGTTTCATGGCGAGGTGATTATGCGTCTGTGTACTTTGCTCAGATGCTTAACGCGGCCTTTGGAACCTCTTCTCTTGCATGTCCGAGAAAAGGCGAATCTGAGCCTTTTGTTCAACCCTCTCTCAAATGGGTGTTATTTCATATCTTCGGTTAAATTTCATTCTGTTCTTTATCTTTTGGCTAAGTGCATTTTTTTTTCATTGCTCAGGACATGCGAATAAATTTGACTGTTTCAATGTTTAAATACTAAGGTATCTTCGAATTATCTTCATGTGTTTTATATTAGGTTAAAGTTAAAACTCTTATGTGACTTGCACATTTCTTCTGTGATATGATTTATTTGATTCATCTTAAAGGACACAATGAGGCAATGATGTTGTTTTCAACTTTATAGATCAATAGGTGGTTGAAGAGCCTTAGTACTGGCAAGGTGTTGTAGTATCTGTTTGAAAATACCATTTGGTGGTTTATTACTCTACAGATACTTGTTATGCAGCTATGCTAAGGCTTTTTTCTGTCTATCGTTTGAGAAAAAGATGAATCTGAGCTTTTGTATGAAACCCTGAAATTAGGGTTTTTAACTTGCTAGTTGTTAGTTTAAGTATGCGGCTCCACACTCAGAGATATAGGGTTCTTTAAAGCCCTTTGCGATGTTGTGGTAGCTGATGATTCATCTCAATGAAATTTCTATACAACTCTTTTCATATATACTTCCTCTGTTCTTCCATGAGCTTGTTTTCTTTGTTTTCTTCTTCTTGATAATAAGGCGATGATGCTATCGACGAATTGAACGATATCGGGTGAGAAGATGTTTCCGGTGAGGTGAGGTGATTCGCTCTGCGAAGTCACACTTGTTGTATTTTGCACAGGCGCTGTTATTGACGCATCCCAAATTGTGTATGGGAAAAGGCGAATCTGAGCCTTCTTTGCTTCAGCCCCATCCCAAATTGTGAGTGAGAGAGTTTAAAATATTCTTAGTTAAAAACCAAAAGTCGTTTGAGAGAGAGACATGAGATTTTTAGAATCTGTGTAATATACAATGTGTTGAAAATGTACTAGGTTTTCTATACGATGGTAAAAAATATCATTTTTATAAATAAAAAAAGAGTCATCAGATAATTATCATCGTATGGTAAAAAAAATATTGAAGTAGTTTGAGAAAAAAGATTAAAGTAGTAGAGAAAAAAGCTAGAAAAAAAATATTTGAACAGGTTTGGAATGAGAGTGAGTGAAAATTTGTGGGATTTGTGAATATTATGGAATTTTGGATGATCAAAATTGTGAAAATAGGAGGTTATTTATAGTGTGGGAGAATCAGGTTAAATGGCAAAAAGTGACAAAATAAAATCAAATAAATCAGATCTTCCTTAGTCAACAAGTTGGCCAATCAAAAGTTGAGTATAAACAGATTGACACCGACTAATCAATAATATACTTGCAAACTTTACCTTCTTACCAATTGTGCTATATCATTTATTCAAAATAAAAGGCACTTGAAAGCATATCGGGTGAGAAATTATTTGCTATTTAAGAAATACAAATAATTTAAAAGTTAACTATTATATTTTTTTAAATAAGCAAAATAAATTGAATATATATATATATATATATATAAAATCCAAAATATTCGTGTAAATAAACCAAAGAAATTTATAAAAAAACCAAGTTTAAAAACCATTTGATTGTAGAAAATAAGGCAGACAAATTTGAGGTATGACAAAATGCAACATTTAACGACTTTTATTCATTAGATAAATACATGTACCGGACAAGAAACATGGATTATTCAAATATTATTGTCAATATATTTTCGACGCACCCTGATTCGATGAAGTTGTTGAACATGTTTCATATTGTGTTGATTTTTTATTGCACATACATAACAAACATGTAGTCTTATGTCAAATGCTTCTATTTTAATTTGCTTAAAGCATGGTTCCCCTAGTTTCAAAATTAAGTTTAAGGCCCTCTAGTTTAAAAGCCGGTTTTGGTCCCTCAAGTTTACGAGTTGGAATTTTGCAGTCCCTTCATCTGAGTTTGATGATGACAAGAGGATTTTTAGCCATGTCATACAATCTAAAATTAAATAATTTGTTATTATTCTAAAAACATTAAAAATTATTTTTAAATATTCCAAAATTATGTTAAATAGAATTGGAGATGATTTAACCTAAATCACCAAACCTCCACGTGCCCTAATTCACCATCTTCTCTTTGTCTTCCTTCCTAATTCACCACTTTTTGTCTCCTTCCTAATTCTTACGCAATGAATCAACCAACTCCTAGTTAAGATGAGCGAATCCAAAAGTCAAGTTTTCAATGAGGCATGTTATCCATCGTTTTCTCAACATTTCACGTTGTTGTGCATTGTGGTGGGCCACCGTTATTATTGTTGTCGTTCTTATGTGGGTGGTCCACCGTCCTCGTTCTTGTCTTTTGGTGGTCCCCATTATTAAAGTAGTATTTAAGTTTTTTAATGGTTTTGTTTATTCTAAATTTGGATGATATCTTCACCTTGAATAATGTCTAAAGCCCTCCTTTTGCCTGTATGCTTGACCAAATCATATCTTCACTCCCATCCTCTGCTTGACCATTAGACCAAGTGACTTCATATATGGTGTGTCTTAATACATGTGCAAACCTTATAGCAAGCCATTGTGTCTTAGCATTCATATTATCTGTCCTATAACAAGTATGTTCTCTCATAAACAATTATTTGCCAATATTGTTGTCCATTCCCCATACTCACCTTAAGTAAGACTTTCACCATGCACTTAACTACAATCCTCTTAGCATCGTTCTTCTTAATGTATACATTCTTCTGATTTCCCATCCCATACTCCTTGACATCATCTCTTATTGTATCCTTATTTGTAAACATCATGCCTAACTTAAAAGCACATCCCTCGCCACTTTTATATGTTGGAAACTTTTAAGGAACATCATCATCACTACCAGGGGGTGTGTATAAATGATCCTCATCCTCTTTATCATCTACATCTTCATTAGGCAATGGTGTTTCACTAGAATCAATCTCCTCACCTAAAGTCTCATTAGGCAGAACTGTTGTCCGATTCATCTCATCACAATCTTCACTATCATCACAATAGTTACTATCCTCACTTAATTCACCTCTCACATCTGGCCCATTAATATCAGGTTCATCCATAACAGGTTCAGCCTCATCAGGCTCCATCTCCTCAACAACCTCGGTCACAGGGTTCATCATGATTAGCGGTCGATCACAGGGTTGACCTCATCATTAGCGAGCTCGATAACAAAGCTCTCTCTCCTCAACAGCCTTAGACACATAAGGGGCAACCTCATTATTAGCAGGAACGATAACAATAGGCTCTTTCTCCTCAACAACATCAGACACATAAGATTCATCCTCATCATTTCTGTGCTCGACCACAGCGTGTTACTCTCCTCAGACCTCAAACACATAAGGTTCATCGTCATTATTATGAGTTCGATCCACAGGTCACTCTCACCAATTATTTCAACATCATCATCATCAATGACTTTGTCTAACTCACTAGGGTCTATAATTTCAGGAGCAGAAACTTTCTGTTCAACATAAACATCCATCAGTTTGTAACCTACAACATCTTGGGCAACCTGCAGACAATATTTATCATTGTTTAACGACCTAAGACCACGACTAAAGCTGAATCTAGGGTTCTTATACCACAATTGCCTTATGTCTATATATCTCTATTCTTTAATGATTCGCTCCATATCCTTGTAGGACATATAATCCACATCAAACTTCCAATCCATTTATGTTACCTCACCACCAACATACAAATGAACTGGTTTACTTACAAATCTACCCCTATGGTGTAGTTTTAACCTAACTAAAGTTTCCTCAGCTGGCCTGAAATTTAGAATAAACAAAAACCATTAAAAAAACTTAAATACTACTTTAATAATGGTGGACCACCAAAAAGACAAGAATGAGGACAGTGGACCACCAACATAGACAAGAACGACAACAACAATAACGGTGGCCCACCATAACAGACAACAACGTGAAAGGTTGGAGAAAACGATGGATAACATGCCTCATTGAAAACTTGAATTCTGGATTCGTCATCTTCACTAGGAGCTGGTTGATTTGTTGTAGAAGAATTAGGAAGGAAGACAAAGAGAAGCTGGTGAATTAGGAAGGTAGACAAAGAGAAGATGGTGAATTAGGGCACGTGGAGAGGTTGCTGGTGATTTAGGTTAAACCATCCCTAATTCTATTTAACATGTTTTTTGGAATATTTAAAAAATAATTTATAATATTTTTAGAATAATAACAAATTATTTAATTTTAGAATGTATGACATGGCTAAAAATCCCCTTGCCAAGTCATCAAACTCACAACCAGATGGAGGAGAACTGCAAAAATCTCAACTCTGGTAAACTTGAGGGATCAAAAACCTGGCTTTTAAACTAGAGGGCCTTAAACTTCAGAATTTTGAAACTAGGGGGACCAAAAGTGCATTTAAGCCTTTAATTTATTTGTTTCACAAGTTGTTAGGGGTTGTTGATGATTTAATAATTATATAAAACAGACTGATATCAACTACAACTATTTGAGATTATTGGTGTCACATCCACGAAGTTGACATTTTCGGTTGGTTTTGCATATATGGAACATGAAAGGGAGGAAAGCTTCACGTGGGCACTAGAAAAGTTAAAAAAGTTGTACGCTTATAATAGGTTGCTACCAAATATTTTGGTTACTGACATTCAACTGGCATTGATGAATGTTGTAGAAGTTGTGTTTTCAAAATCGACTCATTTGTTATGCATGTTCCATATTACAAAACTGTTAGTATGAAGTGTAAGGAGTATGTGGAATCACATAGACATGAACATTTTATGAATATGTTGAACAACATCGTATATTCAAATACAAAGTGATTTTGTAGTACACCTAAAGCATTTTAAAGTTGTATGTGCTAATATTCCAAAATTTGTTCATGTGCATGAAACTTGGTTGAATCCCATTAAAGAAAGATTTGTTACTACTTGAACTAATAGAGTCAGTCATATAGTGAACATAACAACAAACAAGTACATTGATGTTAATATGAATATAGCTACTGTACTAACTACCGAATAATGACATTTTGTTCTATATATGTTTTTTAGGTTTGGGTCTGCTTGCTGGAGACCTCAAAATATGTTGACAAGTATAAAAGGAGATTTATGTAGAATTTGGGGTGTTGTTTATACCATGTTGAAGTCACAATTAGGTTCAATTAGAATGCCATTTTAGAAAAGTGTATGCAACATTTAGCATCGACATAACACTCCATTTTACTCCAAATTACACGACTTCGTTTCAAGATAATGTATAGAACACATTGGAAAGAAGCTAGAAAGGATAAAATTCTTTTGTTGTGACAAAGCGACATATGGTTTCTTCATTAGAACAACACATGGGTTACATGGCGTGTGAACTTATAGGTTATCAAATACAATGAGAGCTTATTCTATTAGATTCGATACATGTATTTTGGAAGAAATTATTCATTGAAGAGCATGAGGTCACTGAAGAAGAAAGTGAGACACATTTGAATCTAGAAGAAGAATGTGAAAAGATGAAGAAGTATTTCGGTGGATATTGTAGGCCAAAAGGCGATTAAGAAAAAGTTTGAGAATTAACATTTCCATCCACAACTTCCATGTGTCCACCACCAATGAACTACAAGTCAAAGAAAGGAAATAAGAAGACTAAAAAGGGTGAATAGAGTGATGTGCATTGTGATCCTTCACAATGGGAGTATGCTGAGGGTTCGTAGGGAAGTCAGAGTACAAAGAGATCATACACAAATTCAATTGAAAGCTAGTCATGTAATGTGTCTTCAAGACTATACTATCTGTCTCAGTTTCCTATTTTCTTATATCAGTACATTTATGACATTGTTGATGATGGTGACGATATAAATTATGATTTTCGGGCTATTGCAAAATTACTTGGATGGAGCGAAGAGCCTTGGCCTTTAATTTAGACTCAATTAGATATTGAAGTTTATCAATCCCACCAACTATTTCCAATTTGTTATCTGACAGAGTACCATAAATTAGGAGTGCATTGCGGGTTGATGGCTTTGGTGTGCAGGGTCGTGATAAGTGAATGACGATTTCTGATATGGATTGCCCTATTGCTTATATATACAATGTTATATTGGTCTCGTTGACCATGCATAACGTGAAGTAGACACAAGATGATTGTAATTGACAACAATCATTAGATCCAGGTGAAGTTGAAACCCAATTATCATTTGCCTCTCGTCACAATTCGATCAAGATAAAATGTAGTGAAGTTACAAGAGCATGTGAATCAACATATACATAACATATTAAACATTGGGCAGAAGTAATTAGGAAGTTGACATAATTTATTTTATAATTATATTATAACATAATATATATATATATATATATATATATATATATATATATATATATATATATATATATGAGGAGGGATCAAATTACACCCGAAGACTTACACCATGAGTTACACTCGTTCAAAAACGTTACTTCGGATTAATATTTTTTAAAATTGACCGTTGGATTGAAACATAATATCATATAGATCATTCCTATAAAGTTTGAGACTAATCTATAATGATTTACTATGTTAATGAACTACATCAAAATTAACGTTATGTGAAAGTTCATTTTGACGTTAATTTTTGGATATCTTAATCGTATAGTAAATCATTATAGATTAGTCTCAAACTTTATAGGTATGATCTATATGATGATATGTTTCAATCCAACGGTTGATTTTAAAAAATATTAATCTGAAATAACATTTTGAGCGAGTGTAACTCATAGTGTAAGTCTTCGAGTGTTCTCTCATATATATATATATATATATATATATATATATATATATATATATATATATATTATCTGCTATACTTTATTAACAAGATTTAAAAACAAATCATTATTATCTACTTGATTTATTTATTTTTTAAATATAAAAAAAAAAAACTATGCATATCAGATTTTTCAAAAAAATCTGGTAGGTTTAATATATTTTTGGTTTTTTGAAAAGTATGATAATTTTGCATAATATTTTCAGAAAGCCTTAAATATCTACCGACAGTTGGAAAATATTTGATATTCTACATTCTTTTGCAATATATTAGGTAATTTTACATCTAAACGAGAAATTTATTGAAATATCCGATAATTGCATGAAAAATCTAGAATTTGCATAAACTTTTTAAAAATCTAATAATTTATAACAAGGGGAAATGTGTAATCACATCCCCTTTGTCCATGATATAATTATTTGTATTGGACGAAATCTTGAAGCTCAACAACATGATGAGATTTCTTCCCACCACCCCTAAAATTTAACCTAGCACCCCCTATTTTCATATTTTCATAAAAAAGAACCAACGAAAAATTCAACAGTGCAATTGAAAAATTCATTATAAATAAAAAAATTTGGTAATGTATTTTAAAAATTCAATATACCATGTTGTACACTCGTAGTATTTTGAGCTTTTTAATTCATTATCCATTAGTTGTTTTACATGTCATTGAGAGAAATTAAAAATGAAGTGAAAGTCTTTAACGTTATTAGCTAGTATTTATAGTCTTTAGATTATTAGAAATTCTTGGCTTTCTTAAGTTTTGATAATATTTCTATTTTAGCTCCCTATCAAGTCGTTACAAGTATACTTAGTGAATTTGCATGAATAATTTACAAACGTTTTTCACCGAATGACAAGAAAAGACCATAAATTGAAATACATACAAGTTTGAATAGAAAGATTCTATAAATCTAGTACAATATGTTTTACTAGGTTGAATGCAACTGCTTAGGTCATCATATAAGTTATTTCAATGACCTTTTTTTCCTTGTTGCAACTTATTAGTAACCTCGGAAAGTGATAAAGTGATCATGTACATTTGTTCAAGACATTTGTTCAATATTCTCCAGTGTAATGAAAATAAGGATATGGTTCGGCCTTCAACTTAAATGAGAGGCATTCCTCCAATATTTGAACCAAATCTCTCACACATGTAACAAAACAATGGCTTCCATGACATGAACATAAATTTCAATGAACCAATTTCAATTTTGCTACAAAACTAAATAGACATGGGTCATCTTTGAATTCATGACAAAATATATTTAAAAAAACAAATATCACGAGCATATGAACGGTAAAGAAAACAATCACAAGTTGTAATCGCAGCAAATTAAACATATGCAATAGCAAAAAGCTTAGGTATGGTAATTGAATGAAGGGAAGAAAGCTTAGGATTTGCATTGAAATTTCATGATTAATAAATAAAAAAATTCAATAAATCGAAAGAAAAAGAGGAAACCAAGTTGGGGTTTAAAACAAAAGAGGCTCAGATTCGCCTTTTTTCAGACAGACGAGAAGAGGTTTGCAAAGGCTGCGTCAACATCAACTGTGCAAAGATCCACAAGGGCAATTTCACACAAACATCGTCACCTTTCCAGGAAAACTCTTCACTCAATGTATGATTAAATTGCTAAAAGAATCATCACAGCCTAGTTATCCATGAAGAAGAAACAGAAGTAGTGGTGAAAATAAAAGAAGCAGAAGATTATGATCAGGCAATAATTAAGACAGAGAAAGAGAATGTGTGTGGAGAAATGTTTCAAAATTTCACTAAGGATCACCGGCTTGCATGAAAACTCGGAGGGCAACGGCTCTCAAGACAACCTTAACTCGAGTGTGAGCCTCATACTTAACGAGTATAAGCTGAGTTTTCATAGGAAAGCTCAGATTCACCTTTTCTCAAACAAGAGGCATAAGAGGAAAGCCTCACCATGGTCGTTAACGTTGTCGTGAACAAACCACGGCAATGGTGATTTCAAAGATATTCGAAACACCTTGCCAGTACTAAGGCTCTTCAACCTCTTATCTGTTCTAAAAGCTGAAAAACATCATAGCTGCATTGTGTGTTCTATACAACAACAACAACCAAGTCTTATATGTTAAAATATCTTAAATTCTAACAGAAACAAATCATATCACAGATAAAACGTCAACATCACCAAGAAGTTTAAAAAGTGCTAAAACAAAATTTGATTGTGATAAGCTAATATGTAAAACGTATTAAGGGAATTATACGAAACTTGCACTTAGCCAAACAGTTACAAACCACCACAAAATGAAAAAATTACAGAAGATATAAAGACTAATCATTGTAGTAGGAGAGTACCAAACTCTCTAGTTTTCTATATAAGTATATCTTTAAAAACAACAGTCTTGCTGCGAAAGGGATAGTGGTGTTTGGGCTCAACCATTTCCTCTGCAGCACTCCTTTCTTGCAATTTACGCAAAATTGATTTGTGGCATTTTGCATGAAACCAAGCTAGGCCTTGGGTGAAATGAAGCATTTTGGGCTTCTTTGAGTATTGGGCTTGGATGATTTGTGAAAATTTCAAATCATACTACAATGACTCAAAGGACCAAGCTCTAGGGGATTGGACAATGGCTCCTTCTATACCTATTGACTTAATGTGGATAAGCCGGTTTCAGTTTTGGTAAACAATTGCAAAACATCACAAAGTAGATTTAGGAAGGATTCTTGAGGTGTCCATTCCCTTCTTTGCTTAGTAGAAATCCCCATAAGCAAATTGATGTCTAAGACTAGCAGTGTTAATGTTTTGTTAGGAAGTGTCGTTTACTACTCAGTCTTTCTCTTTCAACCACGGACAAGCATATCTGCATAGCTAAATGAATTTCAAGAATAACTCAATTGTTAGTACAATAAATTCTAACATAAGAATTCTTAAACAGCATTTTGCATGAAACCTAGTGTGAGGAAATTTATAACAAAAAAGATACTTTAGGTCCAGACTATAGCTCATATCAGAGACAGATACAATCACGTGTGCGTAAAAACATGCATCTGAGTCTCATTTGTTTTACCAAGTTGAGAGTCTTGCAGATGTCATATTTTGTTCTTTCAATGAATTCTTCCCCATTGCAACCTTTACATCATCAACCAGAGAAAGCTATGTCCATTCATATATACAACATGGAGTTCTCAACATTGTTCCCTTGCCTTTGGAAGCCTAACAATCTTCTAGGACAATAACTAAATCAAGGAAACAAATAATTGAGTTTCTAGTTCACATAGTACTGAAGTTACTGAACTTCATCATGAATCCTATCGTTTGCTAACTTGCTTCAGCTTTACTGAAGCGTACCCATCCGTGTGTTTTTCCATGAAGAATTTGTGTTCGACCAAAAATAAAGTTAACTTTATATAATTCCTGGTGTTAAATATGGTTCAAATTTTGGAGAAACTGTTTCCCATTTGAGGCTGAAAGTGAAACTAGAACCCTAAATTGGTGGCATAGAAAAGAAGAATTTAGATCCATTTTGAGCTTTAAATGGGAGGCAGTTCCTCCAATATTTGAATATATCTCAAAGATATAGTTTAACAATCCATGTTAATTATATCATTAATTGGCTTCCATGTGTATGTACAGAATCTTCAATGAGCCAATTCTCTTTTGCTATAAAATCAAATAGCTAAGTAGTATATGATCCATGAGTCATTTACTCTTTTTTTTCTCTTAAAGTTCTAGCAAGGTGTTAAGGCCTCAATGCTCAAAGGAACAGTCTGCAATGAAAGGGACATAGAAGATAAAATAGAAGATAAAATAAAGTCTCATGTTAATAACTATATTACCAATTAATTTTAATTTTCACAATATGCAAAAAAAACATCATAAAAAAAGCACGAAAACTGAAAAAAAAAACCCTACTATATATGCAACTTCATATTACTGTCAATAAAATGTATGCAAAGCCAAAAGTATAGGCATGATTGTTGAATGAACAAAGTAGTAATATGTGCGATTATGCTTCGAGTCACGATTTAAAAAGCGATCGTAGAAAAATGTTTTCTAATTTAAAAAAAATTATTTGTGACAAGTTCTTGTTATGTCTTCATCTTTAAATTTGACTCAGTGGGAAACAAACAAAATTCAACCAAATGGAAACAAGAAATGGACCCAAAACAATTTGAGTTAGGGTTGAACAAAAGGAGGCTCGATTCGCCTTTTCTCAAACAAAGAGAAAGATTGCAAAGGCGTCAACAGATCTATGCAAAAACCCAAAGAGGATTTCACACGACACGGAGTCACCATGCACGAAGCAGATCTTCACTCATATACGATTCAATTGTTGAAAACATCAACGCCTTGTTGTCCAAGAGGAGGAGATGGAAGGAGAAAAAGTACACAATTGAGACGGAGGAGTATGTATATGTATGCATGCATGTATGAAGAAGTTTGCAAATTTCAGAGAAAGATCATTGGCTCGATAACTCGAGTGGCAACAGCTCTCAAAACAACCTTATCTACGAGTATCGAGCCTCATACTTAAACTAACGACTAATGAGTGTGAAAACCCTAATTGCGGGTTTCAGATGAAGTCTCAGATTCACCTTTTCTCAAACTACAGTCAGAAGAGAAGAGCATCACCATGGCTGCATTACGAGTATATGTAGAATGGACCACAATGGTATTTTCAAACATATACTGAAACACCTTGCCAGTAATAAGGCTTTTCAACCTGCAGTCTGGTTTAAAAGCTGAAAACAACATCACTGCATTGTGTGTCCTCTATATAGAAAAGTATTTCAAAAAATCATATCACGAGAAAAGTGAGGCTTAGCGAGTGCAAAAAAAAAGAAGGAATTTTATAGATAACCTAATATGAAGTGCGTTAAAGTACCTAATAAGTTATTACTCATTACAACAACAAAGTAAAATGCACTTAGCCAAACAAACCAACATAATGAAATGAAATGAAATGAAATAGAAATACTGACCATTTGCGATAGGAGAGTACCAAGCGCTCTAGTTCTCTATTCAAATGTATAAAAAATGCATGGATATCCAATGCTCAAAGTAAACTGTAGTTTCCTTGAGAGTCAAACGATCATTTCTTCTCAGAGTCATCCCTTTTCCATCATGGACAAGGCCAAGCATGTCAAAATAAATTTCTAGCATGAAACAATAGCAGAGTGATATAAAATATATACATAAAATTTCTTTTTGGATATATACATAGAATTTCGTTTTGGACATCACTTCAAAGTTCATATGAAACCAAGATATCTAACTTGAGCCTCCAAATCCCTAAATACAGATATACAAGTTTTTAAGTTTTTCCTGCAAGAACAATACCTATAATAATATTTTATAAAACTTTTTTTACATTCTTTATAAAATATTTTTAAAAAAAATTTTATATATATATATATAATACTATAAAAAAATTATTAAAAAAAGTTAAAACAAACAGATACTTTATCGCACTGTAAAAATAAATTAACGTTTAATAACTACTATAAACTGTAATTAAAAAAAAAAACACTTTTACCCTTAAAAGTTCAAATATATGAAGTCAATCGAAAAACATTCATGAGTACATGAGAAAAATAAATCTAAAAGTAAACAATCACTTTGGCCCTTTAGCAAAAGAAAAGTAGTTTTGACCCCCAAAAAGTGGTCTTTGCAATTCTCTTTTAGTCAAAAAGACAACAAATGGTGTCTTTGGGGTCATAAAAATTAAAAAATTACCCTTAATCAAAGCCTATAATAAGGGATTTGGCAATTAGAATCCACATACATGATCTTCTATGTCCTCTCTCACCTCTACGTCTGTGACTATATTAAATGCTACCCAAATTTCATATGTTACACATGCATCCCTTACCATACCTCTTCCATTCATCAATATGACCCTCTAAATTCTCAGCATTGTCCATTTTTTGTCGGCAAAATAAACATGCAATTGAAGCAAGTACACAGTAACTTCTAAACTATTAGTATTATTGAATGGACACAACACTGTATATCTATACTAGTTATCAGAAAATGTATACTTATAATGATCTTCATCTGCAAAACCAATACTAGGATCTCTCCCTTTCCTAATCTCTTCCCTTACATTCTCAATTCTTTCAAGTATCCCTTTCAATGATATATCAAATGCATCTTCAAAATTATCCAACTTACCTCTAGGATCTACATAAACAATTTTCGGAATAAGCCTTATAACCTCTTCCCTCATTGCAATCACCTCATTCTGGAATCCCCAACAACACTTTCCCAATATCAACATTCCATTCCTTCACATCCTTCACGGTATATAAGCGAATACTCATACATTTTCGGAAAATACCATTTATATTGCGAATAAGCGACCGGATTAAAAACACAGAATACAACCAGCTAAAATCGAATCAAAATCGATCTTCTTGTATACGAATCACGAGAAGGTTGCAAAGAGAACACAGCATTTTCAAACACTCTCATAACATTAACAGGATCATCACATTTCTCATGGCTACAATCAATGAACTTACACAAACTCGAACCACGACATTGCTCTATGATTTTCCCTACGATAGAGTCCCGAAGCTCCGCCTCGGCCGGTGAAAGTAAACAAAAATTCTCTTCCGATGTCTAACTTTACTCGCCATTGATAAACATCATTATCCAACAACGGGTGAAGCGAAGTCGGATACGGGATCGCGTAATCATTCTTCCATGAACTACCCTCTAACATAGACATATTCATAGATTCGGCAAAAACCTAAACTTACTACCCCAATAAGCCAAATCATCAAACTGTCTTCTAAAATCCCAAGAAATTCTTCCGGACACAATAAAATGATCTCTCCCCACATTCTCTTCCATTCGGGCTTCTCAACAAGCGATCTCAATAGTTCAAAACCATAATCATCTCTCACGGTAAGATTATCCACCCATAAAACCGACTAATATCAAGACCAATATACGGGAACAAAACACACGAAGCCAAACGCGAATCATTAGTCAAACATTCATAACTCATCATCCTATTATGAAAAATAACCTCCAATGAAACCGGTTAGTTGCATACCACGTGTTTGTCAAAACACCATAACTAAAATTTTGTTTTAATCTCGGGACCTGACCCATGTTGGCCATGTAAGGACACATGTTGGGTTTATCGGTTCCTTTGGTGAGAAATTGGCTTTGGAGGAGGAACTGGTTGAAGCGAGATGGGATGTTTTGGATGAAACGTGCGCCATGGCGGGAATCGGTGGTGTTGAGTGAGAAAGTGGTGGTGTTGGGAGATTGGAAGGTGTTCGAGTAATGGAAACGGAGGAAGAGTGAGAATAAGAGAAAGGAAATGAGAAATGCGAACCAGAGTTGGTGGTGATTGGTTGAAGTTCGAGAGATGATAGGAGGGTTTTCCATTGATGATTGTTACGCTTCAATGCAAAGAATCAAAGTGTGTTTGAATCAGAGTTATAGAAAAACCCTTTTACTTTTCAGAGAAATATTAACATTTAACATGTGAATTTGTGCCTTTTTAAATGTTTGAAAAAAAAATCAAATATGAAAAATATTGTCTTGAAAATTATGGATATAATTCTTTTAATTTATAATAATTATTTTGTTCAACGCAATTTTTTTATTTTTGACTTTTTCTTAAGATGTAATTTTAAAAGACAAGTTAGCATAATCTAGAAATTAATTATTTTTTTACTCAATCCATTCGAAAATAGATTTATTTTATAAAAAAAAATTGTTTTAAGAGTGTGATTGTTTCATGGATTTATATTATTTGAAATGGTACTAGTAATTTTTTAAGATTATTATTTTCAGGAATATTATTCCAGATTATTATTTTCAGGAATATTATTCCAACCTATATGTTTGGTTAGAATTTAAATTTTTAAAACTAATCATAAAATTTATTTAATTTTAAATTATAAAAAACTAAAAAATAAATATAAATATAAATGGTAAAAACTAAAAAATATAAATATAAATATAAAAAATAAATAGTTATTCTCGTGAGAATATTTTATTCCATAAAATAAGAATGGAAAAATCATGTATAAATAATATTCCTTAGAATAATTTTTTAAAATATTCTCATAATTATATTCCCATAAATATTTGTTATAACTTTGAAACAAACACACCAAAATGACATTTTGAATTCAATTTCTAATACACTTTTAACTACTTTTTTTCTTCAGATTACTATATTAATATTATATGAAAAAATAAAATAAATATAACATAATTTTATATTGTTAATAAATAAGAAATATGGATCACAATAAAATATATTTTTATTTTTAAAATACTGAAATAATATAACAAATATAAGAATTTTAATTAATTGCATGTAAAATTATTTTACACTAACACTACATTATTTTACTTGAACAAAAGCATTCATAGTTAAAATTTTACAAATTTTATGATTTCTGGTTTAAAAAATGGACAATGCTGAGAATTTAGAGGGTCATATTGATGAATGGAAGCGGTATGGTAAGGGATGCATGTGTAACATATGAAATTTGGGTAGCATTTAATATAGTCACAGACGTAGAGGTGAGAGAGGACATAGAAGATCATGTATGTGGATTCTAATTGCCAAATCCCTTATTATAGGCTTTGATTAAGGGTAATTTTTTAATTTTTATGACCCCAAAGACACCATTTGTTGTCTTTTTGACTAAAAGAGAATTGCAAAGACCACTTTTTGGGGGTCAAAACTACTTTTCTTTTGCTAAAGGGCCAAAGTGATTGTTTACTTTTAGATTTATTTTTCTCATGTACTCATGAATGCTTTTGGATTGACTTCATATATTTGAACTTTTAAGGGTAAAAGTGTTTTTTTTTTAATTACAGTTTATAGTAGTTATTAAACGTTAATTTATTTTTACAGTGCGATAAAGTATCTGTTTGTTTTAACTTTTTTTAATAATTTTTTTATAGTATTATATATATATATATATATATATATATATATATATATATATATATATTTTAAATATTTTATAAAGAATGTAAAAAAAGTTTTATAAAATATTATTATAGGTATTGTTCTTGCAGGATACAACCAAAGTCTCAATGTTCTGGAAAGGTGTGAAGGCCCAATGCTCAAAGGAACAGTCTGCAATGAAAGGGACATTGAAAATAAAACAAAGTCTCCCATTAAAAACTATATTACTAATTAATTTCAATTTCCATATTATGCAAAAAAAAACACCATAAAAAAAGCACAAAAACTGAAAAATAAAAACTACCATATGTGCAACTTCATATCATTGTCAATAAAATGTATGCAAAGCCAAAAGTATAGGCATGATTGGTGAATGAACAAAGAAGCAATATGTGCCAGTTACACTTCTGAGTCGCGATTTAAAAGCAGTAAAGGAAAAATAGTTTATGAACTGCGGCAAAATAAATATTTCTGTGACAAGTTCTTGTTATGTTTTCCATCGTTAAATTTGACTCTGAGGGAAACAAACAAAATTCAACCAAACGGAAAAAAGAAAGGGACCCAAAAACAATGAGTTAGGGTTGAACAAAAGGAGGCTCAGATTCGCCTTTTCTCAAACAAAAGAGAAAGATTGCAAAGGCTGCGTCAACAGTATCTATGCAAAGAACCCAAAGAGGATTTCACACAGACACGGAGTCACCATGCCTGGAAACAGATCTTCACTCATGTCTGATTCAATTGTTGAAAACATCACTGCCTTGTCGTCCAAGAGGAGGAGATGGAAAAAGAAGAAAAAGAAGTACATAATTGAAACGGAGGGAGTATGTATATATGTATGTATGCATGTATGAAGAGCTGTTTGCAAATTTCACTGAGAAAGATCATTGGCTCAGTAACTCAGAGTGGCAACAGCTCTCAAAACAACCTTATCACTGAGTATAGAGCCTCACACTTAAACTAACGACTAATGAGTGTGAAAACCCTAATTACAAGGTTTCAGATGAAGGCTCAGATTCACCTTTTCTCAAACAAGAGGCGGAAGAGAAGAGCATCACCATGGCTGCGTTACTAGTATATGTAGAATGAACCACAATGGTATTTTCAAACATAAACTGAAACACCTTGCCAGTAATTAGGTTCTTCAACCTGTTGTCTGATTTAAAAGCTGAAAACAACATCACTGCCTTGTATGAAGTGTACTTTGAAAGATCATATTACGTGAGAAAAGTGAGGCTTAGCAAGTGCAAAAAAAAAAGGAATTTTATAGAGACAACCTAATATGAAGTGCATTAAAGTACCTTATAAGTTACTACTCATTAAAACAGAAGTAGCACACTTCCCCTGAAATCATTTTAAGCTCGAAACCTCCTATTCATCTGCATTCAACAAAAAAGAAAAATGCACTTGACCAAACAACTCAAAATAATGAAAGAAATAACAAGTATAAAATATAAATAATGTCCATTTGAGATAGGAGATACCAAGCCCTCTAGTTCTTTATTCAAATATATATAAAAAAAATGCATGGATATCCAATGCTCAAAGTAAGTTATAGTTTCCTCAAAAGTTAAGCAACTATTCCTTCTCAAAGTCATCCTTTTTTCAATCATCGACAAGCATATCTAAATAAATTTCTTTTTGGACATATCACTTCATATGAAACCAAGTAGAGTCTAGAAATGTGTCGCACAGAAATTAATAAGGTGGGTCAAGTCAAGTGAAATGCACTTACTATAATTAGTGCAGCATTATGAAAGGTGTAGAGTCCTTCTCTTCCACCATGGTTGGAATACAAAAAAACTATAAAGAATGAAATCATAGTTTGAGTACAATAAACTATTTTCAATGAAAAAATTAAACCAAGTAGAGTAGATATCTTTTTCAGAGAAAATGATGATGTGTTTCATACGCACCATGACTACAACATTAAATTTGACATAGAAACAAACAAAAATTCAAAAAAACAAATGAAAGGTGGAAAGCAGGGAAAAATCCCCAAAACAATTGAGTTAGGGTTGAACAAAAGGAGGCTCAGATTCGCCTTTTCTCAGACACAAAAGAGAAGATGTTTGCAAAGGCTGCATCAACAGAATCTGTGCAAAGGACCACAAGAGTAATTTCACACAGACAAAGAGTCACATGGCCAGGAAACAACTCTTCACACAACGTCTGATTCAATTGCTAAAATCATCATCACTGCCTTGTTATCTAAGAGAGAGAAGAATCGGAACAGAAAAGAGAGTTTGAGTGTGTATGTATGTATATGAGCAGAGCTGTTAGCAAATTTCACTGAGAAGAATCATCGGTATGTATATGAGCAGAGCTGTTAGCAAATTTCACTGAGAAGAATCATCGACTTGCACAGCAACTCAGAATGGCAATGCCTCTCAAGACAACCTTATCTCTGAATGTGGAGCCTCATAGTTAAACTAACAACTAATGGGTGTAAACCATAATTGCAGGGCTGCAGAGGAAGGCTCAGATTCACCTTATCTCAAACAAAAAGTGGAAGAGCCTCACCATGGTTGCATTATCAGTATTTGTAGAATTAACCACAATGGTATTTTCAAATAGATACTGTAACACCATGCCAGTAGCCAGGTCTTCAACCTGTTGTCTGATCTAAAAATTGAAAACAACATCATAGCCTTCAAGTATCCTCTACCAAGCAACTTATATAATAAGATCGTCGAATGAGCAAGTCATATAAGAGGTTTAGCAAGTGCAAAAACAGAAAATTCCTAATATATAAAACAGAGCTCGTTAAAAATACCTCAAAAGTAATTAGAACAGTGTGGGATGCTTAGCCTGAAACCATTTTAACATCAAAAACCTCCAAGTCATCTGCATCCATATCAAAGGAAAATACACTTAAGACAGACAAAACAACGCAAAATGAATAGAGAAGAAATAAACTACTAGCCATTTGGGATAGAAGAGTTCCAAGCCCTCTATTTAAATATTTAAATATAAATAAATAAATACTGATTGATAACCAAGGGTTGTTATGTTATAGTTTTCTCAAGAGTTAAGTGCCTATTCCTTCTTAGTATTTCTCTTTCCACCGTGCACAGGCATAGCTAAATAAATTTCAAGAATGAATCAACAAACAACTTCACTTCAAATGAAAACATGACTACAAAAAGACTGCAAATGATGTACATCATTAGAAGTAAGAATGACGAACTACATCACTTCAAATGAAAACAAGACTCATAAAAGACTTCAAATGATGTACAACATTAGGAATTAAGAATGGTGTAATGCCATGAGTGCAGCACTAGAAATTAGGAGATGGTATGGTGTACATACAGAGCTTTGCAAATAGAGGGGTTCTATAGGGTATAGTACAATTTGTTTCACACTAGGTTGAGAGCTTTTGTTATTTCAATGATCTTTTGCCAGCTGCAACCATAATAGTAGTCAGACAAAGTTATCATGCTATGCCCATTCCTATAAAAGATGGAGAGCTCATCAACACTAGTATGCCTTGAGAATCCTAACAATTTTATAGGCCACTTTCACAAACGTGTCAAATAATAGTGTTTCTCGTTCCCCCAACATTGATGTTTCGGAACCATGTCATAAATTTTATATTTGCTAACCTTGTTTAGGGCTTAGGAAGTGTACTGACCCAGGTATATTTTTTAAAGGAAGATTGTGTGTGACAAAAAATAAGTTAATTTGATAGGATTAGATGAGCCATGCACACTAATCTCTTATGTTATATGTCGTTCATATATTAGAGGAACTACCTCCCATTTTAAGCTAAAGACAAAACCAGAGCCTTCTATTTGATGCCACCTATTGTTCATATATTAGAGGAACTACCTCCCATTTTAAGCTAAAGACAAAACCAGAGCCTTCTATTTGATGCCACCTACTACCAATAAGCGGGATTTCATAGCACTAGATGAAAATATTTCATATTAGACCAACACATTGGTGGCATTATACATAAGGATCTAGCCCCACCTTCAGTTTCAAATGGAAGGCAGTTCATAAATATATTCAATGAGTCAATATCTTTTTTGCTACAAAACCATATAGCAGCTATGTAGCATGTTCATGTGTCATTTTTTAACTCTTGCATAGAAATTCTAGGAGGGAAAAATTACGTAAATTGCAATCCTCAAAAGGGAAATTTGTCATAAATGAAAGAGACAGAAAATCAAGATAAAGTCTCGCAGTAAGTAATATCAGAAATTCAATCCAAATTCGTGTATTATATGCAAAAACGATCGTTAAACAACAAAAATACAGGCATGAAAGCTAAAGAAAAACACTTTATCTACAGATGCAATATCATAATCAGTCTTTTTAGTTTTTAATAATAAGATAATCACTGTCAATAAATGTAAGCGTACTAAACAACATATGAGTGGTTTTGGAATAAACAAACGATGCAAATTTTGTCTTTTTGTCTAAAATCACTAGATAAATAATTATATGGGTTGCATTGAAAAATAATAATTTTGTGAGAAACACTTCTCACCACACTAATGCTCCCATTATTAAAAAAATTAGTTGATGGGAAACAAACAAAATTAAACCAAACTCAAAAAGGGAGAACAATAGAGGACACCCATACACAATTTGAGATGGGGCTGAAGCAAAGAAGGCTCAGATTCGCCTTTTCTCAGACAGGCGAGAGAAGAGGTTCCCAAAGGCTGCGTCTAGCAACTGTGCGAGAAGTACAGCAAATGTAACTCCACTCAGACACAAGATCGCCTCGCCATGAAACAACTCTTCACCCAATGTCGGATTCAATTATTAGAAAAATCATCACTGCCTTGTTATATCTAAGAAGATGAAGAAGAAAATGAAGAAGATAACATTGGCTTGTTATCAAAAAGAAAAGAAAAAGAAAAGTTAACATTACGCAACATATAGGGTGCAATAGTAAGAATGTGTTGAGAGGTGTTTACAAATTTCACTGAGACGGATCATCGGCCACCACAACAACAGAGAGAGGCAACAACTCTCAAAACAACCTTAACTCTCTGAGTGAGTGTAGAGCCTCATACTTAAACTAACAGCTAATGAGTCTGTAAACCCTAATTAAAGGGTTTCTCATGAAGGAAGGCTCAGATCCACTTTTTCTCAAAACAATAGGCATAAAAACAAGAGTCTCAACATGGCTGCATTTATCAATGAAACACCTCGCCAATATCAAGACACTTCAACCTCTTGTCCGATCTAAAAGGTGAAAATAACATCACTGCCTCAATGTGTTGACAATCAACTTTAACCTAAAATGAAACACACGAAGAAGCGTATTGAAAATACCTTAGCATGATTCTCCTGAAACAGTTTATGAAATCAACAAGTCCAATTCATCTGCATTTTGTGAAAGAAGACAAAAATTGCAGTTGACCGAAAGGAAAAGAAGAAAGTGAAATGTAACACAAGAAATGAAGTAGTATTAACCATTTTGTGATCGGAGAGTAGCAAAACCTATGTGAAAATGAGAGTAATGCATGCTTGAGTTCAAGGAACTACATCTTCGTCTTCCACGTTTTCCTATCCGAACTTGAGCGCAGTAGATTCGCACGGTAGGGAAATGGTAGGTGTATGGAAAAAGGAAACATTTTGGATCTGTTTGATAGTGAGGAGAAATATAGAATTAGGGATGTTTTGGTATAGTGAGGAGCTATTCAGAAGTAGGGATGTTTTGGGTCCGATCGGGGTATTTGCTCTTTCAAGAATTGGATCGAAATAGTAATTTGATAAATTGAGATCGGACCGAAATAGTGATGGATTTTTTTGATTGAAATTTGATCGATACTTTCTGATACTTATCAGATATTTGGTTTGAATCGGACCGAAATTTGTGTTGGCCTAAAATTTAGATGGAAGAATATATACTAATCACTATTGGATATTTATTGGACATTTGGTCTGATTCTATTGTTGGATGTCGGGGAAAAATTATCCATTCTCAAATCGAGTAGCATTTTGGTCGGTTCATTTGTTTGATTTTATTGGGTTGGTTCTCGGGTGGAATCTCGGTTAATCCATGCCAAATACAACTTTATATAGAAGAGAGAAAGAGTTGGGAAAGAATGCAAGAAGAGAGAAAGGGAAGAGAAATAAAATAGATTTGATGTAATATTTGATATAAGATATGATGTCAATTTACGTCAGTTAGTGGGGGATTTATGTGGAGATTCTTCATTTGGGGCCTCAAAGATGATAAATTTTCTCCGTGAAACGGGGGGAATAAAGTTTCATGAAGGCACTTTGAGGATGGGATGACGAACATATCTCCGCACTATAAAGTCTCGCCCATACTAAAATTCCATAATATCATTAATTAAATTATTGAAATCCAGTACACATCTAGATGTCTTACAAAGATGTCGAGACATCAGTGCGACATTAAACAAACGGACAAGGTAAAAGTTACAATGCGGAAAAACATAAATAACACATAGAATTGTTCACCGGTTGTTACACACCTATATTTGAGGCTAAAAGTGGATGAAATCCACTATCGAGATTAATTCATAGCTAAACTATCTCGTTTACAACTCCTCACTTAATCGACCAATGCAATTTCTACCTAAGAACCTCTTAGATAGAAATCCTTTCACTCCCTCAATCACACGCGGTGATTATAACAAAACACAAGACTTGAAGACACCTTCAAACACACATGATTAGAAGATACATACATCACAAACTACCTAAGACTTAAAGCAATATGCTTCTAACTTGAACACACCTGGGTTGCTTCACATATTCCTCCAAGAACAATAACTCAACTCATTACTTCACACTTCTAAGTGAGAACAACTTTCCTCCCGCTCACGGGCTTTGAGGTAAAACTCAATGACCATCCCTTTGTCCGGTGGTTCACACACGACTAACCCTAATGACCACACCCTTACTAAATTTGGCTAGCTGCTTAAACTAGGTTATAAACTCCTTATTTATAACCTGATCCCAAACTGGACTTGGGCCTTCAAGCAACAACATATTAGCTATAATAATCTGTAGATAACAAACTATAGAAAACAAACTGCAAAAAACTTCTACTACAAGCAAGGTCTTCAATCTTTGATTTCCTAATTTTTCTCCTTAACTTCTAATTGAATCTTCTGGACCTTCACATATGCCTTCAAGAATACGCCACATAGGTTGCATAATATTCTCTGAATATTTTGCATAACTTAAAACAGAACTGTAACTAATTTATCAGTTTAGTAGGTGTGATGTTAGATGTCTGATGTAGTTATAAGTGCCAAAATATAATTATTTTGTATATATATTTTGTGGCACTTATCTGTTCTTGTTTGTTAATAATCATTGAATAACCTCACTTTTGTTGTAATATGTTTTAATTGTTTTGTGTACATAATGTACCGTTTGATTAGTTTTAATGTATTTTTGTAGGTATTTGTGCGTGTTGGAGCATCGAGGAATAAAATATCGAAGACATGACTCCGAAGATGCAGTTTTGATGAATAAAGATTTGCTCAAGAGAGGCAGGCGGTGAGTCCGCTCATCGCATTTTGGAGCGCGTTGAGTGCTTTGGTACTATCTGCGAAAGAGTTTTAAGCCGCTGAGCGGCGTTTAAGTTGGTTTACGTGTAAATATCATTGGAGGCGCGCCACCGAGCACGCGTCTGCGTGTTTAGTTTTATAACTTCATTTTATTCATTTTAGGTTATGGTTTTGGGGTGGATTTTGATCCTCATTTCATCAACCTTTATTTTTGGTAGTATAGCTTAGAAAACAACACTAGGGTCTTGCTTATGGATGATTGGAGGTGGATTGCTCTTCTATTGGCTTTGACAAACCAATGTAAATTTGTGGTTTATCTCTTATATTCTCTTTGTATTTCTCTATTTGTTGGGTTTGTATGTATATCTATTATTTACTCATGTATATTTGTCGCCCTTGGCGTTGTATAAAGTTTGCTTTATGAATCTGTGTTGGTAATTGTCTTAGGTTTTTACTCTATGTTAGGGATTTGAGCTTTGTTAGACATATATTGCTTAGATTATTACCTAGGATGATTATCTGTTAGTTTCTGAAAACTATAAATGGGTTTAGAGATGACATTCACTTAGAGTATCTGAGCTTAATGCCTCTGTGTTGGTTGTTTCGAGCTAGAGATAGTCATTACGAGTGACACGGTTGACTTCTGTGTTGTTGAGGTAGGCCAGACATGACTATCGAGGTGATGCGGTTGAATTCTCAATTTGGGTTAGAAATAGTTTGGGTTGTAAGAGGTATGTGATGACACGGACAAGTATCGTAGGTTAAGTATAACTGGACGTTAGATTTAAGTCTGTGACGGGTAGTATGCATTCGTTTCGGACAAGTTTTCTATCCTTTATACTTTTTGTTCATTTACTTTTTGTCTTTTCTTTACAACCATTTAATCTCAAACTCATTAACGATAGAATTGTCGAACGACGGATCAATAACCAATCTTTGTGGACACGATATGATATAACCTAACCAGTATATATCATCCGGTAAAAATAATACTTCTTTTTGCTTACCTGCTATAACTGCATCCGAACAGTTGTCACCTAAGCAACAATGTTTCTGTCTCCTCTCCCACTCATTGTCCAATCACCACTGTCTCACCGGATTTTGGTCGCCTAATTCATGGGTTCTATATTTTGGAGTTGTTTGTGTAACACCCTAAATTCTACTCAAAAATTGTATTAAAAAATCAGAGTAATTAAAAACTTTCAACAAAGCATGGGATGCCACATTTTCAACTTGAAAACAACACATAATGTCAGATACATAACACTTTTAATATCCAGAGGGTCACATAACAACTTGCATCATCTTTTAACACAAAACAACCTTTTATTTAATACACAGCGAAATTCATAATTTAACTTCATCTATCATTTATAACATCATGTTCAACTGAAATAACTTGAAACATCATAGCACTTTGTATTATTCCACTTAAAATGCAGCAACAACAACAATAATGACTGAAAGAACATAGACAAAACACCACCTGAGTGCTACGTATCAGAACAATGACACCGACTTGAACTAACAACAACTAACTCTTCAAAATTGAATACCTGCATGTTACCCATGTAGAGGCAACATCACAACAGAAGAAATGAGATATCCAACAATATAAACAAGTGTATGATAAATAATATGCTAGAATTAAATCATACAAAATATCACTTTGCAGTCAACAATATCATAAACCACTTCACATCGCAACAATCATATTTATGACAAATCAAATGAGACACAACTTACTAACAACATCAACTTATATAATGGGGGACCACCAAAAAGACAAGAACGAGGACAGTGGACCACCGGCACAGACAAGAACGACAACAATAATAACAGTGGCCCACCACAACAGACAACAACGTGAAATGTTGGAGAAAACGATGGATAACATGCCTCATTGAAAACTTGACTTTTGGATTCGTCATCTTAACTAGGAGTTGGTTGATTCATTGCAGAAGAATTAGGAAGGGAGACAAAGAGAAGCTGGTGAATTAGGAAGGAAGACAAAGAGAAGATGGTGAATTAGGGCACGTGGAGAGGTTGCTGGTGATTTAGGTTAAACCATCTCCAATTCTATTTAACATAATTTTGGAATATTTAAAAATAATTTTTAATGTTTTTAGAATAATAACAAATTATTTAATTTTAGATTGTATGACATGGCTAAAAATCCTCTTGTCAAGTCATCAAACTCACATCCAGATGAAGGGGACTGCAAAAATTCCAACTCTGGTAAACTTGAGGGACCAAAAACCTGGCTTTTAAACTAGAGGGCCTTAAACTTCAGAATTTTGAAACTAGGGAACCGTGCATTTAAGCCTAAATTAAAATAGAAGCATTTGACATAAGACTACATGTTTGTTATGTATGTGCAATAAAAAATCAACACAATATGAAACATGTTCAACAACTTCATCGAATCAGGGTGCGTCGAAAATATATTGACAATAATATTGGAATAATCCATGTTTCTTGTCCGGTACATGTATTTATCTAATGAATAAAAGTCGTTAAATATTGCATTTTGTCATACCTCAAATTTGTCTGCCTTATTTTCTACAATCAAATGGTTTTTAAACTTGGTTTTTTTATAAATTTCTTTGGTTTATTTACACGAATATTTTGGATTATATATATATATATATATATATATATATATATATATATATATATATATATATATTCAATTTATTTTGCTTATTTAAAAAAATATAATAGTTAACTTTTAAATTATTTGTATTTCTTAAATAGCAAATAATTTCTCACTCGATATGCTTTCAAGTGCCTTTTATTTTGAATAAATGATATAGCACAATTGGTAAGAAGGTAAAGTTTGCAAGTATATTATTGATTAGTCGGTGTCAATCTGTTTATACTCAACTTTTGATTGGTCAACTTGTTGACTAAGGAAGATCTGATTTATTTGATTTTATTTTGTCACTTTTTGCCATTTAACCTGATTCTCCCACACTATAAATAACCTCCTATTTTCACAATTTTGATCATCCAAAATTCCATAATATTCACAAATCCCACAAATTTTCACTCACTCTCATTCCAAACTTGTTCAAATATTTTTTTTCTAACTTTTTTCTCTACTACTTTAATCTTTTTTCTCAAACTACTTCAATATTTTTTTTACCATACGATGATAATTATCTGATGACTCTTTTTTTATTTATAAAAATGATATTTTTTACCATCGTATAGAAAACCTAGTACATTTTCAACACATTGTATATTACACAGATTCTAAAAATCTCATGTCTCTCTCTCAAACGACTTTTGGTTTTTAACTATGAATATTTTAAACTCTCTCACTCACACCTAATTTTTAACACAACTTACACAACTTCTACACACTCTCACCTTTCAAACCACTTTCATGTAACTTTCTTACGGTAACAACTCCATGACTTATTTTGATTGCCACTTTATTATAATTGTATCTTTAATTTGAGATCTTGGTAATTTGTTTTCTAGAGTTTAAATTCTTGTGGTGAATTGTATTGTCATTAAGTAAGGATATTGTGTGTTGTTGTTCCATGATTATTACATTATCCTGAAATTCCAAGCACAAAATCATGAAAGTTTATTTTAATTCAAAGCCATGAAAGTCATAACAACACGTAAACTCATCAATTCACAACATAAATTTTCAAAGCTTGTGAATCATTACTATAAATTACAACCATTACAATGCATCAATGTAATTTATGTTTTTACATGAAAAGAAAAAAGGCGAAGATGAGAAATATAAGCCACCATATCGACAAACGACCCCGACTCAGTCCGTTGCTACAACCCCGATTCATAACTCAACACAAGTTTGACGCTGCTGCAAGACACCTCTCACTAATCCAGACCACCCATGTTTCTACCTCCAATTCCACCGCAATCAATAACGACACCCCCTCAGTATCTCCACGGTTCACACACCACCAACGAATCCATAACGAGAAACTTACATGTAACACCCAAGCCATCGCAAATCTGTCTAATAGCCGAGTCATCATCGTTCTCGGTACGCTTTGATACAACTCCCTCATGACAACAACGATATGGCCTCTATACTTCTGATTTCTCTCCGCCACAACTACCTAGAGGAGCTACATCCATTCTTATACTCATGTTAATTTCAGTCATTTGTGACTTTCATGGTAGAGAGAGAGGCAGATGAAGCATTTTTTAACTCATCTTGACAACTTCCACACAATCCTGCTCGAGGCTCCAAACCTGGGAAACCAACTTGGCACAAGTCAACAAGAGTTTCACCTCGAAAATAGTGGTGGGAATAAGTCAGACTGACCTACATGACCCTTTGGCCTAGCCTACATAAGGCCAGATCATGCCAAACTTATTGAATAAAAATGATTGGCTTAGGCTTTTTTAAAAGCCTGTTTAATTAAATAGGCTACTAGAAAAGGCTATAAAGTTTAAATAAGTCGGCTTATATATGCATATATTAGACAACCTATAAGGCTTCTTAAGTAATATGGATTAATTGAAAATCTTAATGAGAAACAAACTTTTAAAAAGGTCAGGCTAGATAAAAGAGAGCCTATAATAGTCCACATGTCAGGCTCACGCCTTTTAAGTTTATCGTAGGCCAAACTTAGGCCTTCTAAAGTCTAGCCTAGTGTAGCCTATTTCCACCTCTACTTGGCAACCTCATCCTCGGCAGGCGCCACAACAGCCTCTAAGGCAACAATCTTCTCCTTGAAGCTCTTACTTTTTATCGTGTAACTCAGTGACAATCTCACTATGGATCCAATACTTATCCTTATATTCATAAAAAAACAACCCCCCAACTTGAGCACTTTTCCTTCCATCTTATCATTTGTTGTCTGCAGGTTCTCCAGCTCGCCAACAGAACAAGTCTCCCCGTTATTAAGAACCAAGGTCATTTTTAGGACCCTCGTCAAAGCGGTCGCATCCTAAGCCAATGCCTTTTTCCTGCCTACCGCGTCGAGGCCCATGATGGACGGAGACTCTGCCCGAGGAACAACTAGAGAATGACACTCCTTAAATAACCCTCTATTAAGATAACAATGAACTGTATTGTGTAACACCACTTCTAAATAACCCGCGAATATATTAATTAAATCAGAGTAACATGGAAAACAGGGATGTCACAATTTTAATAATTCAAAATATAACCAAAACAGTTATCATGCTTTTCACTGAAGAACTCATTAAATAAAACAAACCAAAAGTTATGTTTAAACAGCAAAACTACAACATAAAAACCGGAATGCATCAATCCATAATTGTTCCAGGACATAAACCGAAGCCTTCAGTTAAAATCCATAAAGAATTCCCAATCAAACGTTCCCCAGTGTTACAACTACCAGAGCATGACACTGACACGCGGATTAACTAAGTAACACAACTCTAGAAGTTGTCCTCACCAATTCCAAAGCAGCTAATCACTTCAAATCTGAAATCATTAAAGTAAGGGTGAGATCTCTATCCAATATAGAATGCATTATACGTTTTTAAATACAATGGAACAATTCAATACGTTAGTCCACTATCAATAACATAATCATAGTTCAGTTCACAAATGCATTGCACTCAATTCATTATGCAAATAAAACAATCAATGGAAATTGTAACACTAGAAACCATCCTAGCATGTTACAATCCCATATGCAATGCAGACTCTATGCATGTGGTACCAAACGTGAACCAAGTCCACACCCTGTTCCATTACACTCGGAAACAACGTCAATCAATGATTCGTCCATAACCACTGGGTCAAGAATCTAACCTCACTACCTCTACACATTAGGTAAGTCTATTGGCCCTGCAAGTTGAATTCCACACAATGGGAATGAACCATAACCAGAATGCTTATGCATGCATCATAAAAGCATGCAACATCAAATCAACGGAATATGATCACTCAGTATATCCCACACTTAGCCAACACCAACATATCACATGATAACAACATAATCATTAAATAAAGTATCACAAAGCATGCCAAACGTTTACCCTTCGATTAGTAAGATTATCACCAGTATATACGACAACAACAACTGAGATCAACAACCATCATGAATATACAACATCGACAACACACATGATATCAATACAATCATGAATAAATAACAAGGAAAAACAACACATAAGCATCAATCTTCGTTCAACCTGTCAGAGCAATCTAAACCAATTCATCCACTATTCCTAAAACTACCATAGTTCACAAATCGGAAAAATGGCTCTTTTCAAAATAAAATTTATTAATTACAATTTTCTTCATTTTATAAGATAGAGTATTTAATTTAATAAACAACGTCTAAAACGGCGCTCAAAACGGACTTACGGTTTGAAAGTTATGAATTTTTAAAGTTTGGAATTTTTCAAAAAGTAACAGTGGAACCCGGTTCCTCCAAATGAAGAACAAATGGGGAACTGGTTCCTGCATTCAAAAATGCCATTTTTACTTACCAATACACTGGGAACCCGGGTTCTCCCACATGGAAACCGGTTCCCACGACCCACAGTGGCAGAAAACACTAGTTTTGACAGCAGAATGTTTCCAACTTATTCCATAGCATTCCCATACGGATCCAAACATCAAAAACACTAATTTTCATCCAACAAACAATAGTATTATACTACATGACTCAATTCATTTATTCTCAAACATTCCATAACACCACTACGGTTTCAAATTCCTATAATTCGACACATTTAGGGATAATCCTATAAAACCTAAATTATCCAAATTTCAAGATTCCTAACATATTAATCATCCAATTGCATCCCAAAACCCATAGGCATTATAATTGAATGAAATCACCTCTTACCTCGCGATGACTCTTCGAATTCCTGACATTTGGCTTTTTCCCTCTTTGTCTTCTCTTCTCCCATGTACGTAGAGTGAAAACCTCAATTCCATTTCTTTTTTCCTTTTCCTTCTTTTCTTATTATTATTCCTTTTATTATTCTAATAAATAAAAATAAAATAATTGTTAGTGTTTTAAGTTGGCATCAATTTTTGGTAAAACTAGGCTTTAGCAATATCATGATGGATGTCATGACATTCAGAGATTGAAGATAAATCCTACCTGCTAAGGATGTTAAAAGACAGCTCAGAACTGGAAGCTAAAGCTGTGCTGAAAATTCTGCAGAAAACAGACTGATGTTATAACATATGTTATGACATTCAGTGTGACATTCTATTCTGCAGAATCTGTTTGTTCCTGAGATTTTTCAGGAAGTTTGTTGAGCTGCTAAATATTGTTTTTCTGTTATTAGAAAGCATGTTCACGTGACTGCTAGGTTAAACTTAATTAAACCTAAATTGGTTGTTGGAAAGACCATGTTTTTAGGAGTAAATTAAGTGAACCCTAGCTATCTTTATGGAAGCCCAAAACTGAAGTTTCAGGACTGCTTCTATAAAAGGAAAAGAACCCTTACAACTGTGCTGCGCCCTTTAAATGTATTGAAGAGATAGCAGCTTGTGTTTGTGTACTGTTAGGATTTGTAACAATTGGTATTGTGTAATTCTAGTTTCTCTTGTGAGCCAAGCAACTATCAATTGATAAGTGCATTGGACTAGGATTTGCTGTAAGGGTAGTTTATCACTCAAAGCTTTAAAGCACGAGTGTTTGTCTCTTCATTAAAGCTTTGAAGCAAGATCAAGATATTTTATTGAAGTTTGTCTTCACAATTCAATTAGTCAATAGGTTGATATCACTGCGGTGATTGAGGGGGAGTGAGTAGGAACTCATATCTAAGTAGGACTTAGGTAAAAGGGTCATTGGGTAGTGATTAAGTGAGAAGGCTATCAACTGGTGTGTTGGCTGTAGGGTCTTCGAATTGATACTGCTAATAGTGAACTTTCTCCTGGCTTGGTAGCCCCGGATGTAGGTTTGTTGAACCGTGGTGAACAACTTATTGTGTTATTTACGCTACGTATTCGTGTGAATTGCTAACACGTGTCGAATCGTGTCATAACATTCTCGTGACATCAAGTATCTGCCGAGAATTTCAATTGGCATCGAGCAAGCACCACCTTGTTATTTTGGGTGAGATCTAGGGATAATAGTTTCTGGCGTAATGGATAAAGAAGGAGGATTTGGAGGAAGACCACCTATTCTGGATGGGTCTAATTATGATTACTGGAAGCCTCGTATGGTTGCCTTCTTAAGATCAGTGGACATTAAAGCTTGGAGAGCTGCTGATAAAGGATGGAAACATCCCACCAAGCTTGAGAAAGATGGCACTACTGTCTTGAAACCTGAGGAGGAATGGAGCAAAGAGGAAGAAGAGCTAGCTCTAGGGAACTCTAAAGCATTGAATGCTCATTCAATGGTATTGACAGAATATCTTGATGGTTCATCAATGTGAGTGGCCAAGGATGTTTGGGACACTCTCGAACTACTCATGAGGAACATCCAAGGTGAAGATGTCAAGACTTCAGATGCTCACTACCAAATTTGAGAATTTGAAGATGAAGGAAGATGAAAATATTCATGAATTTCATATGAATATTTTGGAAATTGCCAATGCCTCAGGAGCACTTGGTGAAAAGATGTCAGAAGAGAAGCGGTAAGAAAGATTCTCGGATCCTTGCCTAAGAGATTTGCAATGAAAGTCACGCAATAGAGGAGGCTCGGGACATCGCACCTTGAAGGTTGAAGAAGCGATGGGATCTCTTATGACTTTTGAGATGGGAATCGGTGAAACTATTGACAAGAAGAACAAGAGCATAGCACTTGTATCCAATTCGAAGAGGGATGCAAAGAGGAAGATGAGGAGAAGATATCCGCTATAGCCATGCTTGGAAGGCAGTTCAACAAACCGATCGGAGAATTGATCCAAAGTCAAGGTCACATGTCAAGGACATTGCATCTAACATCGTGAGATCTTATGATTCCAGAGAAGATCCAAGTCGAAGAAAAGGAAGTCAAAGCAGAGGAGTCCAATGTCATGAATGTGAAGGATATGGTCATGTTAGGGCTGAATGTCCCACCTTTTTAAAGAAACAAAGGAAAGGGATGGCAGTCACTTGGTCTGATAGTGAGTCAGGAAGTGAATCTGAGGAAGAAGCGATAAACTTGTCACCGCACCTTCGGAAGATGTAATCGATAATGACTCTAGTGATGAGGAAGTGACCTTTGAAGAACTTGCTGATACTTACAAGAAAATGTGTATCAGAAGTGGTGAAGTATGTCAGCAAAATGAGGAGCAGAAAAAGCTGATTGAGAAGTTGGAAGCTGAGAATGTGAAGTTGAAGGCTGAGAAAGAGGAAAACACAGCCACTATAAATCACCTCAATAGTGATATTGTTATGTGAATTCCAAACTTGATCGGATGTCTAAATCATCAAAATGTTGACATCCGTCTTGATAAGTTGGAAGAAATTCTTCACTTGATGAATCGGAAATAAACATGGTCTAGGATATGTGGTGAAAAGCAACTGTTGGTGACATTAAGAAGAAGAGACATAGGAAAACAATGTCAAAGCGGTGTCACAACCCAAAACAGAAATGTATCTAGCTCGGGCTATGTATGCAAAGAGATTTGCAAATAACCGGAATGGAACAAACACGGAAGTCAATGACAAAGAAGATGTCATACCACAAGCCTGAACAGTGCCACGGTATATGAAGACTAAGAAGTTTGTCTATAACAAAAGGAAGAAGACCTAATAGACCAATGTCAAAGCAGATGTCACATTGGGTGCAACATCAAAATCATAGAAACATGAACAAACAGTTTCAAAGATGGAGATGTCATTATTGTGGAAGGTTTGGTCACATAAAATCTTTACGCTACAGACTTCATGGATTTCTAATCAAGGGTCTTATGAAGCCTAAAACCAATAGGGTATCATACTCTCAACAGTGGAAGAAGACTGTTTCCACAGTAGCTAACACTTCTCTTAGTGTGTCTACCAAGAAAGATTGGTACTTTGACTGGGTGTTCCAAGCACATGACCGGAGAAAGAAATCTTCTTAAAGATGTTAAACCTCACTATGTCGGTTTGTTACTTTTGGAGATGGGGCTAAAGGAGAAATCAAAGGTATTGGAAACTCAAAGTGCGAAGTTCCAAACTGAATAAAGTGTTCTTGGTAAAAGGTTTGACGCAAATCTCATTAGCATAAGTCGGATATGTGATATGGGTCTCACATCAACTTCACTAAGTCGAATGTCTTGTAATCAATGATGAACAAGCGTTGATTATGAGAGGAGTCGATCAAAGGACAACTGCTACAAGTGGAAATGAAAGCACCACTCATCCTCTATGAGTTCCACAGACAAAGATGAAGAAGTAGAGTTGTGGCGCAAGTATCGGTCATCTACACCTCGGAGGAATGAAGAAGTTCAGTTCCATAGGGGGAGTCAGAAGGATACCAAGATTGTTCATAGACAAAAGGAAAATCTGTTATAAGCATGAGGCTGAACAAGAAGACAGAATGTCACTCTCAATGTCTAGACATCTGGCCACTTGTAAGGTACTGAAGCAAAGTACTAGGATCTGGCATGAAAGGGTAACCAAGTGCCTTATTGCCAAAAGATACATGAGAGGAGTCTTGAATGAAACCTTTTCAGTCAGAGGGAAAAAGATCATGGTGGCCTTCATCTATGTCAATAACATAGTATCTGAAAGAATGTCAGACACATTGATGGAAGGCTCAACACTTCCTTCACAGAGCAAGTATGCAAGGAATTGTGTCAAAAAGCTTGCATTGAATAATGGCAGTTACTCTAGGACTCTTACCTCTCCACATTTGAAGTTGTCCAAGAAATCCAGTGGAGAAAGGGTTGTTCAAAGCTTGAGTAAAAGTCCTGTTGATGGATGCTCTTGCTTAAGAAACAGTCTCGTGTTTTGGATCAGCAAGAAGCAAAACTGTGTATTCCTGTACAATGTTGAGACTTATCACATAACAGCTGGTAGCAATTGTTCTCAGATGATCTGGATGAAGCGGATCTTGACGCATACAATGTCATAGGATGTCATGACATTGTACTGTGACATTTTTACTAAAGTACTTGAGACTAGCCAGTTTGAAATGTTAAGGGGCAAGTTGGGTAATTGTCCAAATGAGGAACTGTAGCAATTAATCTTGACTACAACAAGGGATGAAAGAGAGTGTTTGTTTCAACTTCAGTTTAAAAGGTTATTTAGGTATTTTCCTCCTTATTTTAAGAAGTCCGAGAATAGGAAGAGACATCCTCATATAATAGTTTCCTCTTTTGAAAGTAGTACCATCCTTTCTTCTCTCAAAAGAAACCTTGAAACCCTTTGCTATTTTCGCTTTCATCCTCTCAACAACCATCGTGAAAAATGTCTTCATCATCCTCATCATCTCAAGAATCGGGATCTCCATCTCTCCCATGGTGAAGATAGAGCAAACACGAAACCATGCAAGTGAAGCTCGAGAGTGACACCGCAATGGCCACTAACCCGAAAAGGTCAAGTTACGCACAAGAAATGCAAGAAGGGCACAAATATCTCCTTCGGTAAGACCTCGTACCATCATCCTCTTCACCCGAACTAGTGCATAGAGAAGGATCTAGGTCGGTGCATGAGGCCATAGCTAGGATAGTGTCGATATCCTAAATGAGAATAAGTCGTGCACAGGATTTGGGTTCCTCGAATCATAAGTGCTAGCCCTAGCTTAGCGGTTGATCCGATGTCAATGAGAATGTCAAGACATCCGTGATGATGTTGATTCCCCTGTGAAAATGATGTAAATCCTCCGCTCGCTCACGAAGGATGTAACGATGATAAAGAATCTCCTCGAAAATGTGAATGAGATTTCGATGAGGTTCTTGAGAAATCTTCGATCATAGTGGTTCGATAAATCTCCTGCCTCTGCGACAACATATCGATGGCATTCTTGAAGATACTCTGAGAAGAACACCAATCAAAATATGGTGTCTCATGTCATCAATCTAGATGAGGACTTCTCGATAATGACCTCATAGCCAAGGTTAATCCAGTGTTGCTAGAAGGGTAATGAATAGGAAGGGAAGAAAAGTCTGCTCAAAGCCATTCAGAGAAGGTTTCTAAAGCTTCTCATAAGTCTCTAAGCTGGTAACAAGACGTTGATGAAACGGTAAAGAAGGCTAAAACTTCCAAAGGAAGAATAAGATGAAGAGTATGTGGTTCATCTAAGGCAAAGAGCACCTCAATGGTGAAGAAGAGGAAGGCACCGAGCCATCGAACATGATGATTCGATCTTGATGTTATAGAGAATGTCTCGACATTCACTCAAGAAAGTGTCTCTTGGAAATTGCCTATTGTCCCTGAAGTGGCAATTGACAACATTTCCTTCCACCACCCTGAGAGTGCTAGCAGGTGGAAGTATGTGTGTCGAAAAGAATTGCTCTAGAAAGAGAATTGAACAAAAGTGCCCTTGAATGCAAAGATGTTATGGAGTGATCAAGGTGGGCTAATGAAAACGTGGTCAAGTTTTCTAATTGTTATGATGTTTTGGTGAAAGAGTTCATTGTGAACTGACAGTGGGTCTTGATGGAAGATCGTGATTTCAAGCTGTGTATGTTAGAGGGAGAAAAGTGAAGTTTTCCCCAAGTATCATCAACAAGTATTTGGGAAGATCAGATGATGCTCAACCTGAGCTTGAAGAAACAGACAATCAAGTGTGCCAAACAATTACTGCCAAGCAAGTAAAACATTGGCCTGTGAAAGGAAAGCTTTCTGCTAGCAAATTAAGTGTCAAATTTGCTATCTTACACAAGATTGGTGCAGCCAACTGGGTTCCCACAAATCACAAGTCCACCATCTCCATTGGTCTGGGCAGATTTATCTATGTTGTTGGCACTAAGACAAAGTTTGACTATGGGACTTATATCTTCGAGCAGACCCTTAAACACGCTGAGAGTTATGCAATTAAGGGACCAATAGCCTTTCCCTCCCTCTTGTGTGGTATTATAACTGGTCAATACCCTGACATTCGGGAAGCAGATTCATGCAAGAGAACTCCAGCCCTTGGCTTCCACTACAAGTTATTTCAAGGGAAGCATGTTCCTGACATTGTCATGACATCAGCTGAGACATCAAATGTCAAAACCAATTCTCAGCAGTGATGTCATAGCGTGCTAAAGGAGACTGTAGGGAACTTGAGGCAAAGCGGACCCTTGAAGCTCGATCTCTACTCTTGAAAAGAAAAGACACGGAGGTTGAGGAAGAAAGGCTTGATGGTGATACCTCTGCTGAAGATGATGTTGACCAAGAAGTTCTTGACAAGGAGAAGAAAGCACTTGAAGCTGCTGCCCCTGTTACCTCTAATGTTATTTTGTCAATTTTCTGTCAATTGTTTTCTGCTCTGTTTTAATTTTTGTATTTTCCCATTTGTGCTTCTTTTGGATGATTGTAAACATTGTACTGACAGATGTGTATCCCTGTATACCAATGTTGGTATATTTGTTTTTGGCACTGTTTGATTAAAAGTTTGGGGAACTTGCAGTGTTTCCTTTGGCCCTTTATGGCTAAAAAGGGGGAGAAGAACTACTGTATAACAGTAGTATGGGACTTTGGGGAAATTGTATGCCTCCTGTTTAAAATTTTGTTTGTGGGCAATTGTGGGAAATTGTGGGATTTTTGTATGGGTAGAATTTATCTTCTCTAAGTTCTAGTTACTTAAAGCTTAGGAAAGCTTAGGAAAACTTAGAACTAGGTTGTTAGTCTTCTGCTGCATTTTGTACTCTGATAGGTCTAGTAGTTTTAGCCAAAAATGTGCCAAAGGGGGAGTTTGTTAGTGTTTTAAGTTGGAATCAATTTTTGGTAAAACTAGGCTTTAGCAATGTCATGATGGATGTCATGACATTCAGAGATTGAAGATAAATCCTACCTGCTAAGGATGTTAAAAGACATTTCGAAGCTAAAGTCTTTGAAATTGAGAAAACGGTGATGTTATAACAGATGTTATGACATTCATGTGACATTCGCTCAGAATCTGTTTGTTCTGAGATTTTCGGGAAGTTTGTTGAGTGCTAAATATTGTTTTTGTTATTAGAAAGCATGCTCACGTGGCTGCTAGGTTAAACTTAATTAAACCTAAATTGGTTGTTGGAAAGACCATGTTTTTAGGAGTAAATTAAGTGAACCCTAGCTATCTTTATGGAAGCCCAAAACGAAGTTTCGGGATGCTTCTATAAAAGGAAAAGAACCCTTACAACGTCTTCGCCCTTTGAATGTATTGAAGAGATAGCGACTTGTGTTTGTCTTGTTAGGATTTGTAACAGTTGGTATTGTGTAATTCTAGTTTCTCTTGTGAGCCAAGCAACTATCAATTGATAAGTGCATTGGACTAGGATTTCTTTGTAAGGGTAGTTTATCACTCAAAGCTTTAAAGCACGAGTGTTTGTCTCTTGATTAAAGCTTTGAAGCAAGATCAAGATATTTTATTGAGCGTGTCTTCACAATTCAATTAGTCAATAGGTTGATATCACTGCGGTGATTGAGGGGAGTAGTAGGAACTCATATCTAAGTAGGACTTAGGTAAAAGGGTCATTGGGTAGTGATTAAGTGAGAAGGTCATTGGTGTGTTGGTTGTAGGGTCTTGAATTGATCTGCTAATAGTGAACTTTCTCCTGGCTTGGTAGCCCCGGATGTAGGTTTGTTGAACCGAACGGGTGAACAACTTATTGTGTTATTTATCGCTAGTATTCTTGTGTGAATTGCTAACACGATGTCGATCTTGTGTCATAACATTCTGTGACATCAAGTATCTCTGCGAGAATTTCAATAATAATTAATATGAGTACAGTATTTTACCCCTCACACCCCCACGTTACTCTTCACACCACTAACTCTTCCATTCTTTTAATTAATTAATTAAATCCAATAATCCAAAAATACTAATAATTAAACTTTTAATTAAATTAATAATTAAAATTCTAATTATTTAATAATTGAATTATTTGGGGTGTCACAACTCTCCCCACTAAAGAGTTTTCGTCCTCGAAAACATACAGACGAAAAGTTCGGGATAAGAGTCTTTCATCTGGCTTTCCAGTTCCCAAGTAACATTTCCACCTGCTGGTCCTCCCCAAACTACTTTAACCAAAACTATCTCTTTACTTCACAACTGTTTCAACTTCCGATCCTCAATTCTCGCAGGTAACGTTTCAATAGTCAAATCATCTCGTACCTGTATGTCGTCTACCTGAATCTCATGAGACGGATCAACAATGTACTTCCTCAACTGAGATACATGGAAGACATCATGCAAATTCGCAAGCAACAGAGGTAAAGCAATCTGATAAGCAGCTTTTACAACTCTCTTGGAAATCTGAAACGGACCAATAAAGCACGGAGTCAACTTCTTTGGCTTCAAAGCACGACTAATACCAGTCATCAGAGTAACTTGCTTAAACACATGATCTCCTTCACTAAACTCGAGATCCTTCCCCCTTTTATCATGATAACCCTTCTGACGTCTCTGAGAAGCTCTCATCTTCTCCTGAATCATCTTAATCTTTTCTGAAGTTTGTTGGACAATTTCCGGTCCTATCCCAATACTTTCTCCTGATTCGTACCAACACCTCTTACCATACAATTCCTCAAACGGAGCCATACCGATACTCAAATAAAAACTATTGTTGTAGGTAAACTCAATCAATGGTAGATAACTATCCCAAGCTTCACCTTATTTCAACACACAAGCTCACAACAAATCCTCTAACGATTGAATCGTTCTCTCCGTTTGACCATCTGTCTGCGGATGATAAGCAGAACTCAATCTCAACTTAGTACCCAAAGCTTCTTGCAACCTTGTTAAGAATTTAGATGTAAACCTCGGATCTCTATCCGATACAATACTAGAAAGAATACCGTGCAAACTCACAATCTTCTCGATATACAACTCTGCCAACCTCTCTATAGGATAATCTATTCTTATCAAAATAAAGTGAGCAGACTTCGTCAACCGATCGACAATAACCCAGATAGAATCACAATTCTTCGCTGTCCTCGGCAAACCAGACACAAAATCCATAGAAATGTCATCCCATTTCCAATCCGGAACAAACAACGGTTCCATCAATTCTGACGGTTTCTGATGTTCGATTTTCGACTTCTAACAAACCAAACAAGCATAAACAAACTCAGCTTTTTCCCTTTTCATTCCAGGCCACCAAAATAACTTCTTCAGATCATGATACATTTTAGTAGCACCAGGACGAATACTCAACCCACTACGATGCCCTTCTTCTAAAATGCTCTTCCAAATATCTGCAATATCCGGAACACACAGCCTATCACCAAATCTCATAACATCATTCTCGTCAATTTGGAACTCACCTCCTTGACCCTGGTTGACCAATGTCAACTTATCAACTAAACCAACATCAAATTTTTGTCCATTTCGAATTTCTTCCAGAATACCACTAGTTAGCTTCAACATTCCCAATTTCACACTATTAGAAGTAGTCTCACATACCAAACTCAAATCTCTGAATTGTTCAACTAGATCCAATTCGCGAATCATCAACATCGACATATGTAAGGAATTTCTACTCAAGGCATCCGCAACAACATTTGCCTTACCAGGATGGTAATTCAAACCGAAATTGTAATCCTTCAAAAATTCTAACCACCTTCTCTGCCTCATGTTGAGCTCTTTCTGATCAAAGAGGTACTTCAGACTCTTGTGATCGCTGAATACCTCAAATCGAGAACCATACAAGTAGTGCCTCCATAATTTCAAAACAAATACTACAGCTGCCAGCGCTAAATCATGAGTCGGATAATTCCTTTCATGAATCTTCAACTGTCTTGAAGCATAAGCCACTACCTGCCTATCTTGCATAAAACACCGCCTAAACCCATCAATGACGCATCACAATACACAACAAAAGATTCTTCCAGATTCGGCAAAATCAGAATTAGAGCGTTAGTCAACCTCTTCTTCGGCTCTTGGAATCCTTTCTCACATTCAGAATCCCAAACAAACACCTGACCCTTCCTTGTCAAATTAGTCAATGGTAAAGCCAACTTTGAAAATCCTTCAATGAACTTTTTGTAGTAACCTGCATCTTCACACGAATCTGATGATATCCCGATCTCAAATCAATCTTACTGAATACACAAGCTCCAACTAGTTGATCCATCAAATCATCAATCCTCGGCAATGGATACCTTGATTGTAACTTTGTTCAACTGTCGGTAATCAACACACAGTCTCCTCGAACCCTCTTTCTTCTTAATCAACAACACAGGAGCACCCCACGACGAAACACTAGGACGAATAAACTTCTTCTCAAGTAATTCTTCCAACTGCTTCTTCAATTCAGATAATTCAGATGCCGACATGCGATAAGGCGCCATCGACACCGGACTAATTCCAGGAATCAAATTTAGGTAAATTCCACTCTCTCGGTGGCAACTCACTAACATCTTAGGAAACATACGAAATTCATTCACCATTTCAAACTACCAAGTCTACAAAATCGGAATTCGACTCTTTTAAAATAGATTCCATAAAATGATATTTTCTTTGTATTATGAGATAGTATTTTTAATTTAAAAATCTGCACTCGAATCGGAGTTACGGTTTGGAAAATATGAGTTTTTAAAGTTTTAAACATTTTGGAATTTAACACAGTGGTAACGGTTCCTCCTGGAGAACCGGTTTCCACATTCCTCAAAACACGCCGTCTAGATTTTAGTATGGGAACTCGGTTCCTCCATCTGAAACCGTTCCCACCAAGATTATTGGTTTCCTTGCAAATTTTGAGCGGGAACCGGTTCCTCCCAGAATGTAGGTTCCCAACACCAATTCCATCTTCTGGTTTTGTACAGGAACCGGTTCCTCCACATGAGAACCGGTTCCTACGACCTGCAGAACCAAAATATACATTTTTGACAACATCTTGCAATCCAACTCAATCCATTTCTAAACCACTCAATCGGAGCAAAATCCCAACCATTCTTCACCATCGGTAATTCATCACTCTTAGCTTTTCGTTTCACTTCCGTCGAAGAATACAACATAAACACCACAACACCATCATTAATAACTGCACAACTCTGCTCATCCATCTTAATTCATTGTTCTTATTAGAGTCTTCGTCAACTCATATGGTGCACAAGCTTCTACCAAACTTCATTCATATTCATCACTATATGCCCCATTTAGATAGCAAGACAATTGTATACCATCCAATATTATTCCGTCTACTATCAACAAGAGATTAAGGGGGATCAAGTCCTCAATTTGTCAATAGACATCCGATAATCATACTGGAGTATAAACCATCATTACCAACACTTTCGATTCTCGAATCGTTCTTTTGCACTTCTAACTATGACTCACGGTCCAACGATTCCAACAACTCTAACCACACTTGCACTGTCTCAGCGTACCTCGTACCAATGACTTACAATCGAACATATCAGGAAGCATCTATTCTCCCCACTTAGTTTCACTACTCCCGCAATAAGAAATCGAAAAAACAAGTAAAGCGGTGTTGTACACACTTGTCGCAAAGGATAATGACATTAAGATACTAGTCACAACGACGACTATGCTCGATACCACTATTGTAACACCCTTCTAAATAACCATGAATATATTAATTAAATCAGAGTAACATGGAAAACAGGGATGTCACAATTTTAATAATTCAAAATATAACCAAAACAATTATCATGCTTTTCATTGAAGAACTCATTAAATAAAACAAACCAAAAGTTATGTTTAAATAACGGAACTATAACATAAAAACCGGAATGCATCAATCCATAATTATTCCAGGACATAAACCAAAGCCTTCAGTTAAAATCCATAAAGAATTCCCAATCAAACGTTCCCCAGTGTTACAACTACCAGAGCATGACACTGACACGCGAATTAACTTTGTAACACAACTCTAGAAGCTGTCCTCACCAATTCCAAAGCAGCTAATCACTTCAAATCCGAAATCATTAAAGTAAGGGTGAGATCTCAATCCAATATAGAATGCATTATACATTTTTAAATATAACGAAACAATTCAATACGTTAGTCCACTATCAATAACATAATCATAATTCAGTTCACAAATGCATTGCACTCAATTCATTATGCAAATAAAACAATCAATGGAAATTGTAACACTGGAAACCATCCTAGCATGTTACAATCCCATATGCAATCTGAGACTCTATGCATGTGGTACCAAACGTGAACCAATTCCACACCCTGTTCCATTACACTCGGAAACATCGTCAATCAATGATTCGCCCACAACCACTGGGTCAAGAATCTAGCCTCACTACCTCTGCACATTAGGTAAGTCTATTGGCCCTGCAAGTTGAATTCCACACAATGGGAATGAACCATAACCAGAATGCTTATACATGCATCATAAAAGCATGCAACATCAAATCAACGGAATATGATCACTCAGCATATCCCACACTTAGCGAACACCAACATATCACATGATAACAACATAATCATTAAATAAATTATCACAAAGCATAAATATGCCAAATGCTTACCCTTCAATTAGTAAGACTATCACCAGTATATACGATAACAACAACTGATATCAACAACCATCATGAATATACAACATCGACAACACACATGATATCAATACAATCATAAATAAACAACAAGGAAAAGCAACACATAAGCATCAATCTTCATTTAACCTGTCAGAGCAATCTAAACCAATTCATCCACCATTCCTAAAACTACCATAGTTCACAAATCGGAAAATGTCTCTTTTCAAAATAAAATTTATTAATTATAATTTTCTTCATTTTATAAGATAGAGTATTTAATTTAAGAAACAACATCCAAAACGGCGCTCGAAACGGACTTACGGTTTGAAAGTTATGAATTTTTAAAGTTTGGAATTTTTCAAAAAGTAACAGTGGAACCTGTAACACCCCAATATTACCCAAAGTTTTATATGCAAGAATCAGAGTAATTTAAAATTTCATAAATTAAATACTGAGGTATCACACCTTCAAAATCTATTCACTTTAAACAGTTTGCTTTAAAGTATAAATCTCAGATACATAGCATCGTCGGAAAACATAGATTGATTCATAAACATCAAAACATCTTCTTTATTAAACTTCCTTAATAAATCATGTTTTCATAAAGTATGATTCTTATACATAAAGGAATAACACCAATAGAACAACAACAAGACAACATAAATATTCCCCCCGAGTGCTACGTATCAGAGCGACACCGACTCGACTAACAACAGCTATAAACTCCTTCAACACCGCGTTACCAATATATAGGTAAAGACGAAACAAGTAAAGGGTGAGATACTCCAAAACATATAATTAAAGGCATGATAGAATATATATATATATATATATATTTGGAATTGTAAAGGATATGAGTTAATAAGTGCATTCCAATACATAACCAAACCTCACTTACTTCGATCGTCATTCTAATGTGTATAATCTACACTATATCGCCATAACCTCATCGACATACTTCATCGCAACAACACATAAAATTCCATCGCCACGAAATCATCACAAGTTAATACGTCATTAACTAATACGACAATTATAAACAACAATATCAAACAATACTAATATCTTAAGCATCATAAATGAAATCATCATAAATTGGCTAAAGCCCATCGTCGCTTTTGGCATAAAAGCCCATCATCACAAACATCATCACATCGTATTTCCATTAAGCATTTTATCAAGTTAAATCATCGCAAAACTCATCATTTATATTCATCGCATAGTTATCATGAATTTATAAAGATTATCACCAAACAAAACATCATATATCATCGCAATTCAACATCATCCAATAATTAAACAAAACCCCAACGTCAAACAACTCAAACATAAACATAACCGACTCCATGAGACACGACTATGTTATGCATGTGGTACCCGTCGCTTTGTCCATGATTAGGAACACTTGGCATAAAAGCCTCGTCGCTTGTCATAAAAGTCCATCGTCGCCAATGCAATGTATGTGACTCGACAATAAAACAACACAAACAAAAACATCATCATCGCTCATCAAAATTGGCATAAAGCCCACATCGCCATAATTAATCCACATACAGATAAATATATCGTTGCATCATATTTGCATTATGCAAAACATCACTAATAATTCATCATCGTCAAAAGTCATGCATTCATAATTCGGAAGCATTTATTAATAGCATCAATATAATCATCACATCATCATGTACAAAGACATATATTATTGCATCACAAATTATCAAGTATTTGTTATTAAGTACACCGTCGTAAACATCATTATCTATTAATCCACCAATTTCCAAAAACGGAAAAATATTCAAAACATCAATAATTGTCGCGAAAGCCATTCCTAACAACCGGTATTAATCATAATCGTCAACGTCGAAATCGGATTGTCCATACGTGCCTTAAATCCACTAAAACACAATCCGGTTCAATTTATCGTAATTTGGCCTATTTCGGGTCGCTTCGTAAAAACTCAAAATTTCTAAAAACTAACCTCACCACTACGTTCTACACGTCGAGCTTAGCTAGCACGTCAATTTTCGTTGAATTCGGAGCAACTTGCTCCGTCGTCGAATTTACCAGAATCGTAAAATCGGAACATAATCGGGTTCTAAATTTAATCGGCTAACTTATGCTCTAGTTATATTTTATGGGTATCAATTGCCACTAGGTGAAATTTGCATTATGGTAAGAAACAGAAACCATTTCCACACAATTATGCAGGAAAAACAATTGTTGACAGAAAAACAGAAAATGGAAAACAGACAAGCAGCAAAATAGCAAAACACGATTTCCTCCTACTCCCTAAGGGGACGCACGCCCCAGACCATTTGGAAGAAGGGAGGCGAGGGCCTCATTTGTGGGACGGCCGCCCCTCCTCCTGAGGTGGGCGCCTCCCCCCTTGGATCATGGCTAAATCATCTTCTTCCTCAACAATAAACGGACAGGTGTATTTTACAGTTTTCTTTATTTTTCTTATAACAATTTGTATTTCCATTTTTAATACTCTTTATTTCTACAAGCTAGTACCTAATACATCCATAATCCATATTCCTAAACCAACTCTCCTAATCTATTTCAATCAAACAATCAAAACCCTATAATCCAACTATTAATTTTTCCCCCAAATCCAAAATAAAATCATCAAAACCCTAACTATATAGATAGAGAAATCAAACCCCTTACCATGGAAGCTTTGGTGATTCTTGATGATCCAACGTCTCCAACATCAAGCTCCCTCTTGCTCCTCTTCTTCTTCTTCTTCTTCTTCTAAAAAACCCTCACTTTCCCAAGTTTCTATTCTTGGTGTGTTTGGAAAAATGGGAAGAAAAACAAAGGAAAAGGTTTATATAATGGTATTTCCTTACTAGCTTCCTCTCTATGTTTGCTTGGTGTAGGAAAGTGGAAGGAAAAGGGAAAGAAAGTAGTTTATAATGTGTTTCGTACTAGCAACAAGGGTGAAAACCCAATCCTCACTAATTGCTCCCCACTCCCTTAACTTAATTATATCATTAATTCAAATAATTAAATAATTTCGGGGAATTAAATATCGGATCCGAATAATATTTTACCGGACCGAACGAAACATCGCCAAATATATTAATAGATATATTGATTAATACAAACATCGATCGGAAATTCGAAAAATTTAATATAATATAATATTAATTAAAAACGGGCGTTACAACTCTCCCCCACTTAGAAACTTTTCGTCCTCGAAATTTCGATCAAAATGAACAAATCGGGACATGCCTACACATTCGTCTACTCATTCCTCGCGTCAACTAAACAATATACAAAATACACCAAAACAAGGAAATATCCCTAACTACATTGTCCCGTCAAAAGCAACCATGCCGAGATGCAAAGCCCATACAATGCACTCGACAATCAACTAACACTCAACAACTAAACAAGTCGCAGACACACTGGTTCACTCGAGAACCAAACAAACAAGATCGATACTATCCTAACGTATTTGGCTTTTATGCTGCATCAAACATGAGATTTAATTTAGAAAAGTCCTTCAAAACAACAAATAGAGAACCATATCCTTGTTCTTATAAACCTAAACAATATAAAGAATATTATCATGTAAGAAAAATAAACTATTTACATCAAATTAAAATGAGCGATAATTGGAACCAAAATAATGATGTTTTATAGCACACATATAGCCGAAAAAGTGAATGCCAAGTCTGTTGAAGCCACTTCTTCAACACTTGAAGTTGCCACGATGACAAAATCTGAAAGAATCACCAAGTTACTTATTAATAAGAACATAGACCCTATTATCTCATAAGCCAATGGACGCATCACTAACAATCACTAAATTTTCATATGCATATGATATCTTGCAATTAGTCACAAGTTGCTGAATGAAAAAGATACCAAGATTGTTCCAACAGTTGATGTAGTGCATGGACATATTAGTCACAACTTGTTTGTAGCCAAACATATTTTTAATACATGAACATATTTTGTTTTCTAAGAAACATAAAAGGTATTAACCGTCAGAGAAACAAAATAAACCAACATAGTATGGTAAATTAGCTAATGTAAAGAATCCTGTAAGTTATCAACTTTCACATAGTAAATAGGTTTGTTTTTTGCTATCAACTTAATCATCATAATCAATCACTAATTTTGAGTCCGAAAGTTTCTAGAGTTAGGACATCATAGAGAAGAATAAACAAACAATTTAGATGCAACAATATCGAAATTGACTGCAAGCTAGTATTGGGTAGTTTAAAGATTATTCAAATGCAATAACACAAAACACATCACATGTGAAACATTAACTTACATGCACAATTCTTCCAAGGACAAGAAAAGACCTCATAACTCATACACAAATATAGAAAATGATGTACCTCATTTGCAGGCTGATGATTCTAGTGCCATTTTCATCTATTACATGAGTCACATACCAAACAAATCTTGCTATAGCTGAATTTTTGTGACAAACACATCTAAAAGGTCATTGGGCAAATGAATTATAAACTAAGAAGAATGAGATTAAAATCCGCTCAATAGATCCAAAGCATAACCAAACAAAGCTCACACAAGTTCAAATTTCGCTACAATAATAATAATACAGTAATAAAAGAGAACATATTAATACCATGAAGAAAGAGTTTGGTGCCTGAACAAGTTAGTTGAGTTTATACTTTCTCTTCTCAAGCTCAGTAAAAGGATTTAACAAATCAATATATTTTTGAAGAGCTAGTACAAACCACAAATAAATTTATCAAAAATACAACTAGAAATCAAATCTCATAATCCCCATCCTATTTCGAAACCTAAACCAAAATCCACTCCATTGATTGCTTCAGTTTAAGATAATAGCAGAATAAAATTTTTGTAAGCCTAAAGATGGATTTGATCTATTTGATTCTTTGGTCACTTCATCTCAGAGATCTCGAAACAAATGTTCAGGTAATGTATATGAATTTGTCATTTGTAAATGGACGTTTAGGTATGAAAATAAGGTTTCTGAACATGTTAAAAGTTTTGTTTTTTGAATAATTCAGTTAAAATCTAAGGAAGAGAATGGAGAGACATAGACATTGATGGAAGTTCATACTGATGAGAAAAAAAAGAAAGAGAGAGAAAGAATGACAATGATTAAGGTTTTGATGAATAAAAAAGAAAGAAAGTGAAAACGCTTAATAAATTAAATAAAATATTAATAAAACAATTTCATACCAGCCATGTATAAACAAGCTAGAGTGCCATGTGAACCATAATTAATATAATTTGTCAAAATTTAACAAAAAAAAGACTAATATAATTAAGGCTTAAATTCACTTTTGGCCCCCTATATTAATTTTTTAAATATTTTGTTCCTTCTATAAAAAAACAAAGTATTAGGTCTCCCAATATCATATTTCATGTTTTTTTAGTGGTCTCCCATAATAAAATAGTCTAATTTGCATAGGTGACATTGAAATTATAAAGTGACATTTTTTTAATTGATGTCACGTTATAAATATTTAAAAATTTATTAATTTTTTTAAAATTTTCTTTATAGTAATTAAACGTTTTTAATTATTTTAGTTATTTTTGTTTATAAATATTTATTTAGAAATTATATATTATAAATTTTAATTCTAAAATGTATATTTTTGAGTCTATTATTAATGACGTGATAAAAATTAAAAAATGTCAAATCATAATTTCAATGACACACATGCAAATTAAACTATTTTATTATAGGGATTTCAAAAAAAATATAAAATACGATATTAGAGGATCTAATAGTTAATTTTTTTATAAAAGAACTAGAATGTTTAAAAAATAATATAGATAGATCAAAAGAATATTTAAATTTATAATTAATAGAACATAATTTGAGAAACTTAAAACCAACATTTATTAAATCTAAAATTAAGTTAAAAGGGAAAGAAAAAAAAAAAACATTAAACGTAAGTTATTTTTTCCAAGTTTAAGAGAAGAAGGTGTATGAAAGGGGAAAAAATGAATGTGGTCATGATAAGGACTATATCGGTATTCCCACAGAGACAAATTAGCTCTGCTCATTTATAGATCCACGGTCAGATTGGTCCTGAAAACTGTGACAAAAACCTCCCACACCATTTACTATCTGCCACTCTCACGTGACATTCCCAATCTACTATCTCCACGTGCCCCCAGATCAACGGCCAACATCTCTCCTTTTCTCCACCATCCCACGGCTCAAATTCCACGTTCTAGACTCTTCCATTTTTCAGAAGACGGTCAAGCTCCCTAACCACGGTTAGATTTGTTAACCACACTTCACGCGTTGGGTTAAAGAACGTTCTCATTCTCTTTCTCAGAATCATTTATCTGAAAACGAAGAAGAAGAAAGTGAGAGAGAGAGAAAGGGTTTCGGTTTCCGTTTCGTTTTCGTTGCAGTTCGGTATATATATCTCTGAGTTCTGAGCCAACTCGGACGACTCTTCTCTCATACGATTTTCTCCCTCGGTTTATCCGAACAATTCGTCGGTTAATTCTCTTCGATTGTTCGGATCTAGCATTGCTCAAGCTCAACCTCAATGGCGTAGTGAACAATTTCTCTGATTCCGTTCAATTTCATCCAATAATCACGCGGTATTGATGATTCTTTCTTCTTTCTTTTTTTTCTGTGAATTTTTCTCTGTTTGGAACTGGAAACACCTAAAAAAGTATATTATTAGTTCTGATTTAGTTTCAAATTTGTGTGTGTTATGATTTTTTTGAATGCAATGTTGAGTGTTTTGAATTTATTGTTATTGTATATCTAGAGTATGTTTTTTGTTTTAGAATATAGACCAATGACCAAGGAGGTTCGTTCCTAAGCATGTTGTCTCAGATCCATGTGTTTTATGTGGAGAAGGTGAAGGTATTGTTGAGGAGATCTCTATGCCTCAGGATTAATCTCTCTGGCTATCCGTCGCGAAATGGAACATAACGGGTGATTTATCATTGAGCTTATAATCTAGTTTTGAACATTTTATATAGATTTGATCTGAATTTGATGAATTAATACTTGTAAATAAAAAGTGATGGAGTAGTCAAATTAATGGTATTTGAATTTGAATCCGTAGACACCATTATTAAAACTGAACAGTGTGTTAAATCTGAGTTTTTCGAGAGTAATGTATTTCTATATTAGCGTATTGACTCTAGTTGTGAGTACTTTGAGTTGTAATTTATTTGATCTGTTGCCTGTGGTAATGATTTTAGGATTTTTTTTTGTGTTATTCTTGGAGCATTAAGTTTATTATGCTTGAGATTTGTATTGTTATGCTGAGAATTTTGATAGAATTTTTATGAATTTGCAGTTTTTTGTTGTCCTGCGAGCCTTGTTTCTTGATGGCCTCGATGTAGCTGTGAGCTAGTGTCTATCTCCAATCTCGCCTTAGTCCTTCATTTCTGTTGCTCAACAAGTGCGGTTTAATACTTTTGTCAACATTAATGATCGTTGGGGATCTAGAGATTGGTTTCATACAAGTGTCATTGGCTCTGGAGTTTGGCGACTTCTTGGGACAGAAGAAGCTTTATTCCACTGCCACGTCTGCCGCCCTTAGCAAAAATTACCCAATCCTAGCCCCAGCACATGTCTCGTAAATCAGACAGTCCTGTTCAAACCCAGATGGCTGTGGCTTTATTCCGTAGTCCGCTTGGTAGGGAGTACCTTGAGAGTAAGAGAATGGAAGGGAGGCAACCTTCTGGCAAGAGAAGAGTTTTTGTGCAAACTGAAACAGGGTGTGTCCTGAGCATGGAATTGGACCGTAGTGACAATGCACATACCGTGAAGAAGAGGTTGCAGATTGCCCTTAATGTCCCAACTGAAGAGAGCTCTCTTACTTTTGGGGATGTTGTCTTGAAGAATGACCTTAGTTACGTTCGGAACGATACTGCCCTTCTTCTTACACGTAACCTTATGCATCGAAGTTCATCCACTCCATGCCTCTCACCCACTGGGCGAGATATGCAGCAAAGTGACAAGAGTGGTCCTATTGAGATATTAGGGCGACCAAGTAACCTGGATATAATGAAGCATATGGTCGAGGACATTGTGAAGGCAATGAAGATTGGGATAGAACCAATTCCAGTTCATGGTGGGCTTGGGGGTGCATATTATTTCCTGAACAGAAGAGGCGAGAGTGTTGCAATTGTGAAACCAACAGATGAGGAGCCTTTTGCCCCAAACAATCCAAAAGGTTTTGTTGGTAAAGCTCTTGGACAACCTGGTTTGAAACGTTCTGTTCGGGTTGGCGAAACTGGCTACAGAGAAGTTGCAGCTTATCTTCTTGATTATGGTCAGTTTGCCAGAGTACCTGCAACAGCCTTAGTGAAGATTACTCACTCAATATTCAATGTCAATGATGGAGTCAATGGGAAAAACATTCAGAAGAAGAAGCTGGTTAGCAAGATTGCATCGCTGCAGCAGTTCATACCTCATGATTTTGATGCAAGTGACTATGGGACATCTAGCTTCCCTGTTACTTCTGTGCATCGTATAGGGATATTAGACATTAGGATTCTTAACACAGATAGACACGGTGGCAATTTGTTAGTTAGAAAAGTCGGGGCTTTTGGTGAAGTGGATTTAATTCCTATTGATCACGGGCTTTGCCTGCCAGAAGCTTTGGAGGACCCATACTTCGAGTGGATTCATTGGCCTCAGGCTTCAATTCCATTCTCGGAGGATGAGCTTTCTTACATAAAAAATCTCAATCCTGCTCGAGATTGTGAGATGTTACGTAAGGAACTGCCTATGATTCGTGAGGCTTGTTTGAGAGTCTTATTACTCTGCACCATTTTCCTCAAGGAAGCTGCTGAATATGGTCTGTGCCTTGCTGAAATTGGGGAGATGATGACTAGGGAATTCCGCAGTGGTGAGGAAGAACCCAGTGAACTGGAGGTTGTTTGTTTGGAAGCAAGGAAATTGTTGGCAGAAAAGGAAGAACTATCTCCCAGGACTGACCTGGAAGATGATGAATTCCTGTTTGATATAGACTGTGATGTAGCTGGGTCAGAAATTGGTATGAAGATGACAATGGACAATTCTCTAACTAGAGCACCTTTTCAGCCTGGACATGGAGGTGGGTATGGTCGTAACCCATTTTCCAAATTGTACGAGAGCATTGAGGAGGAGGAGGAAGAAGGTGAAGGAAAATATCCCGAAGTTGTCACTTTTCCTCCTCACCAAAAACTCCCAAAGGTTTCTGAAATTTCTGTGTCACTGAAAAACATCATGTTAAGTGAGGCAAGCAAGAAACACCAGAAGCATTCAGGAGGAAAAGCAGATAATGGCCATTATGGGAACACATCATCTGGTCGTAGGAGCGCCAACGAGAAGCTTCCTGCAAGCATAAGCTTTGTGAGCATGGCAGATATGAGTGAAGATCAATGGACAATGTTTCTAGAGAAGTTTCAAGAACTGTTGTACCCGGCATTTTCCAAGAGGAAATCCATAACCATAGGTCAAAGGCAGATACAGAGGCTTGGTACCTCGTGCCAGTTTTGAAGTTGAGCAATACTTGGGTATGATAGATAGAGCACTATAGATCGAATAATAAGGGTTTATAGGTTGTTGTTAGGTTGATTCTGGTTTATGATATTTGAATAGGTGCCGGAAGAACTGCTGTAGATATGCTTGTATTTTGATTTCATTTTTTATTTCTTTTTTCTTTTTTTTCCCTCTGGAAGGCTTGTCAGATAAATAACTTGTAGGATAAATTTGTGAAATGAAATGAAACTTTTATGTATATAAATGAAAGCCTTTGTTTCCTTTGTCGTTTTAATTTGATTACAGCATATACTTCAATATACTGCTACAATAATATTAGCATTGCTCTAAGCACTTGCAGTCTGTATTTCTGTTTCTGATGAAGCTGGTGTTCAAAAGGTACGATTCCATCATCACTATGTGCTATATTGTGCTACTTATGGAAAAATGAACACCATCACTTTATGCTTGCAAACTGTTTATTTAGACTTTAGATGAAATAATCATTATTTGTGATAACATGTATGAATGATGCAATTAATCACTTTATTATAAAGCAGAAGCATGGTGGGGTTGGAGGAATCAACACCCGGCATTCGTTTATGAGTTTGGACCCATCTAAATCATGAATACAGTGATATTTTTTTGTTGGCTTATTGTGAGAGCATGCTGCTTCCAAGTTGCTCAGGCTAAACATGCCGTAGGTATTTGTATTTATGAGTCACATACATTTGTCACCAATGTTTTTATAATTGGCTGTCATCCACATTCTCTTCTCTGCCGTCTCAACAAATACAACTTTTGCGGTGCAATCAAAGTGTATGTGGAATAATTACTTTTTCTTTTTGACATTTGTTGTCTTCTGAAATTTTTACCTTATTAAGTGGGGCGGTGTAGATTTATTTTTTGTCATGACGTTCTATAACCATGTTTTTATTTACATCAAAATTAATCTTAGAAAAATTTCCTTTATAGCTTCTCTCATAGGTCTTTGTCTACTTCTAACTATTGGGTTTTTCTTATAAGATCTACTTTCTATTACGTGTTACTTTTAGATTCTCAATAATATTGTTATTTCTAATTTTTCGTATATAGTTTTACCACATATACAATATCTCTATATATGTTACTCTCTATAATATTGTTATTTTTAATTTGATCATGTATAGTTTTACCACATATACAATATCTCTATCTATGTTACACTTTATTTTCGTGTTAGATTCTTAATTGTCAATCATTATTTCTCGTAGAACATCGTAGATTTTACTGTTTTTCGATAAATTTTATTCTTATTTGAGCGGTACTTCTGTGTTGCATAAATTTTTGAAGCTCTCATTCGTTTAGCCACTTAGTTTGAATTTGATAATTTACATCTTCTATTTCTCTATTGTTTTGTATTACAAATTGATAGATAAACGATCGTTTTGATTTATCATAAATTATGTAACTTGTGAGATGATAGGATCTCTAACTTTCACATTTAAATTAAAAATACATATTTTTTTGTTGAACTTATATTTCATATATTCTATTTCTGTTTAGAAGAAAACTATGTTTTTTTAAAGTTCGTTTTTAAGTCATCAATTTCTTATTTTAATTTTCATCCAACTCTAAATATGACTGTCATCTATAAAATGCAAGATATAGTTTTTTCATTTATAGTTTTTCCTTTCAAAATTGTTTATTAGTTAAAAATCTATTTTGTATTTTAGGGTCTCATCAAGTTAAATAATTGGACAAACGAGTACATAAAAAAGTACACAGTTCGTTTTGTATTGTAGTTAAATTAAATTAAATTATTGTTGTTGGAGATATGCTCGAGTGAAATCGAAAGATACGTAACATTTAAATACGTGGAAGCCTAATCCATTTGTACGTATTTCTATAAATAAAACTGTGTATTTCTTATAATATTATATTACTCTAACTCTACAACTTGTCCTGAAGCTGGCCAATGAGACAATGAGAGTGATTAAATTTATATTGAAGATTTTTAATGGTTTGTTTTGCAAGATATAATGATAGAGTATGCACCTAAGATGAAATGGAATAAAAGACAAAAGATGAGTGGGAATCAATCTTGTCTCGTTGTCCCCTTAATTAACATGTCAAAGCAAAGTGATATAAACCGTTTTGGAGATAGTTTTATTAAGTTGAGCAAACTTATGATTCACCATTGCGAGATTGTATAAGCCATATGATATTTTTTTTTATACTGAGTTTCTTATTTCACTCTATAATTTTTTTATGCACTAGCAACACTTTTGAATTTTCTAAAATATTCTTAGAAACTAGAAATATGCTTATATTATGAAAATTACGTTGAATAAGGTTGAGTATAAATCAAAAATATACTTTTGATTTTAAACTATATGTAATTTTTAAATAAAGCGTGTATGTGAGATTAAATTTGGAGTAAATTTTTAATTATATTATTTAGTTTGGAATCAGAAATATATTTTCGATTTTCATCTAAATATTTTAAAAACGGTGCGTACCAGAAGTATATTTTTGATTTTAAAGGACATTTTGAGAAATGCATAGGATTTAATTCTACCCCATAGAATGAATTAAAAAATTCACATATATTAAAGGGAGCATGAGGGATACTTGATCCATACAAAGAATTTTTTTTGATAGAAACAATAAAATTGACACATCAACCTGATTAATTTAAATTTATTTGACCTTCATCGGGATTAAAAGTCATTCCCTAATCAAATTTTTGATCTGTGTTATTTAAGTTCAAATTTCTCAATTCGACTTTGCTCGAACAAAATTAAATTTTGAAATATCCAAATCATCTAACAAACAACATTTTAAATAATACAATAAAATTTTTCTTGAAAGTTAGAATTGATCCAATCGTTAAAGTTCCTTAAATGATCAACCACCGAATAAGAATTTAAGGTTCATTGTTGCTTGGTGTCAAATCGGATCCGATCTATCAAATATGTTTGTTTTATTTGTGTTTTATTGCGTGTCGGACTTGTTAGAGGGAGTTACTAGGAACACTAATATATAGTGTAGAAATAGACACTTTTGTGAGAGATATACCACTTGTCCACCTAAAACCTTAAGGTAAAAGTGAATTCTCTCTCACTTATATATGCTCACGTCTCCATTGTGAGACTATTTTTCCACTTACTCACATTTGCTATATTATTTCAACATGATTAAGATTTTAAGTCCATATTTTTTAATATATTCGTTTTGTTGTCAATTTTTGTGATTTTTTGCTCTAGATATTAACAAGAATTTTTACCAATTCTATTATTTAAGAATGCAAAAACTACATCTTCGCTCAATTCTTCTCTCATTTTTAGGACGGATTAAAATTTAAAACATATTTTCTCAATAATATCCGCCTCATTGCTATACGAAGTTTTGTAACTTATGTGTTGAGTACCTAACCGATGTCAACCTTATTTGTCACCCCTACATTATACAAGTACCATGAAAGTAACATAGGAAACAACCTAGTTCACTCTACTACAACTCCAAGTTGTGTTTTGATTGTCCAATAAAATTGTAGGGTAGGCAATGAATATTTTGTCCATACACTTGTGGTAGATAGTGGGCATGAATTGATTGCACCTCACCAACATGAATGGATATGAGATGTTAATTTTTTTTGAAAGATTTGTAATTGTTTGTCTAAAAGTGTTGTGCATTAATTCTTGATGTAAAAATCTAATTATGCTGAAAATGAAGGGTAACACACTAGTTTAGAAATTTGTTAAAAAAATCATTTAACTAAACGAACAAATTATATGAAATCTACATTTGTAAGATTAGTTAAAAAGAAAACCAATTTTACAAATATACGTTTAGCATTCATTTGGTTTGGTGTTTACAATTGAATTCTCACGTACGTCCCACTTAAAAGTGACTTTTAATAAGCTAGATATTTTGCTTCGATGTTAGGTGACTTGTCTGTTGTCAATCCTCTCACATTGAAATAATTGGGATTGGGGAAATGGGTGAAGGTGTTTGAGGATTTTGGAGCAGTAATTGAAGATGTGTTAAATATTGAACAAATTATTGGTGTTGATTTTAATAAATGGAAAATGGATAACATTCATGAAGTATTTATTGTTGAGGGTAGAGAAATAAAATTGAAGGACTTAAAAGAGGATGATGATACTGATGGATATTAATTAAGTTCGATAGATGCTTGAGTTGTTGGTGTAAGTTCTATAAATAAATAATTTTATTAAAATTTGGTATTTATATGAATGATCTATTACTAATAGTAATAGTAAAACATTTTTAAGTTTAGTTTGTGTTATTAAAATAGTAATGAAGTTGAAAGAAACACAACGAAAATGAGTTTTGAATCTGAGTTTTTAAAAATAAAATCTTTTCGAAACTAAACACTTGAAGTTAACGCAAGAATAAAAATAAATGAATATAATTATTTTTATGTTACTTTAATGTTAATTAAGTTAATCTATTCAATTCATTAGAATAGTTTGTCTTTTTCAATAAAAATTTAATTCATAATGACCAAATTGATTACATAGACAAATAAAGATTAACCATCAATGTTTAAAACCACAAAGACTATTCGTCAGTGTCTTCTTGAGAATTATGACTAAATTCCTAGTATCTCAAAGAACAATCAATCTAATATTAAAATACAAGATTGTATATTTACAAGATGCTTCTAAGAAAGTATATCACATAAGTTGACATACACAAAAATAAGACAATAGTGTTAGAGCAAGTTAACGAACAACAATTCCTCTTGCTAGAAAGTTAACGAACAAAAATTCATTGCTTTACAAAATCTTACCAAATATTTACAATGAAATTTCAACAGCGTTCTTGCAGAATGATTTAGTGCAAATTCGTTATTTTCTAATTCTTCCAAGTCTTCCTTTAATAGCTAAAAAGAAATCCTTTGGAGGGTAGAATAGGAATATCAGATTTCTAGATGTCTTCTTGCATAACGGTCAGTGTGAGTAAAAAATAGGGCTGAAAATGTGTCGAGTTGAATTCGCCTCAACTTGGCTTGACTTGTTAAGAAATGTCTCAGCTTAAATATCAGTTCAAGTTTGTCAAACTTTTTTTTCCAACTTAAACTCGACTCGTTAGAAGTTCATGAACAACTCGATTCAATTCGTTAGATTTAACTCACTTGCTTCACAGATTTAAAAGTCATTTTTAATGTCTATATTTTTATAATATATTTGTTATTTTAAATTATTTTTTTAAAAAATATAGAAATAAAATTATAAAATTAAAATTTATACGACGTTGATTTTATTCGTATAATTAATTTTAAGAATAAGAGTGCTATTAAAGATTAAACAAGTGCTACTAAATGTTATTTTTGGCGTAGTGGAAAGCAATGATTAATCATTTCAAGAAAAATTTCAAGGAAAATTTCACTTTGTACCCCCACATTTCAACCTGTATCCCCGCTACAGTAGTTTTTTTTGGACTAAAATACCCTCATATAAATAGTATAAGATTTTTAAAAAATTTCATTTTTCACATCTCGTCTAAAAGTGTTCCGAAATCTCTCCACATCAATTGCATTCCGGAACAGTTGGGCCAAGTCTTCCGGTTCACAAAAAAACACACCGAAACAGTTCAAGTAAGTGTTCCGGAAATTTAACCAAACCGGAACACTTTTAGAAAGTGTTCCGGTTTTAATTTTTTGTTGTCATTTTTTCGGAACACTTTTAGAAAGTGTTCCAGTTTGCAATGGTCGTACCGGAACAGATTGCAAAAGTGTTCCGGTGTGGGATATTGCATTCCGGAACACTTTCTAAAAGTGTTCCGAAATTCATTCCGAAACACTCTCCCCAAGTGTTCCGGTTTGGGTTTTTCTGTTTTTTTTATTTATTATTTTTTTAAAATATTTTTATGTTATTATTTTTTTCAGAATGCCTCGAAGATTAGGCCCTGACGGACGACTCCCTCGTAGAAATGACGGTGCATCTGAATCCGGGTCACATCCTCCGGAGGTGTCTAGGGGATTCCCGGGTGGACCATCAGATTTATCTCTGTTAGTTAGATACGAGCAGCACTGTGCTCGACATTTGTGGTATGGAGAGGTAAGTAAATGAAAATTTAATGTGAAATGAATTAAGTTAATTTTTGTCATAGTTTATTAATATGTTACATTTTTTTCAACATTTTTTTCTCAGGAAAGAGGACCTAAAAAACAATTAAAATGTGCTGTACACGGTCAAAAACTCAAAGAATGGGTTCCCTTGCAACTCCCTAGAGAGATGGAAAGGTTGGTGACAAATTCAGGTCTTGCACATTTACAAAGATCTAGTATGACAAAGGTAGATCCGAATTTAATCACTGCATTTGTAGAGAGGTGGCATTCTGAGACATCATCATTTCACATGCCATTTGGTGAGATGACGATTACTCTCGATGACGTATCTTGTATTCTTTACCTCCCTATTAGAGGTATTTTCTGGACTCCCCAGCATGTCACTGAAGATGCTGCTGCTGAGCTTGCTGTGACATATTTAGGAGTGTCACGTAGAGAAGCCGTGACTCAAGTTCGTGGCAACAGAGGTGCCTACTATAAGTTGGAATGGTTGTATGATACCTTTATTGCCCATAGAGCTCTTAATAATTGGGCATATGCGACCAGGGCTTACTTGATGATGTTAGTAGGTTGCACTATTTTTGCCGACAAGACGTTTACGCTTGTCGAAGCAAAATATATATCTCTTTTTGCAGACTTGGAGGGTGCTGGAAGATACAGTTGGGGGGCAGCTGCATTGGTGACACTTTATGATTCACTTGGAGATGCATGTATGTTTGGAACCAAACAACTTGCTGGTTATCCGACTCTTCTTCAGGTAATTTATTTATTATTTATGTTATTATTAATTGTTTAGATAATTTTTAATTATTTTTAATTGTTTAGTAACGTAAAAAATATTACTAAAATGTTATTTATAATTTTTATTGACACAGTGCTGGATCCATGAGTATTTTCTTAGAATTGGAAGAGTAGTGGAAAACTGGCATCCAAGTGAGAATGTTAGAATGCCGAGAGCGATGAGATGGGCATACAAGCAAGGAGCGTTGAAGGTGGATGCATTGCGAGTTGTCCTTGATAGATTGACACCGATTGACGTGGTGTGGCGTCCATTTGAGGATCATAGGCAGTTTCGTGCGTTCGGAGAGCTTGCTTATTTCAGAGGAGGACTCTGCTGGGGAGGTACTTATGTATTATATTTGGCTGACATATGTTTACGTCAGTTTGGTCTTATTCAGTATATACCACGTTCACCCACTGATATTATTGAGGCGGATGTGGATGTGGATGTTAACTGGATTGGTTACGACCAGAGTGTTGTAGATGTAGTTGGTCACACAACTACTGTCACATTTCCCTCCGAGATTGTGGAAAATTATTTGGACTGATATTATCGGGTGTCACACCCTCGATTGGTACCACCGCCGGTTGATGAACCAAGACAGGTGCCAGTTCCACAGTTTGCAACAGGGCCATCCGATCCTAAGTTGGCTCGTATCTCCGCATTAATTCATCGTCACCTACAAAAATTTGCTGCTGAAGAGGATGATCCGCAGTTTGCGGATTTATTTGCCGCGTTGCATTTATGTAATGAAGAGTGATTTTATGATTTATGTAATTTTTAGTAACTCTTTAAATATTTGTCTTTGTCTTCAAATATTTATATGACTTATTTTTATAATATATGTTATCATTGGATTTATGCGTTATTTCTCTTTAGTGTATGTTATCATTAATTTATCATTGGATTCATTTGAATATTTGGATGAATAAAAAAAGCGTCTGTTGTAATGCTTTGTTACATTTCATAACAATTTAGTTCTACATTACACAAAATACAATTTTATGATAAGCTTATGCTAAGCAAATATAAGAAGGTAAAACTGGCGAAAGATGTAGCCATAGTTGCAATCGTCCCGCTAATGATACCATCCATGCAGTTGCATCCGGGTGACGAAACTTCTTCCAATCTGTAGGCACCGGGGGTAAGGGGAATCCATCTTTCATGTTTACCTGAGTATAAAAAACAATTAATCCAACACTTTGTATAGTAAATAATAATTGAAAATATTATTATCGGGTATATAAATTATTACATGAACCCAATGGTTACCGTTGACTAAACCTATACACCAAATAGTAGGATTATGTGAAGGTGATGATGTCAAAGGGAAAAATGTCAAGCAGAGATTGCCTAAATGAACAAGAATGACATTATAGCGGTTCGCTATCAAGTAACCCATGTCTGGTAGTGTCAACCATTTCTCCTTTGGCTGTATACCAGTGGACTGTATCATAAACCCGCTTCTTACTGCTGATAGTCTATCTCCGAATAATTTCTCATACAAACTCTTCTTGTCCCTTATTTCCATGTCCAACTTTCGACGAACCATTGCCCAACCATCCTGACTATACCCATGCAACGATGCAATGACTCTAAATCCACAATTACCATCTGATTCAACATCCACAATCTCCTGAATATATGATCTAAGAAATTAACATTATAAATATTAGTGCATTATACATACATAATATAATAATAAACATAAAATAATTAATGTGACACCCCAAATAATTCGATAATTAAATAATTATGATTTTTAATTATTAATTTAATTGAGAATATAATTTATTAATATATTAGATTTATTGGGATTAATTATGGAATAAAGGAATGAAATTATTAGAGGTGTGTTGAGTAAAGTGAGGGTGTGAGGAGTAAAAGACTCTACTCACATTATTTAATTTATTTTATTTATGTTAGAGGAATAAAAGGAATAAAATAAGGAAAAGAGGAAAAGGAGTTATTTTGGAGAAAACACAGATACGTGAAGTTGAGAAGAGGAAAAGGAAGGAAGAAAACCTAAAGTGTCAGAATTCGAAGAACTCACAAGGTAAGGGGTGATTTTGATTAGTTAATTCATATTATCGGTTTAGATATTCAATGGTATGGATCATAGTGTGTTAGGAATCCCGGTTTAGAATGTTAGGGTTCCGTAGAATTGTCCCTATTGTGTCGGATTATAGGTTGAAAACAATTAGGGTGTCAGATATCAAATAGAAATGATGGAAATATGTTGTTTGATGTGATAATGATGCAAATTGGATGTGTTTTAGTGTTTCCCATGTTGAAATTCGTATGGGTAAGTTTGGGTTTGATTGAGAATGAATGAATGCTGTCAAAAGTGCAGGAAATGGCTCTGCAACACGTGGGAACCGGTTCCCAGTGGGGAGGAACCGGGTTCCACTTTGAAAAATTTGTAAAAACTTGAAAATTGCACTCAGGAACCGGTTCCTGTATGGGTAGGAACCGGGTTCCCATACAATTTTCCAGAGGCGAGTTTTTGAAACTTTTCAGGAACCGGTTCCTGTATAGGTAGGAACCGGGTTCTGCTTTATTTTTTTGAAAAATGTCAAACTTTGAAAATTCATAACTTTCAAACCGTAAGTCCGTTTTGGACGTTATTTATTAAATTTAATGCTCTCTTTTATAAAATGAAAAGATTTTCCAAAACTTGAAATTATTTTGAAAATGAGCCGAATTCCGAAATGGGTGACTTTTGACTGACGCATATTGATGTGTATGTAGCAGAGATCCTGTGGTGATGAATGTATTGGTACTGTGTGGATGTAAAGCATGTTTATGCTGCTGTTAATTGTATGCATGATGGTTGAAATATCATGTCGTTGGCTTTGATTCAGTTATGATAAATTGATGTACTACATAGACTGATTTAATATTGCATGTTAGTGATGTGCGTGCATATGCATTGTTTGGTGAAGTTAATTCCCATTGTGCGGAATTTGACTTGGATTGCCGATAACCGATACCCGAGTGAGGATGGGTGGTTAGGCTGGATTCGTGTCCGGGTGTTTATGGACGAATCGATGGTTAATGTATCCGGTTGATGATGGATCAGTGTTGGGTGACTTGGTCACGTGTTGGTACCACATGCATTGTGTCTGCATTTGTGTTTGCATGGGATTGTAACATGTTAGGATGTCTTCCAGTGTTGCAATTCTTTTGTTGTCTATTGATTATGCATACTGACTTGTATGATTGTGATTGTGTGTTGAATCTGAATTTATGCTAAGTGGGTGAAATAATATGCTTGTGATATATTATTGATTGAAAAGCTTATAATGTGTTTTAATTATGAGAAGTCTCACCCTTACTTTAACAATTTCAGATTAAAGTTAGCAGCTCAGGAGTTGGTGAGGATGGCTCTAGAGCTTGTCTTTTAAGTCCGCGTGTCAGTGTCATGCTCTGATTAGATTGTAACACTGGGGAACGTTTAGTTGAGGAATTAGTTATTATTTAATTGTTTCTTTGAATCTCATTGAGAATAATTATGGTTTATTCAGTTTTGGTTTTGGTATTTTCCGCTGTGTAAGACATGGTCTTAAATTGATTGAATTATTTGAATAATGATCCTCAGTGTAGCATGGCTACTGTTTATTTGGAGGTTTTATTTTATTTAATAATTGTGGCATCCCTGTTCCGTGTTAACTCTGATGAACTATGACTTTAATTGTTGATATAATTAATATTATTCGGGGTATTTTAGAAGGGGTGTTACAATTAACACTATGAATATTAATGCATAATAATTTTATATGACCTGATATGACTTGGAAACTGAAGAGTGTAGTCTTATTGTGCAGGTTTTTTTGATTTTGATTCCCTCTTTGATTGTGATTTCTGAGACAGCTTTTGTGAAGTTTGAGATGCTTGTTCTACATACTCATGTTGTGAAGGATCCCTGTAAACATCATACTCAACTGGTTTCTTCCCTTTCTTCTTGACTCCTCCCTTGGTTTTTATTTTCTCAGGTGGTGGACATAAGGAAGTTGTTGCGGGGTAAGCTATTTTACTACACCTACTTCTTAATGCTCTTTTCCCGACAACATCTGATGATCTATACTTTCTCCATATTTCTTCTATTACATTATTCATGGCAGTCTCCGATCCATCTTCTCCTTCTGCCTGCAATTCACCTTCCATACTTAACTTCCTCCAATGATCATGAACACTCTCAATAGGTATAGGTACATCACTAAGCACATATCTACCTAACTCACAAGCACAAGGTAACCCATAATTTGTTCTATGAGTACACCTACATATTTATCTAGAAGTTCCAACATAATCAACTCTCTTTAACTCTTGTGCAATGCTTCTCTGAGCAGCTCTAGAAACAAAACTACGCAGGTTACCATACAATGGGCTAACATGTGCGTGCTCAACTTCATAAAAACTTTTTTGAAACGAAGCACGAATGTTGCCTATTTGTATCCTCAGGTTGTTGTTCATAGCTTCCCAACAATTGACCATGTCACCTAGACTATTTCCCAACATCTACTTTAGCTTCCAATGAGCGGATTCAACCCTCAAAATGAATGCATAACAAATATATAACATGATATTAATGCATATATATATATATATATATATATATATATATATATATATATATATATATATATATATATATATATATATATATATATATATATATATATATATATAACAATATATAAAAATATTAATAACAATATATAAAAATACATATAGGCAATATATAAAAATATTACTTATATATAAAAATATTAATAACAATATATAACAATATATAACAATATATAAAAATATTACTTATATATAAAAATATTAATGCATAATATATATATAAAAATAATAATAACAATAAAATAAAACACATACCAGTTAGTCGTGGTGTTGCCTAAATGAAGTACTCGATCAATCCATGCTCCAACGAATCTATGTCTATGTGGAATCAACCACGTGTCTTTCACATACTCAAGTTGTTCCAACTTTTGAGCATACTCAACCTCGTCACTAGCCCACACAACTTCCTCCCATAATGTGTCAATGGTCTCTTGCATTTCTTTCACCACATATTGCTTGCATCGCATCCCAACATTTTAGTTAATATGAAAATGACATAGCAAATTTTGTGTAGTAGGGAACACAATTTCCACAACTTTCATCAATGCTAGATCTCTATCCGTCAAAATCACTTTTGGACGGAGATCTTTCAGCACAAAAAATTCCTTCAGCTTCTCCAAGACCCAACAAAAACTATCTGTCTTATATGTGCTATCCATAACTAAGACAATGGGAAAAATATTCAGCAACTTGATGGAGTCTGGATGCGCCCAAAAAATATCTCTCACAATATCCGAACCATCTCTTTTTCTACTCCAGTTAGACATACCCTGCATCCTCAATTAGCTTTAGCAAATGCTGTATCTCAGTTCTTGGACCCCTTATCTCTTTTTTGTATCACACTCTTTTGCTTATAAATTTGAGTGATCCGAGTGATATTTTCAGGATTTCTCTCTTGCAGGGAAGTCAAGATGTGTCTAGGAGGAACATGTCTCTTTGTTAAATAAAAAACATGTTGTTTTTTATCTGAGGTCAACCTGCCAACAAACGCATGACCTTCAAGCCTATCAGGTAATCCATGATTATGAATACCACACTTTACATCTACCTTCCATCCCAACCCATATTTTGACAGAGTCGATCTAATTTTGAACGGGCATCCACATCTCTTAGTTGCGCTATGAGTTCCACTTTTATCCTTGTATTTTCCGCCTCTATCACACCCAAAAATTATCTTGTTCCTCCTTCCTCTCTTGCTAGTTTCAGTGTCCGAACGCTTAATAATAACAGTGATTTTATTTCTTAATCCAACTTCTTTGATCCAACTAGTAACATCTTCTCGTGTAGCGAATATTTTTGTTGTAGTGAATACATCTGTCGTATCTATGGAGGACTCGTTTTTTTGGCAAACTAGGACTTGAATTTTCATACCTGAAAAAAAATAAAATTAAAAAAGCGTTCCAGAACACTTTAGAAGACTGTTCTGGTTTACATTCTTTACAAACTGGAACACTTTGTGAAAGTGTTCCGGTTCGCACTGTCTACAAACCGGAACACATTTGAGAAGTGTTCCGGTTTGTTATACAATTTGTCATTCATTCCGGAACACTTGCACAAAGTGTTCCGGAATGGTTTTTGTGAAATCCAGAATACATTTAAAAACTGTTTCGGTTTATATTTTTACATACCGGAATACTTACTGGAACTGTTCCGGAGGAATTTTTCTGGACGGTTAAAATTTGACTTTTTCGTAAATAGTAAAAGTAAAATGGTAAAATAATTAAATTATATTAGAGTAAAATTGACATTTTTAAAAAATTATGGGAGTAAAGAATTAATAGTGGGGATACAAAGTACCGCTTTCAATTTCAAGTTAGTTAATTTTGATAGGCCCATTGTTAATAACATTTCATTCAAGACTCTTAGAAGCAACAAGACATCTCAGTTAGTTAGTCCATAAGAGGAGATGGTAAAGAAAGTTGTTTGAAACTACAATAAAACTATAAAAGTCCAGGTTCTGATGAGATTAATTTTGGTTTTATTAAGGATTTTAGAATAAACCTTAAATTGGACGTTATGGGATTTGTATATGAGTTTTTTACAAATGAAAACCAGTGAGTACTTATGTGATTCCTAAAACTTAATCCTTAAATATTGTCGAGGGTTCTAACTAACTGATTGAGCCTAATTATTAGTAATGTAATTTGTGAAGTTGTGTTTGTATTTGTGAATGACCGTAAATTTTACACGGTATTTAAATATTCACTAATGTAAATATTCTTGATTGTGTTTGTCTTAAAGTGTTATGCATTGACTCTTGATTCTATATGTAAATATTCACTAATGTAGAACGTAATTTATAGTAGATTTCTTAAAAGAAAACTCATTTAATAAATGTATTTACAACCCTTTATTTTACGGCCCATGTAGAAAATAAAGATTTGATATCAATTGTTTGTCAATCGATTTAAAAAGTTTATAAAGTTCACAAAACCATCTCTTTAATTTGTTTTCTCGTACACTTTTCAAAATTTCTCTATAGATCGTTCTATTTCATAGTCATTTTAAATTTTTGATAGACTCTACGTAAGAAATTAACCTTTTTTTTTTTACAGAAAAACTTCTCATTCAAAAAATAAGAAAGGAATTAAGTTATTTTTAATAAGGTTGTGATTTTTTTAAAAGATCTATTTAACTTCAAATTAAATGTGAAATATATGTATAAAAAATGTGAAATCTTATACCGTAGACCTTATAGTGAAAGATTGTAAAACAGTCTACACTATAAAACGGTCTATACTATAATCCATATATGAAAATTATTTTGTGTGAAGCTCTAACGTTGAGAAATATTGTGGGTTTAAAACGGTAGTTCTGTCATATCAATTAAAGGGATATTTATTTTATTGATTGATATGTAGACTTCATTCAGAGTAGATCTGTTCAGACTTGTCTTCACAGAAAGATTATTCCCTCGGTGTGTTGATAATCTGGATATGGTCCATGACTATGAGAACCTTTATCTAGAACCCGTTTCACCAATGATGACCTTATATTATTAATCCATAAGGGTTAGTACTAAAGTCCCACCTAGATGAGACTTATCTTAAAGGGTGATGCGTTTGCAAGTGTACGAAAATATTGATGTAATATAATATATTATCGAACCCACAAATATCAATAGTCAATCGTATCATTATCATTTATTATAGTGTAAACCTATAACTTATTGGCTCAGACTTGTGGTAAAATCGTATTTAGTAGAAAGTATCAGTTTAATGACTAAACCTCACACTCCCGCGTTATTGAATAAATCCATGTTCCCTAACTAATGAGATTTTGCTCTCGCTCGCTCATTTCAATTAAGGAACGTATTTTAAAAAATGAACAAGTCATAATCGATACCTAAGCACTATCGCCCTCTTTAGGATTGATGTCATATTCCTGCTATCCGGTTTGACCCCCATGCTCTCGCAGTTCCGGTTCAAACCTTATTTAATATTTACTCTCGTGAAAAACCGTTTTAATTAAACTTAGAAACAAAAACCAAAACGGAATCTTATAAATGTTTAAGCCAACTTCATTACCGAGTCTCGTCGAGAATGACGATCCTCACATATCGGACTGAAAACAATTTAGCTAGACAAAATTTCAGAAACAAACATGCAATTATAATTATTAACCATGAAAAGAGACATATTATATTTGTAATGATAAAAACAATATTATAAGAATAGGAAACTAAAATAATTACAAATAAATAAACTTGAAAGTAAAGCAGATGGAGTAAACTGGAATAAAGTTGCGAACAGAATAAAACTTGAATAAAGCTTTGAAATAATGTCGGCAAGATTGTTGATTCAAACATATACAAATTATAAGCATAAGCACTAATGGTGTAGTAGTTCTCCGATGTAAGAAAACTACTCTTTTTACAATGATAATTTATGCCTAAAACTATGAAAGAATACATTGCCCAAAAACTTGAATCCTCCAAAAACTCTCTCTCAAATCCTATTTAAAGTGTTTCCAAACCGGTAGAAAATATTCTCCCAAAAATGTAGGAGTAGTGTAGAGGAAATAAAAAAGGTGGAGAGGAAATAGGAAATGTGGAGAAGAACTTGAAAAGTCGGAGAGGAAATTGTTCAATGTTCTGCTATTTTTCAAGCTCTGCATGTCTGTGGCGAACGCCACCAAGCCATAGCAAACACATGGTTTAGTAGTGGGGTGATGTGACTTTGGGGTGCATGGCGAACACTATAGGCCCATGGAAAATTCCATGCACCAGAAACATATCTTTCTTCACTTTTTGCATTCGTTAATTTTCTTGCTGGGATCCCTTTCTTTGGAAAATACCTACAATAATCAAACAGTACCGACATAATAATAATAATGAAGACATATAAAATAGACACTAAAATTCATGCAAATCGAGTCTCAATATATTATATATTTTCGTGCTATCAAAATGGTTACCATGGTAGGGCTCACACCTTATTGCGGTGAAACTATAGGTTAGTCTATAACTATAGGCAATGACGAAGCTAGAAATTTTAAGCAGTTTGGGCAAAAAATTTAGTTTCTGCACCAAGTTTTTACTAATTTTGCCATTAATTTAACTAATTTTGTTTAAAAATCGGCTATTAAATTAGAAAGAATACAAAAAAATAGGGGTTGAGCTCAAACGCGTGTCCGGACTCGCTAGACTATAAAATCGCTCGACCTCTTATCCAAAAACTTTAGAGCTCACCTTGTGAGGGGATTGGTTAGAAAGACTTAGAACTATCCTAAATAAGGTGTTCTTATATCAGGCACTATCCCCAAACCCATTTGGGTTTCCTTGTGCATGTCATTATCCACAAACCCGTTTGGGTTGCGTCACCATGAAAAAACCTTAGCCAGGGACGGAGCTAGCTTAGCAACCATGTGGGTCTGAGCCCCCACTAAGTTTAGAACCAATGCATAAATACAAAAAATTTAACCAACTAAATCAATTGCTGACCCTAAAAAATACAATCATTTAAATTTTAAATGTGCATTAATGAATTATTACATAGTCGTTGAATGAATCAATATTGCAAAGACATCAACGAATATGTTCCTTATTAATTATTTTGATCCTTCTTAAATTTATTTTTAAGTAGACAATTAAATCATTAAAGTTATTTTTTCTGATCAATTTATTTCATAAAAATTATAAACAAAAGATACACAAGAACCTATAATAGTATTTTTGATTTTGTTACATTTATAGAGTGCTACTTTTATACATCAATAACAACAATGTCAACAACATTAACTGTCCTATCAACATAATATGTATCCCAACAGAAGAAAAAACAAAGGTCACCCATTACTTTGACAAGTGCAAGAACGTCAAAAATCATCTCCTAAAGTCATTGGACCAACAAAGGAAACTCATCCCTATGATCACTAGGATTTTTTATTACCATTTGTAATTTCTTTGTTGCTAATTTTTATTTGTTCTAAACTTGTACTTTTTGATTAGTAATTTCAAATAAAAAGAGAATGCATATTTTTGGAATCAATCCATTCTTATCCACTATTATACCATCACTTACCATAAATATCAATGTCTTTCATTTCACATTTCACCAGTTTACAAACTTTAAGGGAGAATGATTAAAACAAAGTAACCAAATTCTGCTGACGCATGCTTTTAATAGTAAGACATGGCTAACGATGCAAGACATTGTTTTACTTCCCAAACACCAGAGAAATAATGAGTTAATTTATATTCAACCCCTTCGAGCCTTAGGTAAGTGTTTTTTATATTTAAAAAACCCTTAATCTTAACAAGGGACAATATAGTTTGTTAATTAATTCAATGATGCGTCCAAATACAAGAGAATTGATCCATTTAATCACTCACTAAGAGGTTTAAGCACACCCTCTTCATCGCATACATCATCCCAACGCTGAGGAAGTAGTGAAAAGATAAATTCTCACAACAATTAACATGGCATTCACAAACATTTTGAATCAAAATCTCACAAGAATTTTTCCGTTAGAGCCTGCTAAGTAAACAAAAAGAAGTCAAAATCTAAAAAAAGTTGACTTAGGCAAAAGTTAGGGCATTCCGATGAATCGAGAATTCAAAAGAGTCGGTCCATGCAAAAGCAGGGATTAAAAGAAAAAGAAAAAATAGAAACATGCTTGTGATTGCCGTCTCAAGAATCTCATTAGTGCTTTGATCACTAAGTCAACCTTGATCATCACGACTACCAAAATTCTCTTGTAGACTGAGTGCATTCATAGAGTTAATTGGATTTAGGATCAGAGATCATCAAGAAGAATGCGATGGGTTTAAAATCAAATGTTGAGCCTTATAGTCCCCTGTTTCTTAAACCGTGAACCAAACCACATTACAACCCTTAAAAGACCTAATTGAAGGTAGGTTAACTATGAAAGCATACTTAACAAAATTGTTGTTAAACTAAATTCAAATGTTTGTTAAATCTTTGTTAACCACATTGTTCCATCACATATTCATCCATACTCACCCATTGTACACACCATATCTATTTTTCATAACATTGTTCGATTTCAAAAACTTGCATGAGCATTGCGTTAGAAATACTTTTCAAAAGGAACAATTTTATTTGCAAATACTTAGTATCAGGGAAAAGAATGGTCTAATCAAAGGTAAACCATCGAAGATGATCCAAACTCGGGGTAAATCACCGAAATATCATGTCAATCAGGGGAAAATCCTAAGGACCATAGGGAGATCATATGGAGAACCTATTAACCAGGGGAAGATCATTCCAAGAATTGTTCAACTTGGGTCACACCTCCAAACAACAGTTAATCAGGGGCATGGGTTTCAAAGATTCAAACACTGGGGCAGTCCATATCAAGGTCATATCACAACATGGTTATATCCAAGTTCTTTTCCAAACAACTCCTTCAAAGACCCTACCAACAGGGGAAAATATAAGGTACTACATAGGAAAACCCTCTTCATACTTTCAAGCTTCTCGAGAAAGTCTTGTTGTACATCAATGACCATTGGGTTCAACATGAGTGTCGGGAAGTCATGGTGGCATAATACCTACCATGTTTTGACAAACAACCTTGTAACATAAGAAACATCTCTAAGCCTTAGCCTTCCATGATCCACTGTAGGGGCATAAGTTGAAAGCATTTGAGTCATCACATAAATCATTCCCATACATTCATCATGTTATTTAGCTCTAGCATCAAACCACATTGATAATCTCATTCATCTGGAATATTCCCATAGTACGAATAATACATAATCAAAAAGCCTTGTAACACAAGCATACAAAGTAAAAAAAATGCTCAATCTTACTTGAAATTTACCCCACAAAAAGTCTAACCTTTATTGGCATCTAAGAAAGCCTAACCTTGCTTGGCACCCAACACCTATAGTCAAAAGACCCAATCTTTAGTGACACAACCCAAGATCATCATATTGAATGCATCGATCAATCATCACACTTCATGTATAAAAGCATATTCAATCATATATGTTTCATGCACTCTTGAAGACAATCATCATTGCCATAAGTTCTCCACGTTATTCCTCAGTGAATCTCGATAGTATATTTCCTATTATGAATCTCGGTAATAGATTCCCTGGTTGATCTCGGTAGAATATTTTCCAGATAGTAAACCTCGACAGAAGGTGTTTTCTCATTAGTATGTTGAGAATATGTATGTTTTCAAAACCTGGGCACAAGATTTCCCAATTGTCGTCTGGAAAATCATTTCAAAATCCAATTCTTGCTTGACAATCAGATCATCTATTATCCCACTATATGCATCCTTTCACGCATATCACATGGCATGCATCGACAAAATGCATTGGTCCAGAATATATACCATGCATTAACAGTTGCATCAACACAAAGCATGCATACATATCATAATCAAGGGTTCTTTGACCTTTAGTAGAAGTACAATCCCCAACTAACACCGTTATGATTCCCTAAGCATAAATGTTATTGCTTTCCCTAGTAAGTAATTTCACCAAAAAAAACATTTTGAAAGTTTCTCCTCAATGACCTTACTCCCCAATGAGTCCTTTTCAGAATATTCCTCGGTACATGATCGTCTTAAAAATCCATACTAACCCGTGAGTATGTTTTGATCTCTCATATCCCTAGAAAAAATCTTTACCTTGATCTAAGCATCGACCCTTGCTTGGAAACAATATTGTTGTGATCTAAGCATTGACCTACAGGTTAAAAATGATCTCTTTATATTTAATTCTAAGCACTAATATTCAACGACGACTTATTATTTAATCTAAGCACCGTAAATCTGCATGATGATGTCCCTATGTCTCGATCTAAGCATCGTAAATCTCACGAAGATCTTCCTATGTCTCAATCTAAGTACTGTAAATCCAACGATAATCTCCCCATGTCTCGATCTAAGAATTGTAAATCCAGCGATGATCTCCTTATGTCTCGATCTAAGTACCGTAAATCCAATGACAATCTCCCTATGTCTCGATCTCAGCATTGTAAATCTGGAGACGATCTCCCTATGTCTCGATCTAAGCACCGTAAACCAGACAACAATCTCTAGATGTTTCTATCTAAGCACCACAAATCCACTGACGATCTCCCTATATCTCGATCTAAGCACCATAAATATGAAGACGATCTCCCTATGTCTCGATCTGAGCACCATAAATTCAGCGACGATCTTCCTATGTCTTGACCCAAGCGCCATAAATCCGAGAACGATCACGATATATCTTGATCTATACCCCATAAATTCGGCGGCGATCTATTTATGTGTCGATCTAAACACCATAAATACAGAAACGATCTTCTTATGCCTTGATCTAGGCACTATAAATCTGTAAAAAAATTCCATATGTTTCAACCTAAGCACCGTAAATCTGGTGGCGATCTCTTTATATGTCGATCTAAGTACCGTAAGTCTGATGACGATCTCCTTATGTCTTGATCTAAGCACCATAAATTCGACGACGATCTCCCTATGTATCGATCTAAGCATCGTAAATCCAGTGACAATCTCCTCTTTTATTCAATTTGAGTACCGACCCACATGTTGGTAGTGATCTCTATTCCATAATTTGGTTGGTCCGTCCAGAACACCTAATTTCTCTGGTCCACCCGAAACATCTCATTTCTTTGATCCGTACAGAACACCTCGTTTCTGTAGTCCATCCAAAATATTCTAGTTTCTCTGGTCCGTCCATTACACTTGTTCATCCCATTCTCCTTCGCATCATTGCTGCATCCAAAATATTCCAATTTCTTTGGTCTGAGAGGACTCATTTCACTCTAGTCATACCCGAGGGTTTATCAAAAAAATTAAAGGTAAAGGTACACTTCTAACTTGTGGATGGGTACCTACCCACGTATCCTCAGTAATGTTAGTCCTCCATATATTTCCCCTATTAAAGGATAAAATTGGGATCTTCCGATATTTAATTATCCTGCATCATGAACGTGTGAAGACTTTGTCTTTCGCACTCTCGAGTCGAAGTATAATTAAATATGGGAGACTGTCATACCCCAATTTTGTCCAGACATTTTATTATTATATGGATTTTGAAAATATAAATATGTTATTGATGGGGATCGTACCAATGACTATTTCAACTATTCCCTCCAATAATATAAAATCGAGAAATAAAGTGGAAAATTTTCATAATGCCTTTCGTTACCTCGTTTGTGTAAACAATGTTATATCCTTTTGCATTCGAAGTGATATGTGGTTATTTATAACAATGTCGGTCTTTGTCTTATACAAGCCAATTCACAAATGTTCATCGTTACATATAGGATATGAAGTTCTTGAAGAGAATTGATTTGACTAATCAAGTCAATGGACTCTACTAACTATGGACGAAGGATAAAATCACACACCGTACCAACCCTATATTAATACATGGTTTAAAAAACAGGAACACATTAAATACCACACAATACTATCATCCATTTCCTTTTATACTTTGGCATTTTAGGTTAGACCACTTATCTAGCCATAAAATGTCTCATATGTCACAAATTGTATTCATCTATTGCAAATGATAATAAAATTGTTTGTGATATATGCAATTTTTACAAACATAGAAAAACGTATGTTATAGTTTGTACTTCACATGCCAACTCAAAATTTGAATGATTGCATTTTGATAAGAATTTTGCAACCCGCACAGTTAGACCTGACACTCCTTAAATATGGTGTTTTTACTAAAATATTTCTAGAAATATACATACTGGAAATTTTATTGGGAATACCGAAAGTTCTGTAAAATTTATCATTTTTACTTTGTCAGATCTTTCGTATCAGAAATTTCAAAAATCCGGTATCAAAAAAATATCGGATATTTAAAATTTCTGATATGATTTCAGTACAAAAAATACCAGAAGATCAGAAATTTTAAATTTTCGATAATATTAGAACTTAATTTTTATTGTTTTTTAAACGTATAACTTTATACTTGAATAAAATATATCAGAAATATAAAATTTATATTTTTCAAATATAAAAAAATAGGGGTGCCAGATATAATAATCGGGTGGCTGGTAAGTTTCTCCATTTTGACATACGTTACCAATTTCAACCCAACCCAATATATTCATGGACACAGATACCTTCTTACCATACTTAATGGTTATAGTAGATTCAGTTGGATAATTCTCCTTAAATTCAAAGCTAATTTTTTATCACATGTTCAAAATTTCATATATAAGATTGAAAATCAACAGAAAGTCAAACCTAAGACAACACATACTAATAATGGTCCTGAATTTTCCTTATCTACATTCTATAATTCCGAGGGCATTCTATAATTCCAAAGGCATTCTATAATGCTTAACCTATATTTAGCATATTCACAATATATATACAAGTTAGTTTGTTACTTGATAGTTAGTGTTTACTAACTAACTTATTATTAGTTAAGCTGGTTAGTGTATGTAATAATATATCTGACCAAACACCATACCTGCATGGGCGGACCTACTATAAAGTAGGGTGTGGCTATAGCCACACCAGATTTTTCAAATTTTCTTCTCCTTTTTAATGCTACTTATTTGATCTAATTGTTACTAATGCATTTTTATTTTGTTCCATAAATAAGTAGTAGCACGTAAATGTGTTGTTGTGATGTAAGCGTGTTGTGGTGATTAGTAGTACTAGAGTAACTCTAATGGGAGTTCTTTCTCTTCTTTCAGTTTGGCAAACATAGCATAGAGTTTGCAATATTTTACAATTAAATAATATATTATGTTTGTTAGATGATTTATTTGGTTAATTATTGGGGACCCAATATGAGATTGTTCAAAGTTGCACCATTGAAAATAAAAATTTAATGAATTATTTTAAAATGATTTGTGTAGTGGAACCTACAAAAAACTATTAGATGGAGATCACCGTTGAAAATGCTCTCAGTACAAAAAACTATAAGTGCGTGGTGGTGATAGTGAGTCACAATATTATGTTGGTACTATAATTAAATAAATGCAGTTTGTTTTCTCATCGTCTCAATATCTCTTATATGAGAATAAGGTGAATCTTATCTTAACCTTTAATATCAGTTTAGCCTCTTGATTTGTTTCTTGAAATTAACACTCCGAGTAAGTAGGAAAAAAAGAGTCTCCTTTAAATAGAGGAATGTTAATTGAAAAAAAAATGTTTTTAAATAAGAGTCTCCTTTATAATAAAAGGATTGTTAATTGAAAAAAAGTATTTTTAAATAAGAGTCTCCTTTAAGTTAATTAGTAAAAGAAAAAAAATATCATCAACACTAATTTAATTTTCTATCTTTTTCATTCAAACTTCCTTTCACTTTTTTCTTTCTCTGTCACACAATAATTTTTTTTCTCTTCTCAAATTCCACCATCTCTCATATATTTCTCTTGTTTTCATATTTCTTAATTTAATAATCTTTCTTTTTTCCTCCAATTTTTTCATTTGGTTTGATTGCATTTATTTGTGGGTGATTGGAAATTAAGTAATTAACTCGTTATTTAAGGGATCATTTCTTGAGTTAGTGGACACTTTAAAGGAAATTAACCTAGCGGATAGATAGTGTAATAAATTGTGCTACGGAAAATAACCTTATGACTACCCCTAAGATTCAAAAAGATTGTCACTATGTGAAACAACTCAACAAATTGTCTTTTGAAATTATGGAACATGTTTTTTTAGTAATGACGTTTGTGAAAAGTCAACTATGTAATAAAATGAGTGGTCAGTGATTAAATGATTGTTTTATAATTTTTATAGAAAGAGATGTTATTGGAGCAATTAACAATGATGTTATTTTACCTCATTTTTAAGAAATTAACAATAGAAGATTTTCATTGTAATGTATTGTATTAAATAATATTATTATTCATTTTTAATATGATTCAGTTCGTAATTTCTTTTATGTTTAGCCACACCAATATATAATGTCCGGATCCGTCCCTGCATACCTGGACTATCTTTCTCTATATAAACCAATGTACATTCATGATCAATAATAAAGATTACATTTTCCTCATTTATTATTAAAATCTTATTATTTTAGAAATACCATAAAGAATAATTTGGTTATATAGCTCCAAGAAAGTATAAGGTGTCACGTACAATGTGTCAATTTTTATGTTTGTGTATCACAACTCAAAATCAAAACCCAAAATATAGAAAAAAAACCAAAACCCAAAATATACAAGAAAAACCAAAACTTATACAAATTAGAATATTAATGTCATCTCTTGCTTGACGTGTTTGGAAAATTGAGTAATTGCACTAAGAAAACCAAATTGAAAATTGTGAAATTGAATGAGTGTATGTTAGATATGCCTCCAAGGTCTTTCTGCTAGGCTTACACATTCACTATGTCTATAACAATCCACAAGATGATCAATGGTTAATCCTGCAGCTTGCATAAAAGAGTGCACAATCACTGGTCCTACAAATCGAAATCCACGTTTTACCATGTCCTTGCTTAGAGCCTCTGCTTTTGGACTTCTTAATGGTACATTTCTTGGGTATTTGTATTTGTTTATAATTGGTTTGTGATTTACAAAACCCCATATGTAGCTACTAAATGATCCACATTCCCTAACAACCTGTTGACAAAAATCAAGAACTAAATAATTAGTAATTGAGGCGCAATTCATGAAAAGTATAAAAGAAAATGAGTGAACGAGACTCCTATTAGACGAGGTTAGAGGAGGTTAAATGTATGCGGTGTCAATCTCATAAAATAAAAACTCTTTTTTGAATAAAAAAATTAAATTAAAAATATCAATTTGTAGTACAATCATTAAACATCATAAATAGACATGCATTTGTGAGTACTCGTCTCAATTTTGACATGAAAAACCTATTGATTTAAAATTTTCTAGATATTTAAAGTTCGAGCTACGGATGAAACGTTGATATTCACCTGCATTTATGCTCGCAAACACCAGCATGTATAATTTTTTTTGCTATTATATAATTATTTTATATATACGAGCATGGACATGTGCGGAAACCTAACCACATCTTGAATTGAATCGTGTGAAATTAGAATTTTTAGAGCAAGTTGGAGTCATGACGATAAAATATATCCCGACCCTGAACCGACCTTAATGTTGCATCAAAGCTCGTCTTCTAACTAAACTAATAAGAACAACAAAAAATGTGAATAGATATTATGGACTTGCCTTCATTATGCATTTGGCATTGTCAACAATGCACATAACTCTACTATCAGCTAAAGAAAGTGCTTTGTTAGATGCTATCTCTATGATTTCCTTTTCCTCCATTTTGGCAACAATGTAAGGATCAAATCCAGCAAAAACTTCTCTACATATAAAAAATTATGTACTATATAAGAAATAATTAATTTATACAAATAAATGAACGTTTAAGGTATTATATAACATAACCTACAAAAATGTTACCTAAGTGGTTCCTTTCTTTTTATAATTTCTGTCCAATTGTAGTCCATGAGTAATCCAGACATTGCAAGCAGCTCAAACAATTTGCTGTTTCATGATTTAATCAAATTAAATTAGACTAAAATCTAACAAAAACCACACATTAATTACGATAACACTATGAAGCATGAAGCTCGTCGATACAAACAATAATTTATAAAGAAAATAAATTAAATCTAACTAGTAATGTCAGTGTTATGTTAGCGTCGGTATTTATTACATATACGAAGATGTCTATATAAAACTTACTTGTCATCATAAGCTGGAACTCCCCAGCACTCATCATGAAATTCTATATATAGCTTATCTGCATGATAATCAAAATTAATTTAAAATAGATTAAAATATTCCCTTTTGATACATTGTTAGATATTTACTATTGAAATTAACCATACCACTATTTTGTGTGATCCAATTGCATCTTTTCAATTCCCCTGGCTCAGTGATCACTACTGGACTTGAGTGTTGGTGTATAGTTTTAGCTACGGTTGATTCCCTTCTTTCATGTGATGAAGCTGAAATCAAACGAAGTGCCAATGAAATCTTTTCATCCAATGGAGTCAAAGAATCAGCTTGAGAAGAGTCATTTGAGTTTTGTGACAAAGATAATGAAACTGAAGATAAAGATAGTGAAGAAGTGCTTTTTTGAAGCCCTATAGGGTACACTTTCTTGAGGTGGTTATTTCTATTATGGAAAAAACTTTGGTTCAATATTTTTTGTGTATCTTTGAAACTTGGGCTCCTTTCTAAAACTTGTTTTCTCACATTTGTTTTAGACATATTTGGAGGAAGGAAAAAAGATAAATTTTTGTGTGTGTAATAAATGAGGTAGATGTTGAAGTTGAAGTTGGTTGGAATTGATTAAAACTTGGAGGGTTTTAAAGTTAGTAAGAGTTGGTTGTTGAAATGTGTGTTTCATGTACATGGAATATTTTTGGTTCTTGGTTTTCAAGCAATATTTGTTTATAAGTCAATAGCATGGGGAGCACAATTCTATATTGTTTCCTTTGACCCCTTGAAGCATACTTCCTCTCTCTATTTCTAAATCTAAAATCATCTTCAATTTTGTTTTCAAATGTATTTTTCTAAGACTTTTTAATTATTTTGATGTATTGTTTTTTTTAATTAACATACTATGTCTATTTATTTCACATATAACTAATATAATGCCTTTAACTATTTTCAATTATGACTAATTATCGCTAGATTAATAATTAAAATGACTCATATATGAACAAGATTTGACTAACTTTGGAATATGGTCACTTTGATAACTTTACTTAATAATTTTTTTTCTCAAATCAATATAATTTAAGTAAATAATTTTTTTTGGCTAATTAAAGTTACGGAGTAATAACTACGTTAAAGTGAAGTCATTCTCCTGAAGTATCTAATATTTAGGATTTTGAGTAGAAATTAATAACAAACTCGAGTACGGGACGCGCATTTATTTTAAATATATATATATATATATATATTTTAATAGATAAATGTCTGGTACTCGTGAAAAAATAATAATTAAATATATAATTAATAAAAAAATAATTTATTTAGTAAGTTTGTGTTTCGTTAATATTTAATATTTTGATTAATAATTTGTATAAATATTATTTTTGTTTAGTTTTCGTTACCAAAAATATCTGGAACAATAGTAAATTTTTATATATAAAAATATTTAGACCAATAAAATTTTCTCAGTATAATATTTATTGAATAAAAAATATTTGAATCATAAATACCATTTTTTCGTATATAAAAATATTTAGATCAATAATATATTTTTTCCCGTATATAAATATTATTTTTGTTTAAATATCGTTTACAAAAATATCGTATCTATAGTAAATTTTCATATATATATATATATATATATATATATATATATATATATATATATATATATATATATATATATATATATATACACTAAGATAAATAATAGATTTTTTCTAATATACCTTTTTTTGATAAAATATATTTAGATTATAAATACAATTTTTTGTATATAAAAATATTTAAATTAATAATAATTTTTTTCGTATACGATAGTTATAGTAAAGGAGCTAGATAACATTGTCTGCAATTTACTTTATAATTCAAAATTAACATACAATAGTTTTTTCATATCTTTTATTTGTAGTAGAGTAAAAATTTAAATTATTTGTCGTTCTAAAACTTAAGAAACATAGAATTAATATGAATGTTAATTAAACAATACTATTGTTAAGAAATTGTGAGTAAAAAAATTTTCCGTAACAATATTTAATTCTTATTTAAGGTATTTTCATTTATTTATATTTGTAATAATATTTTTGTTTTGACATTAATTATATATTTGAATCTACATATAAATATTTGAATCAACAATGTATTTTTGCCCGTAAACAAAAATTATTTTGTTCAATCACACACAATTTAATTTAATATTTTTTTACTTTCGCACTCTGAGTTATAAGACTTACATTTTTTAATACCGACATGGTACAATAAATTAATATTTTAATTATTAACTTTTAATGATTTTTTTTTAGTATAGTTATTATTATATTTTAATATTATATAAGTGAATATAAATTTTATTGGAAGATGCACACATTAAATTCAATGAATACTTTAAAAAAGATAAGTTTTTTATTATAATAATGATTCTATATTATAAGTGATATATAATAATACTAATATCTTGTCATAAATTTAAAATTTAATATCATTAATTTTATAATGTAAATATTATAAATTATAAATTTTTTTTAAGCAATAATAAAATATAATTTGTAATCATAAAAATAAAATAATTATGAAAATATGATGTGAAAATGATAAAGTTGAACATGATAAATAGAAGAAAAAAAAAGATAAAATAGAACATGATTTTAATAAAAAGATAGACAAGATAGAACATAATTTACAAAAAGAACATATCGTTATAAAAAATATTTGAATCAATAGTAAAATTTTGTATATCAAAATATTCTCGTTAATTTTCAATATTTTAATCAGTAACTCCATGTTCATGTTAAGATTAAATATTTTAATCAGTAACTTCAAGTTCCCGTTAATATTTAATATTTTGATCAGTAACTTCATATTTCAGTTAAGATTAAATATTTTAATCAGTAATTTCAAATTTCCGTTAATATTGAATATTTTGATCAATAACTTCATGTTCCCGATAATATTTAATATTTTGAATTTACCCATAAAAAATTATTTGACACATATAATTAGTAACTTATATATAACCATATAATAGTTTTGTTTTTGTGATACAAAATAATTATAAATTAGTCATATATAATACAATTTTCATCAAAAAATTAAACTAAAAATAACTATTTAGTATATTTGTTTAAAATTAATTGATTAATGTTTTTATTAGTGAAATACGTAAAATAATTTATAATTCGATCAAATCAGAGAGATCTCACCTGGAAGCGACTAAGAGCCCAAATCTGAGCACTTGGGATTTCCAAAATCCCCTTCCAGATCTACAAGAACCCTTGAGTTTCCTGAAAAAACCAGCAACATATTAAGGATAAGAAGAAGAAAACAAACAAAAAAGATGTAAGAATATTTCAGATTGGAGCAAAAATTGAAGCGCCACCGCTGCCTTCATCATTTCACCACAGTTAACATTCATAAAAGCCACCTCGTCAAATCGCGACCACCACTTTTTGTTTTTGTTTTTCGGCAATAGAGTATGACGAGAGAGATCGAGACCAGATCGACGAGGGATCCATGAAGCTATAAGGGTTACAAAGAGTGTGTGTGTGAGAGAGTCAAGTGAGAGAGAGAGAGATAGAGTAAAATTAGAGAGAGAGAGAGTCACATTAGAGAGAGAAGAGAATTGAATGGGGTTTTGTATTATTATATGTTTTTTTTTGTTCAACAAGGTTTTCCAACACAATAGAAAAAAAGCATAGAGAAGCTAGTCACGTGACAAATTTAGAACGCAGTAAGGGCACAAATGGTATTTCAAGATCATAAAACTTTCTTATATTGTAGATATATAATGTCTTTCTCTCTTGTAGTCATGTAGTTACTCTCTATTTTTTCAGAGTGATATTCGGGTCTTGATTCAATTTAGTGGAGGGTATAAGGTAGATCTTACATTAAATGATATTATAGTGCATGAGAACTCATATCGTTTCTGAATCATTAAAATGTTTAATTTATAAGAGAAATGATTCATTTATTTAAATTTTTTGAAAGATTTATGGTGTTCTTCTCTCTTCTACTCGTAGAGTATTAGTGTCATTATATATTTCACATTCTCCTGATTCTCTTGTAATTCTTAACATATTCATCAACTTATTTAATTCTCGTCAATTATAATTAGAGACAAAAATTTAAAACTCGTTAACTTATAGAAATGATTGATATATTTTAAGCCAAGATAATTTTAGTATAAAAAATTGTTTTTAAATTAACTTTCATAAAATAATAGTTTAATTTTGACAATCAATAATATAAATATATATTTTTGAATATTAAAATATAATTAAAATTACATAACTTTTTCTTAAAAGATATCTCAAAAATAATTTTTATGAAAATTAATTTAATATAGTTTCAAATTAATGTGTTTCTTTTTGAAATTTTGAGAGTAAAAAATTATAATAAAATGATAAATTATTTAAATCAATTTTTTCATAAAGAATTCAATGTATTTTTTTAAATACAATATAATATTATAAACACTATTTAAAAAAATGAAACAAGCATACCGGCCCTTTATTTGAAGTGAGTCATCATTTATCTTTGTAGTCAAACAATTTAATAATACTTATTTTATTGTCGACAAGTACAAGTATATAGTTTTCTTTAAAAAAAGTACAACTTTATAATTAGGCATCATTTATCTTTGGCCCAGGTATATTAATTTGTTGAACAAAGATTCTCTTATACACTATTTAATAACCTTTGAGAATTTCACAGTAGTATAGTATGTATAGTAGTGCTACTAAAACTTTTCACACAATAGTGAGAATCAACAATGGTGAGAATCAGAGTTTCAATTTTAATGACGATATCTAATTTAACAATATCGGATTTTGCTAATTGAATTAAAATTTGTAGACAAACATTTGCATTGTAAGATAAATTACAAGTTGAGAAAATATCATCTTCCAACTCCAATTTTATGTACATCATAGATTACAATATGTTGTCTAATTCTGCTACATTCATCCATGTATTAAACGCAAATTTTAAGACTTTCCATATGTATTTGGAAATAATAATATGATTGCCAATTTGAATAATTTGCCTCTTTCTGTTAGATTTTGAAAAAATAATACTAATTGAATGGTAAAGATAGTGGAAGCAAAACTTATTACACTAATCATGATTATTTCAGTTGTAGTGTTTGTCTCAATGGGTCCATAATAACATCCTTGACTCCTACTCTAATGCCTTTAAGTCTGAGACATACCAATGATCTGCAAGGACAAAGATATCCCATCCTTCTTACTTCTATACTCATTTGGCCCTTTCCACTTTCAAAGACTTAGCAAGGATTTTTTTGTTTTGATTTTTTTTCTCTATCAGTAATTTAATAGCGTCCTCACTCACATTAAATGCAAATAAGTGGAAAATTTTGAATTCAAACGAATATTTTATTGGCAGATCTTAATTAACATGGACGGATGACAATCAAGAGGTCACTCCTATCTATTATAAATCTATAAAAACAAAAGTACTTGGATATTACCACAATACCCCAGCTGATAAAATTCCTATTTGGTCTATTCTATTAGGGTAAAATTGTAAACTCCAAAAATGCTTGCACCACATTCATTTGAATCTGATGTGGCACTCCCACAATTTTTCACCACTTTTTCATTTATTTTTTTTATCAATAAATTCCACAATTAGTTGCCCATTTATTAATATTAAACTGTTTTTACAATAAAAAACCATTTGAAATTATTGGTTTTGCAGCGTGATCAACCCAACCATATGGGGAATACCAAACATCTTTCTTTTCCCATGCCAATTCATTATCCTTCTCCTACTTCAAAATTCAAATTCTAATGGAACACCAAAAGCACATGCCTCCGATCCATGAAGCCTATCAGATACAATAATTTGAAGAAAACGAACATCATGAAGATCAATCCATGAAACCCTATCACCGCCGACCCTTTCTCTACCATATATACGATCGCTGTATCTATCTCCAACCCTTCTTCTTCTTCAACCTTCATTCCTTTCTCCACCGCATTATAGAAGGATTTTTTTGAGTTTTGATTTTTGAGTTTTGATTTCATCGATTTTTTTTTGTCATTTCGATACCTTTTTGATTTACCTTTTATGCATCTATGCGATGGATCGTTCATTCGTGTTTCTTTGTTATTTTAGTGCTTTATATTAGATTTCAATTGATTTTGTTTTAATGATTTCATTTGTTAAGATTCAATTTCGAAAAGTTGTCGATTTAATCCTTGATCTCAAACAATTCACATTTAGAACTTGCTCATCGAGGGATAAGTATCTCCGCAACTTTGACTTTTATTTCCTTCATGTCAACTATCACAATATAAACTACATATTACCTGTCTTAATGTCAACTGAATTTTCTGTTTTTAGGAATCAGAGCCAAAGCCTAAAGAAATTGGTGGCTTTGTTGATCAAACATTCCTTTTCAAAATCAGTTGCAAGGTTGATACATATGTGCTTTTTTTTATGCAGATCTATGTTGTTGATAGTTTGGACCGCGGGAGAATTGGGAAAGCAAAGCAAGAATTTTGTTTGATTCAAAGGTATTATAAAATTTATATGTCAGTGCTTATACACTTCGATTTCAAAATCTTGTTACACCCTTCGATTTCAAAATCTTTTGTTACACCCTTACCGATTTTAAAATACGCTTCTATAATCATTATACATTTGATGCAGACTTGAGGTTGCAAACACTTCTTCCAACCGAAAGACATCAAACAATAATTCTTCAGGCTCGAAGTTTTCATCTAAAGAAAACATCAGGTGTATGACTTAAGATATTTGTATGGATATTCGTTTAACTCTTAGATGATGCAAAATCATGTTCTCAGGGAAACATGACTCCTGTAACCAAGATTTATTACTTTGTTGTGTGTTTTTTCATTCTTCAGCTGACATATTCTTTATTATTTTTTGCATTTCCACCTACAATGCTAAGTTGTTTCCATGTGTATAATTGTTCAATTTTCTTCTTTTTCTGTGTTTCACTTAGAAGGAATTTCTTAGATAGAGAATAACATGACTATTATAGAACAACTTACAAGGAATTTCAAACAAAATTTGATAGGCATGCCATTCTTTTTCTTAGCAGACAACAAAAAATAACAAAAATACTATGAAGTGGTTTAACTAATTCTCATAAGGCAAAAGGACAACTTGAGGAAGGGGTATTCATCTTTAGCAAAATAGATACATAAATCTTGATTGTTTTGGTGATATCATGTCTTCTTCTATACATAAATGTTAGCAAAGATACTATAAAACCTCATCACACTTCTGTGTCAGGTGGATAGTTTTTTATTACAGTAAAATAGTTTCTATTTTTATTACACTTCTGTCTCGATTTGACAACAAGATTCTTGAGTGTAGCCGCTAATACTGGATCATATAGGACCAACCTGCACCAGTTCAAATTGAACTTGCAAAATTCCACATTGGTTTCAGAAGTTAGTGCTGATCTTATAACATGCTCCCAATCGACAGGGTAAGTATCTACTGCAACTTTGACTTTTATTTCCTTCATGTCAACTATCACAATATAAACTACATATTACCTGTCTTAATGTCAACTGAATTTTCTATTTTTAGGAATTAGAGCCAAAGCCTAAAGTAATTGGTGGCTTTGTTGATCAAACATTCCTTTTCAAAATCTGTTGCAAGGTTGATACATATGTGCTTTTTTTATGCAGATCTATGTTGTTGATAGTTTGGACCGCGAGAGAATTGGGAAAGCAAAGCAAGAATTTTGTTTGATTCAAAAGTATTATAAAATTTATATGTCAGTGCTTATACACTGACTGATTTCAAAATATTGCTGTTTCAAAATACTGTTGTTACACCCTTACTGATTTTAAAATACTGCTTCTATAATCTGTTATTCTGCTTCTGTTTGATGCAGACTTGAGGCTGCAAACACTTCTTCCAACCGAAAGACATCAAACAATAATTCTTCAGGCTCGAAGTTTTCATCTAAAGAAAACATCAGGTGTATGACTTAAGATATTTGTATGGATATTCGTTTAACTCTTAGATGATGCAGAATCATGTTCTCAGGGAAACATGACTCCTGTAACCAAGATTTATTACTTTGTTGTGTGTTTTTTCATTCTTCAGCTGACATATTCTTTATTATTTTTTGCATTTCCACCTACAATGCTAAGTTGTATCCCATGTGTATAATTGTTCAATTTTCTTCTATTTTTCTACAGGTTTCACTTAGAAGGAATTTCTTAGATAGAGAATATCATGACTATTATAGAACAACTTACAAGGAATTTCAAACAAAATTTGATAGGCATGCCATTCTTTTTCTTAGCAGACAACAAAAATAACAAAAATACTATGAAGTGGTTTAACTAATTCTCATAAGGCAAAAGGACAACTTGAGGAAGGGGTATTCATCTTTAGCAAAATAGATACATAAATCTTGATTGTTTTGGTGATATCATGTCTTCTTCTATACATAAATGTTAGCAAAGATACTATAAAACCTCATCACACTTCTGTGTCAGGTGGATAGTTTTTTATTACAGTAAAATAGTTTCTATTTTTTTCCATACAACTTTTATCTCCTACTATATTTGGAATGTTGATTAAGAGTGGCATGAATATGAATATTCCAAATTTCATGCTTCTCACATGCAATCATAACATGAATATGATGGTCATATATTTCCTTATATGAAAGGATAACTGATTAATAATCCGAAAACTTAAAAAGCTATATTATGTTGTGTAAACAAAATGTTACATTAAACAAATAGTATTATTTCATTTTACCTATTTTATTTTTGAATTGCCTTTATCAAATTCTCTGTGTTATTGTAGAGTTTCAAATCAACAAGAAAGTGGAGGATTTAATGGATGTTTAATTTAGGACGTTTTAAATAGGTGTGCGTGTTTAGATTATATTTTTTTTTAAAATGCTTTGGTTAGTTTTTCATTTAATGTAATCATTTATAATAGAGATTGAACAACATAAATGATAGATATTTGCTCTTGGAAAGAAAAAATCAAAAACCAAAAGAATGATTCAACATCATTTTACTTGAGGCACTTAAAAACAAGAAAAGTCTATCTATTAGAACAAATTTTTTTTTATAAACGGGGATAAGTTACAATTATTTTCATAAATGGAAAATTAAAATTTGATAAATTATAATATTATTTTCATAAATGGAAAATTAAAATTTGATAAATGATTTTATAAATTGGGATAAATTACAATTATTTTTATAAGCAGAAAATTAAAATTTGATAAACGATTTTATAAATTGGGATAAATTACAATTATTTTTATAAACGGATTTTATAAATTATATATTATGTGAATATTAACAAATTAAAGTATGAATTCAAACTTATAAATGAGTGTTTAGCATATGTAAATCCAAAGAAGCTCCATGTGATAACACAAGTTAAATATTTAGTTTATCATTATAAAAATATATGAATACAAATTATTTTATAATTATTTAGATCCTTATATGAAATCAAATATATTTTAAAATTATTTAGATTTTTATAAAAAAGTTAACAAAAGAAAACAAAATCAATTGAAATTTTGTATGGAGGTATTAATATGAAAATATGAAAAAAATTAAATCAAAACTTTACAAATATATCTTTTGAATGGAGGTATTAATATTATTTAATTTTATTATATATAGAAATTATTTTGTATGGTAACATTAATACATTTTATTTTTATGTATGATTTGATTTCAAAAATTTATGATCAATAAATTTTGAATGGAATTATAATTTAACCAATAAAATTTTCTACTGACTTCTAAATAAATTTGTGTATATTTATTGAAAGGTTACATTTATATTCTTGAAAAAATTAACGTAGTTTAAACGATGTATTGCTAACTATAAATATATTGTTAGTAAAATTAACAAAAAAATATATTGTAAATATATAAAAGGTAAAGTAAATAAGAACTCTAATATTTAAAGCATATCACAATCTTTTTAAATTAACTTTAAAATTGTAATCATGATAAAAAAAATGTTAAATTGTAGTCATGAAATTTTAATGAAAAATGATAATCATAAAAATTAATAATAAAAGGTATAAATTTATTCATACAATCCTTTTTATCATCTAATAATTGAAATATAACGAGAAGTTGTCTCTATGAGATAGCAGCCGTAGACTGTTCATTTTAATATTCATATTTTAAAAATTTATATTGCTATTGTTTTATATAATTGAAGTTAGAGAATCGAATATACGATTTATTATAAATACATATCAATACTTAAAAATTTATGTATATTATTAACTTATATTTAAACTTTACAAAAGATAATTTGGTAGACATGAAGTTAATGAATTCAAACTTTACAAAAGATAATTTGGTAGACATGTAGTGTGAATCACGACAGGAAGTTGTCATACATTTTATATTTGGAAAAAATGCTAATATCTAAAATTGGTTTAATACATTTTTACAATTAACTATTTGGATTCAATCTCATCGAGATTCACGGGTAAAATGTGAACGTATGACAACCAACTATTGACTGGTCATTTTAATATCTATTTGTTAACTATTTTTTTAATTATTGTCTTATATAATTGAAAATACGCTGTCATACTTAAAAAATATAGGAATGTTCTATTATATGACAAAATTAGTTCCATGTTATATGAATATATAAAGATATGAAAAAAATTAAATCAAAACTTTAAAAATATATCTTTTGAATGAAGGTATTAATATTATTTATTTTTAATATATATAAAAATTATTTTGAATGGTCACATTAATACGTTTTATTTTTATGCATGATTTGATTTCAAAAAATTTATGATCAATAAATTTTGAATGGAATTATAATTTAACCAATATAATTTTCTACCGACTTCTAAATATATTTGTGTATATTTTTTTGAAAGGTTACATTTATATTATTGAAAAAATTAACGTAGTTTAAACGATGTATTGTTAACTATAAATATATTGTTAATAAAATTAACAAAAAAGTATATTATAAATATATAAAAGGTAAAGTAAATAAGAACTCTAATGTTTATCTTAAATATTTAATTTATCATTCTAAAAATGTAAGAATAAATATTATTTTGTAATTATTTAGATCCTTATTTGACCTAAAATAAATTATTTCAATTTTTATAAAAAGGTTAATAAAACAAAACAAAATCATTTGAGATTTGATAATTTTTTTAACTTTATGAAATAACTAAAATATATCATAATCTTTTCAAATTAACTTTATATTTAATTTTAATTCGATACTTTAACAATATATTTTTTGAATGGAGACATTATTTTCATTTATTTTTATTATACTTATATGAAAATTATTTTGAATGGTGACATAAATATGTTTAATTTTTATGTATGATTTGATTCTATAAAATATTATGATCAATAAAATTTGAATTCTCTTTTAATATTATAGGTTTAATATTGTTTCATATTGTAGCAATATTATATACATTAGAATATATAAAGATATGAAAAAAATTAAATCAAAACTTTACAAATATATCTTTTGAATGAAGGTATTAATATTATTTAATTTTAATATATATAAAAATTATTTTGAATGGTCACATTAATACATTTTATTTTTATGCATGATTTGATTTCAAAAAATTTATGATCAATAAATTTTGAATGGAATTATAATTTAACCAATAAAATTTTCTACCGACTTCTAAGTATATTTGTGTATATTTTTTGAAAGGTTACATTTATATTCTTGAAAAAATCAACGGAGTTTAAACGATGTATTGTTAACTATAAATATATTGTTAATAAAATTAACAAAAAAGTATATTATAAATATATAAAAGGTAACGTAAATAAGAACTCTAATGTTTATCTTAAATATTTAATTTATCATTCTAAAAATGTAAGAATAAATATTATTTTGTAATTATTTAGATCCTTATTTGACCTAAAATAAATTATTTCAATTTTTATAAAAAGGTTAATAAAACAAAACAAAATCAATTGAGATTTGATAATTTTTTTAACTTTATGAAATAACTAAAATATATCATAATCTTTTCAAATTAACTTTATAATTGTAATCATGATAAAAAATATTGAATAGTAATCATGAAAATTTAATGATAAATGTTAATCATAAAAAATTATGATAAAATAAAAAAATTATTGATATAATCATTTTAATAAATTGAATAATTTATAATTGATTTTATAAAGGTGAATAAAAATCATGTATTTTAAAGAAATATTTATTTAAAGAAATATATTTTACAAAGGTGAATAAAATTCATGTATTTTAAAGAAATATTTATTTAACCAATCATTTACTCAATTATATGTATGGTAACTCTATTAAAGAGTTAATCATCTGGATTCACGCGTATTTATGAGATATCAACTGTAGAGTGTTCATTTTAATGTTAATCTTTTAAATTTGTTTTACTGTTGTTTTATATAGTTGAAGTTAGAGAATCGAATGTACGATTTATTATAAATACAGATCAATACTTATTAGTTTGTGTATATTATTAGTTTATATTAAAAACTATAAGAATGTTAACCGATTGAAAAATGAATTCAAACTTTACAAATAATGATTTAGTAGACATGTATAAATGAGAATAAACTACATATATTGAAAGTACATTCGATTTTTTTAATTATTGTCTTATATAATTGAAAATACGCTGTCATACTTAAAAAATATAGGAATATTCTATTACATGACAAAGTTAATTCCATGTTATATGAAATCTCGACCGGTGTCGCACAGGTTATTTACTAGTTGTTAATTTAAGAAGGTATTTTTAGAGTGATCAATAAATACTTTTATAAACACTTTCTAAAATTTGAGAAGTACCCTGAGTTGTGTTTCATATCAATTTGTTGTTTCATATATATATATATATATATATATATATATATATATATATATATATATATATATATATAGAGAGAGAGAGAGAGAGAGAGAGATCTAATTACACTCGAAGAGTTACACCATGAGTTACACTCGCTGAAAAACGTCATTTCGGATTAATATTTTTTAAAATCAACCGTTGGATTGTAACATATAATCATATAGATCATACCTATAAAGTTTGAGATTAATCTATAATGATTTACTATGTCATTGAACTACATCAAAATTAACGTTATATGAAAGTCCATTATAGTTTAGAGATGAGGACTGATGTCTGATAGCTGATAGTTGAGACTGATAGCTAGTAAATTAATTGAAGTGTTAGATAAAATTAGCGGTTCAACAACTTATAAATGTAAAATAACTTAAAAGATATTTAATATATAATCATTTTTTTAAAATTAAAATAAATTATAGAGAATAAATATGATTTTTGTTAAAATAAATAAAAAAGAAAGAAAAAACAATAAACTGCTAAAACAATATTTTAAATAGCGTCTGAAAAATAAACTATAAACTAGCAAAATAAGCTATAAGTTCGTGATCAAAATGATAGATTTAAATGAATTGGTAGATATATATATTATAACAGATTATATATCAAAGAATAATCAAGAATAACATGAACGATGTACCTGATAAGATTCTAGACATTGTCGATATACCTTTTAAGATTATAGAGATTATCGTCATAGAGTATGAGAGGATTACTACCCTCATTGCCATTTAGGGTTTCAGACTATGTTAATCGTTTAATGGGGTAACACTTAACTAGCTAAACGACTGAGGGCAGAGACCTCTCATTGGGCTTAACTAAATTGTTCAACCAATCACGGTCCATTAAGAGACAATAACCCAATTAAATAATTTATCAATAAATGCTTAATAATAATAGACCATAATTTATATTAATAATAATTAACAATAATTGATTATTGTTAATCCAAAATTAATTAATTAAATAATTAATCCAACATTCTCCCACTTGGATGACAATAATCAATTATTAAAATTTTATATAATTTTAATACTAGAATTGTAATTACGGTCAAAACACTTGTTCATAAAACAAAAGTAAACTTCAACATTGCAGAAATGAATCCGATAGGAAAAACAGACCATACAAACCAATGAAATACTTTTATATTAAAAAGATGAATTTAGAGAAACATATTTCATATGAGACACTACGCCAAAAATGAATTTTGGTAGCACTACATAGAAATCGCTTTTAGCAAAAAGCGTTGCTGTTGGTTGAAAAAAAAATTCGCTTAAAAAAAGCGCTTTTAAAGGGTAACTTAAGAAAACATTTTTTAAAAGCGCTACTAAAGGTTAACCTTAGAAAGCGCTTTTTAAAAGCGCTGCTAAAGCTGGCCTATTTGGACTATAATGATAGTACGATAGTTATATAAATCCATAATATTTTAAATTGCAAAATAGGATTATATGGACTATTTTTGCTCACTCAAAACTCAAGTATTATAATTAAATTAACACACGCTTGAGACATAATTAAGTTACACGCAGCGGAAAAATATGAGACTTAATTTTAACTATTATTGAAGATATAACACAAATAGTCATAAACTTTTATTACTATCATAAGACTATAATATCTTCAATATAAGTCTCCATAAAATAATATTACATTAAATAAATAATATTTGTTTCTCATTTATAATATAATTGACATGCAAAATTCTCAAACTTGATGGATAATAATTAGTTGAATTATTAACTCAAGAATTTAATATATATATATATATATATATATATATATATATATATATATATATATATATATATATATATATATATATTCAACTATTTTATCTATCACACAATTATCATGTTAAGTAACGTCATACCGATAGGGTATGTCCACCTCTTACATAATACTTAGAGAATTGAAACTCATTTAAAATTATTAAAAATAAATTATTGAATTTCATAAAGGTGTTACATGTCCCTAAAAACATAATTTCTTATTTCTCAAATAATAATTTCAACAATTTTAAATAAGAAGTATAAGAATGTACAAATATTATATCACAAAATTCTAATACCGATAAAATACTCGGACAATAATTTACATAATCATAACTCTCAAGTACATTGAACAACACAAATTATATTAATAATAATATACCGATAGGGTATAACTACTATTAATATAATATTAAATAAAATTAAAATAATATAATTATTTTACTAAGCAAAATTTGCATAATTAATGACCAAATTATACTAACAATAACGTACCGATAGGGTATCGGTATAACTATTATCAATACAATATTAAATATAATTAAAATATATTTAATTATTTTTACTAAACAAAATAATTTTATTTAATAGAACTCTCAAAATAATTTTATTTAAAATACTCCAAAAATACAATTTATTTTAAATGGAGTTTATTAACAATAAATCTATAAAAGATTAAAGTGTTCTAAATTTCAAAAATTATTCTAATTAATAGTTTTATTTTATATATAATTGCACATTTTACATTTTCATAAAAGAATTATACAATATTTAAATAAATATATCCTTATATACAATTATATAATATAAGTCACATAGTTTAAAAATTAATTAAATTATACTAACCTCATACGATGTGACATGCATCATTATTCTTGAGTCGCTAAATTTTGATGACTTTAGGTTATCATCATATTATCCCAAATAATTCATAAGTCAATAGCAAACTGTTCTGGAGTGGCCCAACATCTGGTCCACTACTATTAAGGCCCAATCCAATGGCCATAAGGACCCGAAGGCCCATCTTCCCATTACTGCTAGGGAAGTCCTCACGTGCGTGTTAGGGCCATGTGACCAACGGTTACTTAATCGTCGTCATGCCCTCCGAGAATAACGGGTCAACCTTTCTTTGCATCTCGAAGCGGAAAACCAGGGAGGAGCCCACGTACTGGACTCCTTAGACACGTAGCCCTGGTAGTCCCTTAGAGGACTTGGTTAAGAAACCCACTAACTGGACCTTGACCAAGCACTGTGGGTTATAAATACCCTCTCATTCGAGAGGATCAGGTATTCTCTTCTATTCATTCTCTTTACTTGCTCTCTCCTCTTTCCCTCTCTTACTTTGGCATCAGAGTATCTTGCAGGTACCCCCTCATCTTTCTCCAACCGCAACAACTTAGGCCATCGACGATCCTTCTAATCAGGTAGAATTAGTGGCGCCGTTTGTGGGAATTCTTGTTTCCCCGTCTTTTTCATTCTAAGGACCAAAACACAAAATCCTGTCGTCATGGCCGACCCAACTGGTAATGCTAATGAGAACATTCTCTTCGCCGACCTGGCCAATGCCAACAATAACAAAATCCCCAAATCTGACCCTAAGGACGAGCGCACAGCTTCCTCCTCGACAGGCTCTCACTGGGGCGACGCATACCATCAACACATCCTTGAACCTACTATTTTTCAAGAAATTCAACCGCCCTCCAACGCAGATCTTACCTTCGTCGCCCTCTTCGCAACCATCAACTAGACCAACCGCATGCTGTTCACCCAGGGGGAGTGACTTAACATGCTGGAAAGCTCCCGCCGCTCACCGAGGAGGCACTGAAGACCAGATTCGTGGTCTCCTTCCCCGACAAGGCACTGCTCTCGGACTCCTCCGCGAAGGACCAAAAGAGAGGACTCTCCTAGCCCTACACGTTGATATAAAGGGAGAGGACGTGTCCCCGAGAGAAATCAACCTGAAAACCCGCAAAGAAGTGAGCCCTCTCCCCTCCATGCAAAGAACGATGAACGGAGGAATTAAAGAGGAACAAGACTCACGGTTGCAGAAACCCTCGACCAGAGGATCCTCCCCAGAAGCATCACCGCTAGGATCATGGAGGTTCCCATCCCTAGGGGAATGGAGAAACCTCCCCAATTGACCAGCTATGATGGAGTGGACGACCCCATCGACCATATCGACGGGTTTGAAGTAATTCTTCAATACCTCAACGTCGGGGGTCCCATCAAGTGCAGGTTGTTCCCCACCATGTTGAGAAAAACAACCATGGGTTGGTACAAAAGCTTGTCCCTGGGTCTATCCACTCCTAAAGGACCTGAAGACCCAGTTCACCAGCACCTTCACTGCCTCTCGCAGGCACCCAAAGACTGAAGCCTCTCTAGAGGCCATTATACAAAGAAGCGACGAAACTCTCAGAGAGTACATCGATCGATTCAACAGGGAGGCCATCTAGGTCCCTTGTGATGATCATATGAAGAGGTATTTGCTCAAGAGCGGACTCCTCCCCGACACAGACTTCAGAAAAGCGGTCAGAATCGAGCCCCTGTAACCTTCGACGCCCTCCTCGACAAAGTCCGTGCGTACATTATGTACGAAGAGAAGGAGGTAGCAAATTGCGCTCGAGAGTCGAGGAACCGCGAATCAACTAGTTCCGCTCGACATATCGACGCCAGACAACAAGAAGACGAATCTTCCCGACGCTCCGGGGAAAATCAGAGGGAGGAGAAGCTTCGGGAGGCCCGCGAGCATCACGGTCCTGTCAGGCGCTTTACAAAATACACCCCGCTGACGACCTTCCGTGAGCGGATATTGGCCGAATGCCCGACCTCAGAATTCAAAGACGGTGATGTTAGACGCCCAAAGCCTATACCCCCTAAGCCGGGGGCCGACCGGTCGAAGTACTACCAGTACCACTGGAGCCACAATCATCTCACCGAGGATTGTGTCCATCTCAAGGACGCAATTGAAACGCTGATCAAGGACAAAAGACTCGAGAAGTATAAAAGACCCGAGACATCTTGAGAATCTAAAGAAGTCAAAGAGGTCGACGACGAGACCAAGGCGCAAGGGGATATCGGCCCCTTCCAGATCTCCTACTCGGTGACCAGACCCGAGGACTTCAAATTCCTGGAGACCATGGATGAAGACCTTCCCATATTCACTCACAACAGGTGGGAAAGGTTCCCTGTGACCATGGTCATATCCGGCGGGGGACATCAAGTTCTCAATCAACTCTGCCAAAAGGAAGTTCGATGAGTTGATCGAAAAATCCCCAATCAACAAAGTCTCCCTTGAACAATTCCGAGGAAGGTCGGAACCAATCACGTTCTACCTCGAGGAACTTCCTAGCGGAGCACCGAACTCCCACATCCCTCTCCTCGTCAAGGCAAACATGGAGAATTTTGAAGTGCATTGGATTCTGATTGATGAAGGAAGTTCCGTGGACGTGATGTACACTCACCTCTTCCGCATCCTCGAAATTGACGAATTCCACCTATCACCATACGTGGGATCCGACCTACAGGGATTCAACGGTTCGACCTCTAGGCTTTGGGGCTATATCAAGTTGTTCGTCACCTTTGGCGAAGGTGTCTCCTCTCGGCAGGTCAAATGCGCTTCTTGGTGGTAGACTGACACTCGCTGTACAACGTGATCCTAGGCAGAAGCACCCTAGCCGAACTCACCGTCCTCCCCTCGATGGTCCACCTCAAAATGAAGTTCTACACCAAGAGAGGATGTGTGGCTACCATCTACAGGGACATTAAAGAGTCCAGACGGTGCCACAACGCCGCGACCAGAGGACAAACCCTAATGGACCCGAGACCCCAACAAGACGACGTGAGGGACATACTAGATAATCCCTACATTGAGCCCCCTGGAACGAAGAACCACAAGGCCTCAAGATGGACTCAATCTACCTCGACACCAGATTCGTCAAGGAAGAGGTCGAAGGTAAGAGCGACGACCAAGATCCCCTTCTCCCGATCCTAGACGGCGAGTTCGAACTCATTCCTCTTGGCGTGGACCCCGGAAAATGTGTGAAGATTGGAGCAGGGCTCCACGACTTGGCCAGGAAGAAGCTCAAAGCCTGCCTCAGAGACATCGCAGACCTATTCGCTTGGAGTGCCACAGAGATGCCCGGACTCGACCCTGAGGCCGTCTGTCATCAGCTAGCAATAGATCCGGCCGCTAAGGCCGTAGTACAACATAGGCGTAGACAGTCTCCCGAAAAAGCGGAGGCTGCTGAAAAAGTTGTAAAAGACCTCCTAGAGGCAAATTTTATTTTTGAGGCCAAGTATTCAACTTGGATCTCCAATGTTGTACTCGTTAAAAAATCTAATGGAAAATGGAGGATGTGTGTTGACTATACTGATCTTAACCGGGCATGTCCCAATGCTTTTCCTTTGCCTAACATAGATATGCTGGTTGACTACTCGGTCAACTATAAACTCTTGCCTTTTATGGATGCATATTCAGGTTACAATCAAATTCCGATGACGATGAGCGACAAATGCTGCACGGCTTTCATGACGGCCTTAGACAACTATTACTACAACGTAATGCCTTTCGGGCTAAAGAACGCAGGCGCCACTTGCCAAAGGATGATGAACAAAGTCTTCTGTGCCATTTCGCGCGCAGAAACCGATCACGCTGCACATTTAAAGAAAGTGTTCAACCAGGCTCGGCGATGTCGCATGTGGTTCAATCTGGAGAAATGTACTTTCGGAGTCAACGCAGGCAAGTTCCTAGGGTTCTATCTTACGGAACACGAAATCGAGGCCAAGCCATACAAGTGTCGGGCGTTCTCTAAATTACCCACGCCAGATCCAAGAAATAAATCCAAAACTTGAACGACATGTTCACGCTGCTCTCCCGCTTCGTCTCCAAATACGCCCAACATGCACTCCCTTTTTTCAAACTTCTGCGGAAAGGTACGGACTTTGAATGTAACGAAGAATGCGAATAAGCTCTCCTCAATCTCAAGCGGGCCCTCTCTCAACCACCGTATTATCACGACCACAAAGCGAGGAACCTCTATTCCTATATCTTGCCATCTCAAACAAAGTCGTAAGCACGATTCTCATCCGTGAAACAAAAGAAGGGCCGAAGCCCGTCTACATCACGAGCAAAGCGCTGCAGGGACCCGAAACCAGATATCAACAGATCGAAAAGGTAGCCTTAGCCCTCGTCATTACGGTGAGGAGACTTCGATATTACTTCATGGTCCATACCATTATCGTAAGGGCCGAGCAACCTATAAAGAAACTCCTAGGACGACCAGACATGGTCGGACGCATGCTTAAATGGTCCCTCGAACTCTCAGAATTCGACATCCAATACGAGGGTTGGAAAGCTCTAAGAGCCTAAGCATTAGCCGATTTCGTCATTGAAATGACCGCCCATGAATTGTCTCTGAGCGGAGACAAAAGGTGGACTATTTTCGTCGATGGAGCTTCGAACTCGACGGGAAGTGGTGCAGGCATCCTCCTCGAAAACGAGGAGGGGGTCGTCATCGAGCACATAAAATAACAAAGTATGTCGAGCATATGAAATGGAAAAGTATGGCGAGCATATGAAATAAAAAAACATGTCGAGCATATGAAATAATAAAGCGTGTCGAGCATATGAAATAAAAACAAATATCAACAATTCGACCATCTAGGCCGACAAAATATTACAGAACGGGCTCGCAAGCCCAAACAAAATGTACATGGACTTAGCCCAATAAATTCCAAACAAGTCAAAATAACACGACACGCAGGCCAGAAATAACAAGGACACGCATGTCCAATAAAACGCCAAAGACAAAATTCTAGACCTCGGGGGGAGGCTTGCTCTTCCCATCAACCACTCGGTGGAAAGGACCAATCCCCACGGTCACTAGATCGACCCCGTCGTTGACCAATTGCATTTGGAGGACGGCTTGGTCAAAACCAAAAGCGAGCGCCTCCATAGTGTCATCTTCAAGCACCCTAATCATGCCGACCAGATCCATCCTTGAAGAGAGAGTCTGCTCGTCGAAAGATTCCTCCTCAGCTGGGGCCACCAGCTCCTCGAGCTCCTTCACACGGGCAGTCAACTACTTGTTCTCTACTATCAACGGGTTCACTCGTAACCTCAACTCGTTCAGCTCCTTAGCCAGTTGAACATGCCTATCGTGCTGCCCCCGAAGATTCATAAGTTCATTGTGGTATTCACTGTTCTGGGTCTCTAACTCATATATCCTGCCATGATCCTGGTCGAGAGTAGCTTTGGAGGAGGCGACATCATTGTTCAACGTCAACACAGTCTCAAGAACCCTCATAACAACAATAATATAGGTGTTGAGGTCTTGCTTCCGAGTCTTCCCATAGCAAGGGGGCAACACGAAGATCTCCCCGGAAGTAGTCGACGTCCCCGAAACACCTTGCTCCGAATGCTACCCCGTCTCCGCTTCGTGGATTGCTCGGGAGAAGACACGTGGGAAAGAGTAGATCTGCCCGCTTAGCCGTCTTTCCTCGCCTGCTCCTACAATTCAGCAACACGATCTTTAGCGGGACCTCGGGCGGCCTTTGGCTCCAGCTTCAACATGCGTTCCTGGAGAGAAGCCATCAGGGCTGCAAAATCAAGACAAGCAAGGTTAGACAAACATCAGTAAAATAAAACGTCGCGGGGACCTGCGAAGAAGTTACCTAGAAGTGCCAACGCATCCCTGTCTGATGGGCAGTCGAGAAGGGCTTTTGTGTTTATTAATAGACTGACTATTTCAATCTCCCGACAGGAATCCAGGAGGACATTCCCCTCCCTATCCACACAAATAGTCGGGGTCAAGCTTTTGACATAGTTTGCCAACTTCTCGTACGAGAGCTGGTCTTGCACATCTAATTGTTCGTGCTTCACAGAATAAAAATACGCTCCCCGGTTGTAATGTTTCCTCTCCCACTTTAGTGGAAACTACGCGGTTAGCCACTCGACCCGGTCGCCTTGCTCGTAAACTTCCACGGACCGAGTGTACAACGTGTCTTCGGCTTCCCTAGTAAGAGGCTTCACAACGTAGAACCTCCCTTTAAAGTCACGGACATACTCCAGATAGGGGCGAAACAACTTCCTTGAATGCTTGAACGTCACCTAGGCTTGGAGGCCGTCGACCGTCTATCGTTGGAGGTGAAAGATCCAGAAGAAGAGCGGTAGTGTGACCCCGATATCAAGGTAACGACAAACCAGTTCTAACACACGTATGAAGGCCAGCGTATTCGCATGAAGTTGTGAAGGGGTCAGATCTAACCACGTAAACACTCCAGTTTGGAAACTTGTAAAGGGCATGCGCATACCCGCTTCCCGAAAAGCAAATTCATACATAGGGAGGCGATTCCTCGCGTAGGCGGAACAGATCCTCCTTGTTTCACCAGGGATTTGGACGACCTATGAAGGATTCATTCCCTTGTCCAAGTCCTCGATCACATTGAAAGCCGAGGAAGAATCAGCGGTAAACTCAGACTTGATATTTCGCGGTTCGTTTGCAACCCATGATAGATCAGCGGCACGACGAATACATCGCTGAGTGCTCGGGCCTTCTCTGTCTGTATCCTTGATTGGTTGAGCCATGGTACCTGAAAAGCAGCGAAAGAACAAGTGAATTCGACATAATCAAATCCACCCTTCAACCGCTAGTCAAGTGAAAGGGCGAGATGCTCGGCGTAACAAACGCCACACAAGATTGCACGTGACTCAACCTTCCCTTGCGTCTCGGAGCGGCAAAACAGGGAGGTGCCCACGTACTGGACTCCTTACACACGTAGCCCTGACAGTCCCTTAGCAAGCTTGGTTAAGCAACCCACTAACTAGACCTTGGCCCAACGCTGGGGGTTATAAATACCCTCTCATTCGAGAGGGTCAGGTATTCTCTTCTATTCATTCTCTTTACTTGCTCTTTCTTGTTGCCCTTTCTTACTTTGACATCAGAGTGTCTTGCAGGAGTCCCCATCTTTCCCCAACCGCAGAAGCTTGGATCATCGACGATCCTTCTGATCAGGTACGATCACAAACCATTATAACAAATAAAATATTATAAAATAACACATTGCAATGATGATATACTTTTCAATTGTTTTCGGATTACTCAAAATGACAAGGCAATGTATAATTTAATAATGATTTTAAATTCAAAAATATAAAAATATTTAGTGTCTAAATCAATAAAATTGAGTCTAAAATAAATTAAAAATGTAACACTTTATTAAAATAATTAAGAATAGTGTTACTATCAAAATAAATTTTATACCAAATATTTTATACTAAAATATTGAGAATATATTATGTAAAATAGTACACAATTCTAAATTTAATTAATATAGAATATTTACATAAATTTCAAAAAGAAATCTTCAATCCATAAATTAAGAATTTAATATTAAAACAATCAAATATTCTTGTACTGATTATAAATTTTTTTATGATCATGAATGAAATTATAATTTCATTCTATAAATAAAATAAAATATTAAATAATCTTATTATAGAATCAAAACAGATTAATTTCTATAATGACACATCAAATCAAATCAATATAATCTCATATAATATATATTAGTTTATTTTGAAATCTCATTGCACAAAATTTTGCATCTAAAGTGGGTGTACGATTACAAATACATTCAATTTAAATTTTTTAATGTATGTTAATAATATTGATTCCCTGACAAAAATTGTTTTTGAACCACAATTTAATAATAGAGACTTAAATTAGAATTAAGAGTTCAACTATATGTACAAAAAAAAACGACACCATAAAAAAAGTTATTGGTTTTAAAGACTTCATCCATCATCACATGTATTATATACTAAGAAAGACTTGATCTTTTAAAGGAGATAATATGTAAAATCATGTAATCGTACTAATTATTCTTGTCCCTTCAAAATTAAAAAAATGTTTTATAAACGGTATTTGGTTTAGTCAAACTAAACTTTTAAGGAATTCAAGAATGACACTTAAATTTTGGTAGTGTTCTTGATGTATTAATCCATTAAAATTAGGATTTATCTAAAACTATTAATAGCTATAATATGTATCCAATCAAGGCTCTGATACAAATCGATAAATTTAAATGAATCGACAGATATAAATGATAACATATTATATATCAAAGAGTAATCAAGAATAATATGAACGATGTACCTGATAAGATTCTAGAGATTACCGATATACCTTTTAAGATTATAGAGATTGTCGTCATAGAATATGAGAGGATTATTACCCTCATTGCTATTTAGGGTTTCAGACTATGTTAATCGTTTAATGGAGTAACACTTAAATAGCTAAATGGATGAGGGCAGAGAACTCTCATTGGACTTAAATAAATGGTTCAACCTATCACGGTCCATTCAGAGACAATAACCCAATTAAATAATTCATCAATAAATGTTTAATAACAATAGACTATAATTATATTAATAATAATTAACAATAATTGATTATTATTAGTCCAAAATTGATTAATTAAATAATTAATCCAACACAAAAGACTGTTATCAAACAAATCAAAAATATTATATGAACTTATAAATTATAAACTATAAGACATAAGCTCATAGATCAATATTATCAAAGAGACCCTTAGCGATGTGTAGAGAGTGAAAAATATTATTAACTTACCAAATTTCTCAAACACACTAAAATCTAGTCATAAAAAGAACTCTCCTATAACATATCATTAATAGAGAAAATGTAAGACTTTCTTGTAAAAGTATGAAAATTGCACAAAAAGGTCCATTGAGTGTGCTAATTTATTCACGGGTATTTTTGATGAACAATGCTGATTTTGATTAGCTCGTGACATTAATTCGAAAAATCTTGAGAATAATATATATAAATTGAATGTATGAGAAAGTGTGTTCTTGAATTGAATGTGCACGTTTGGACAAATACAAAATGACAACTAGAATTGAAGAATAGTTTGGATAAAAGTTATGGATGAAAATTGCAATAAATGACATTAAAATAAGAATGTTTCATTTATGGAAACATAAAGACAACGAATAAAGGGACGCAGACTCGTACTTGTTTCTCATAAATTGTTTTGCTCTTTGGCTCGGATACTCAAATTCTGTAGAGAAATGTATGAATTTTGCGACATAGAATACAATGTATGTGTCTTCTATTTATACTACTCTAAAGATAATCGTCAAAATCAATTAATTCCTAAAAGATAGGACACGATTCCCACAACTTGAATATCCGTGTTCTAACTTGCTTCTCCGCCTCTTTAGAGAACTAGACGTCATGCTAATAACTGTCTTTCAAAGTGCTTTGAACTTCTCAAACATCTTCAAGCCTATCTGATCCCAATAGGGTTTGTCAAAGCACTTCCTTGCTTACCTAATATTTGAACTTATAAAATTATTCTAAGTTCTGGACAACTAGTGACCCTATCGAATTTGACCATTTTGTCGAAATCCTATTTTTGAAATTTATGACATATTTAGAGGAGATAATGATCTTAACCTTATGGATCTGCTCTTTAGATTCTTCCAAACCAAATTTACCATGCTCCGTTGAACGCTTTTGAATCGACGCGTTTGATAAGTTGAAATCCCTCATGTGAGATTCTTCAACACTTACCATTTTGAACGGAATTAGTTAGTCTTATTTTTGACTTTCAAACCTTATTTATTGACTTTTTCCAGTTAGAATTTCTAGAGTAACACATGGACAAATGAGAATCATGAAACCCATCAAATCCAACAAAAACTACTCTACATTAAAAATTAGACACTAGTTATTTGTATTAATTTATACAAAGAAAAGCAAACACAATATTTGTTGGAACATGTCCATGTTCCAATATATTGAATTTAAAATTATTTTAAGTTCAACATTGTTAAAATGATTTTTTTGGTTGAAAAAATCCCTTAGTCCCACATTGCTTATGTGAGAAATTTTATCTAGTTTACTTCACTATATAAGGAGTGCACATGTTTCATTCCAAATTACACAAAAAACTATTCTATTAGTTTTTCCTGCCTCAGTCTCATAACTCTACGTCTCTCGAATTGTCGAAGCGCCAACTTCTCCCACTTTCTTCTTACTCGTTGAATTTTTCGAGTATTTTCTTGAATTCTCTTTAGAGAATTATGTTAATTTCTCCTCACTTGAGTTGAGAAATTTTCAAGTATTAATTTTAGGATTCTCTTTGGATAATTATTTGGATTTTTCTTTATTGGAGAAATTATTATGAGTGGTCAAATGACCATTCTTATATTCTCTTTGGAGAATTATTTGAGTTTCTCTTCGATTGAGAAATTACTACGACTGGTCTTTGTACTAGATTCTACGAATGGTATTGATACCATATTTTAATGGTCTTGTACCATCAGAGGATGTATTTCTAGACCGATTATCTATCGTGCATATAGTAATTGTACAATATAGAACTGTGCTATTTTATCCTGGAGGCGGAGCGGTAGTTCGACTGCTTTGCATAAATTTGGGCAGTGCCGCGAAACGTCTTAAAGAGAGCGACCTAGTCCACGACTAAACCCGATAATTTCTTCGGTGGGAAATTTTTCAAAACCATGAAACAAAATTTTTAAGACATTTTAAACTGCCATGGCTACTGGAGAAATATCGGTACTTCCAAAATTGTCTCGGACAAACCGTTCAAGTTTGAAGGAGTGCATATCAAATGTTGGCAACAAAAGTGAGGTTTTCTTAAACCATAAAGAATGTTGTCAATATTTTGATCGATGACATTCCTACTGTTCCATTTGGTTCAATTTCAATGAATTTGAATTTACAACATAGATTAAAGTGAATGATTTACAACTAAGGGAAGAAATCTCCTTATAGAAAGAGAATGATTATAACATTCTGAATGGAATAGCAAATTATCTGTATGATTATTGTAGTAATTGTGATACTCTAAAACATGTTTATTTGGATATGAAAAACTAGTATTGAAGAAGCTGTAGAACTGGTGAATGATGTTAACCGCTACTTCAAGAATCAAATGGCAAAGATGAAAGGTCGATGGAGGCTCAATGTTACGAACTTCAAAAGATTGCTGATAATATCATCGCAAAAGGTATGTGTTTAGATGCACAATTTCAAATTGCTTATATTATTGAAAAACTACCCAATAGTTTGAATGTTTTAAAAACTTTGCTTCGCTACTAAACAAAAGGAATTTTTATTGAGAATCTTAGAGACAATATAAAAAAGAAAAAGTATTGGTTGTTTCAAACAACAAAAAGAAATTCAGTGTAGTTTTGAAGTCATTTGGAAAATTATTAAAGAATCAAAATTGCAATATTGTGAACCGAATTAAGAATGAGAACCCTTATATGGACCTAATTGCTCTAACTAGGCAATAATCACCACCTTAAAGAAATGATGTTGGTTTTGCCTCTGTTTTAACTATGAAAATCAAGTCATATATGACTAAGAAATGTAGAAGTGAGGTTGAACTTGATGCTTCCCCTAATGCACATGTCAACTTGACTAAGGGGCAATTTATTGCTATGGTCATTGAAATCAATATGGTTGATGGATCAGATGGTTGGTGGATAGACACTAGTATCTTTGCTGTGTTTGTTATGATCGTGTTATGTTTAAAATGTACATGAATACTAAATATAAGAAAGTGTTATTGGAAGATGTCCACACCACTAATGTTGCTGGAATTGGAGACATGGAGTTGAGTTTCACCTCCAGAAAGACTTTAATCTCGAAGGACGTCATGCATATTCATGTGATTAGGAAGAATTGTGTTTCTAGTTTTCTTTTAAGGAAGGGTTTAGTCAGTATATTATGGGAGGTTTGTATACTATTGCGAAGAATGATATTTTTGTGAGTGAAATTGATATATTTAAGTTGTATGTAATTGAAATAGAGAATCAATTTGGTATAAGATCAAGAGACTTCGTAATGATAGGGGAACTGGATATGATTCTGGTCTATTTAATGATTTTTATATTCAACATGGAATTATACGAAACGAATGCTCCATATTCTCCTTAAATGAATGGTAAAGCATAAAGAAAGAATAGAACTCTTATTGAACTTGTTGTTGCAATTATGATGAACTCTGGTGCTGCACCTCACTGGTGGGGGGAAATTTTATTGATTGTTTGCTATGTCCTGAATAGAGTCCCCAAGTCAAAAAGTAATATCTCTTCTTAGGAGATATTAAAGAAAAGACAACCAAATTTTCTTATTTGAGAACTTGAGACTGTCTGGCTTATGTTAAAATTCTGGATCCAAAACGAGTTAAACTCGCTAGTAGAGCATATGAATCTGTTCATTGTATATGCAACAAACAGTAAAGTATATAGGTTTTATGACCTAAATGCAAAAGTGATCATAGAATCAAATGATGTTGAATTCATGAAGACAAATTTACTTTCAAATTGAGAAATAGTGGGGGAACACAATCGAATCACATTCCTGTGATAAGAAGCACAGAAAGCAACGATGATGCAGTAACAGAACTTCGACGAAGTAAACAAGTAAGAGTTGCTAAAGACTATGGATCCAATTATGTGGCTTATAATGTAGAAGAAGATCCTAAGAATCTTCAAGAAGCCTTGTCATCTCTGGATGTTGATTTATGGCAAGAAGTTATCAATGATGAGATATAATCTCTAGAATCTAACAATACCTGGTACTTAGTAGACTTGCCTCCTGGTTGCAAACCAATCGGTTCTAAATGGGTTTTGAAAAAGAAACTAAAACTTGATGGAAGTATTTATAAATACAAGGCTCGTCTTGTTGCCAAGGATTTTAGACAAAGAGAAAATATAGATTTCTTCGACACTTTTTCTCCTGTCACTAGAATTACATCCATTAGGGTACTTATTTCAACAAATACTATTTATAACCTAACAGTACACCAAATGGATGTTAAAATAGTTTTTTTTATATGGTGACTTAGAAGAAGAAATCTATATGGAACAACCAGAAGGGTTTGTGATCAATGGACAAGAAAATAAGGTCTGTAAGTTAGACAAGTCTTTGTATGGACTAAAACAAGCACCTAAGCAATGGTATGATAAGTTTGATAACTTAATAATATCAAATGGGTATAAATTGAATGAAAGTGACAAATGCGTTTATTATAAATCTGAGAATCGCATATGCACTATCATATGTCTATATGTAGATGATCTACTCATATTTGGGTCAAACATTCAGACCATTAATGATGTGAAATCACTGTTGTGCAACAACTTTGATATGAAAGACCTCAAAGGAGCAAGTGTGATTCTTGGTATCAAGATCACGAGATCTGAGCAAGGAATTTCTTTAGATCAATCACACTACGTGGAAAAGATCTTACAGAAATATAATTACTTTTATTGTAAACCAACAAGCACATCATATGATCCAAGCATGAAACTGTTTAAGAACACTGGTGAAAGTGTTAGACAGACAGAATATGCAAGCATCATTGACAGTCTTAGATATGCCACTGATTGTACGAGACCAAACATTGCATATGATGTAGGATTGTTGTGCAGGTTTACGAGTAGACCGAGTAATGAGCATTGGCAAGCTATTGAGCGAGATATTTTAAAAAGACAATAAACCTCGGTTTGCATTATCAGATATTTCCTGTTGTACTTAAAGGATACCGTGATGTAGATTGGAATACCTTATCAGATGATTCTAAAGAAACTAGTGGCTATGTATTCAACATAGCTGGAGGAGTTGTATCTTGGAAATCAAAGAAACATACATTCTGGCTCAGTCCACGATGGAGTCTGAAATGATAGCATTAGCAAGTGCTAGTGAAGAAGCCCAGTCCCCTTATGGGAAAAACCTATGCCAACTGTTTTGATCCACTTCGATAGTACCGTAGTTATTACAAAAATTGAGAACTATTATTATAACGGTAAAAGACCTCAAATTAGAAGAAAGCACAACACCGTTAGAGACTGTATCTCTAAAGGGGCTGTAAGAGTGGATCATGTACGCACTGATGAAAATTTAACAGATCCTTTGACGAAAGGGTTAGCTAGAGAGAAAGTCTATAATACGTCATATAAGATGGGACTAATGCCTATAGGTATATGAGTTGATCATGATGGTAACCCAACCTAAATGATTAGAGATCCCAAGAAATAGGTTCAATGGGTAATAGCAAGTTGTGAGTAATATGAGGTGAACATACTAATGTGAATACGAGAAGCATGAATCCTGAAGTGATAAGAGGATGAGATGATAGAAACATTTAATGATATCTATACTCTGTATGAGGGAGTACCTAGGCTACATGAGTACTCTTGATAGACTCACCTATGTGATTGTGGAACTTAGGTCGGCTCCTATAGAATTTCAAGGCAGAATTCCTAGAGCCTTCACTAAACTGGGATACACGTGCAGGGCCATTAAAGCACGGGCTATTAGAGTACACCTTAAGAAAAGGTTGTGTGCGGGTTTGATGTCTGAGATAGAGTTCAAGACATTTGTGTCACTCTTGTTGAATCAGACTCCTACTTGCTACACAAAGGTTCAAGTCGTAGACACCTTTGTTTATGCATAATCTTAGAAACGTTTGACGTTACTTCTAAAATCACTTTTTTAAATTCAAGTGGGGATTGTTGGAACATGTTCATGTTCCAATATATTGAATTTAAAATTATTTTAAGCCCACATTGTTAAAATGATTTTTGTGGTTGAAAAAATTCCTTAGTCCCACATTTCTTATGTGAGAAATTTTAACTAGTTTACTTCACTATATAAGGAGTGCACATGTTTCATTCCAAATTACACCAAAAACTATTCTATTAGTTTTTCCTTCCCCACTCTCATAACTCTGTGTCTCTCGAATTATCGAAGGGCCAACTTCTCCCACTTTCTTCCTACTCGTTGAATTTTCCGAGTATTTTATTGAATTCTCTTTAGAGAATTATGTTAATTTCTCCTCATTTGAGTTGAGAAATTTTCAAGTATTAATTTTTGGATTCTCTTTGGAGAATTATTTGGATTTTTCTTTATTGGAGAAATTATTATGAGTGGTCAAATGACCATTATTATATTCTCTTTGGAGAATTATTTGAGTTTCTCTTCGATTGTGAAATTATTACGACTGGTCTTTGTACTAGATTCTACGACTGATATTGATACCATATTTTGAATGGTCTTGAACCATCAGAGGGTGTATTTCTAGACTGATTATCTATCATGCATATAGTAATCGTACAGTATAAAACTGTGTTGTCTTATCTTGGAGGCGGCGCGGTAGTTCGACTGCTTTTGCATAAATTTGAGCAGTGCCGTGAAACGTCTTAAAGAGAGTGACCTAGTCCGCGACTCAACCTGATAATTTCTTCGGTGAGAAATTTTTCAAAACCGTGTAACAACAGTATTTGATCCATTTCTGACCATATTTGGCAAACCAGTATGCATCTGTGCTACCATGTCCTGATGTCCATCCTTCATCTTCATAGGGAGAAGCCCTTTTGCTCTTAAGACGACTATCTAAAGTATTTCAATAAGCTGCTTCCATGGCTGTCTGTCTTTGATCACTTATGTATAATGTGGATTCATCTAAGACATGGTATGGTATCCACTTTTAAGACAAACTCTAAGGTAAATCTTGCTCGAAAATTGATCATTTCTTCTATCACCTTCTAAGACTCCAAAACCAAATTTCTCGTGGTTAAACCAAAGAGAATCTACCGGTCTATGGTAAATTTGTTAGATGAAGTGAAAGTGTTGTTATATATTACACTCTTTCCGTTTTAAATTGTGCTTTAAGATTTTTCCACCCAAATTATTAAATATAATAATGTTATTAGACATTATACTTTACAAAATTAACTTTATTAATATATTAAAAATAGTGTAGAGAGTAAAAGGTAAATGACAATTAGAAAAATAGTAATTATTATTAATTACATTGAAAAGCGAAAATAACAATCACTTTAAAATAATATTTATTTATTAAAACGGAGTATTATTTATGAGAAAAACTTGCATGCATATGAACATAAATATAGATTGTTACGAACAACCAATAAAAAATAGAAAAATATTATGATTTAATTTATGAAGAAGAGAGAATATTATGATTTTAATTTTTAATTAATTAAAAAAATATGATTAATTATTTGTAACACCAAATGTTATGTTTATTTGCACCTAAATTTTTTCCATTATTTATAATAGTATAACTGTCAAAAGAAATTCTAATAAAATTCTAATTAATTTAATTCATTATCACATAACTTGATAAACATTTAAAATGATCCTAATGGAACATTTCATCTATTAAGTGACTTTCATTTCACATATGTTAATTTTACATTACACTGACAAAAAGAATATACTATTAAAATTCAAGATACAAGACACTCTTCAAGAAGAAAAACATAAAGTAATTATAGATAGTCAAAATCAGAACAACACCAAAATAAATATATATTTTGCATTGATCTAAGGTTTGGATTCAGAACTCTATCATTTGTTGTTCTTAGGTGGATGATGCCTTGGTGGATGATAGTCAGTAGTAAAAGCAACAAAACCGCCATCAACTTCATGAGACAAATTATGTGTTCTTAAACTTCTCTTTCCATGAAAACTTTGTTTCTTTGAGTCTATTGCAGTTGTGCTTTTCTCCTCATTGTTGTTTGCAGTGGCAACACTAGCCTATTCAAGAAATCACATATGTACTAGTTAATAACAATATATTCCATGAAAGTTTTTTAAAACTAAGAAGAAATTAAAAGTTTTTTTTTTTTTTTTTAATTTAGTTAGAAAAACAAGCTAATAAAAAAAATATTTTTAAATATTATTATACTATAAATTTTGATTTTCTTATGAATTTTATTGCTTTGCGATAGTTGGATTGGGAACTAATATTCATATTTAAACATAAATTTTAATATTTATTTTAAAAATTTGTATGTAAATTAAAATTTCAACGATTCGATCTCGATCTAAAGGCCTATGATACATTGAATAAGTCAAAATAAGTACGAAAGGACTCATGGTTGTTTCTAATAATTATGAATATTATTTTAAGAAATAATATTAAAAGAATTGTTTAATGAATAATTAAATCTTAAGAATTAATTAAAGTTTTTTTAATTTCAAAAGTTTAAAAATAAAAACAAATTCAATAACTGGTACTGGAGTTTCTATAAAAATGGAGTCAAAATGTTATAGTAATAGTTGATAATGTTTTATTTTCATTCATTTATAATCCATTTTTACATGTATAAAATAAAACTCAAAAGTAATAGAAAATATGAAATAAAACTAAAAAATAATAGAAAATAGAAAATATAAATAAAAATAACAACATTAAGAAAGAAAAAGTAAAAGTTGTTTCTCGCACAAAAATCACATAACATTTTTTAAAAGGGAAGCAAAAAGTATGCATAATTACCTCTGTATTCGAAATAGTATTAACTTCAGCATTTCCTGCATGTGAATTTCACTTTTTGAGCTCATCATTTAACAATAATAACTAATGCATATATAGAAACATATCAAAAGTAATTTTTTTTTTTTGATGGAACCAAAAGTAAATTACTATAAGGTTGCAATAAAGGATATACCTGGAGGATAGAATCTAGCAGTAGATAACCAAGCAGCACAGAAGAATACAAGCAAAATACATGCAGTAGTAGTACTCTTGATAAATATCATGATGATTATTATCACTCTTAAGCTGAATTAAGAATCGGAGAAAAGAGAGGAATAAGTTCAAAAGAGGATGTTGTTATTTATAGCTAAATTAAAGTATGTTATGTTAGGCTGATTAATTAGGAGAAAACCAAGGTCAAGTGTAGGTATTCATACTCATAACCCAAGTCAAAGATTGGAGCTATCTTTCCAACATTCGCCTTCTTCAATGTACTATTGAATAAAATATCAAATACATGTTTTTTCACCAATATCTTTGTATATTGTATTTTAAATTTTCTAATTATTCTACTAATGGAAATCATTTTATCATTTAAATCAAATTAAATGATCCTTATGTTAAAAGTATAAAATTTTGTTGTCAAACTGTGAGAGCTATTTGAGTATCGACTAATAGCTCTCGATATTGATTCACTTATCTTCAAACGATTTTGCCGAAAAAAGGTGTGAGTTTCTTAATCATTTTAAAGATTTTTTTTTGTGTAATCAAAAGATATATTAATAGGGAGAATTAAAGGTTCTCCAACCTAATACACAGATACGGACAAGTCCGGAGAAAGAAGAAAATTACTATCCAAATAATATTACGAAAGAAATAGTATCAGATCTTTGTTAAATTCGTAAAAACTACTATTGAGAAAAGTAATTTTCTTTATAAAAGACTATTTTCAAACCAACACCTTTATGTTCCAAACCATGTTATCAACATTGTTGCATTCATTCTGGAAGCATAAAACATTTCTTGCCAACCAAATACTCCACATGGTTGCAAGCCAAACTACTCATCTTTTCCCCTCTTTGAATTTCCTTTATTTTTTTTTACAAAAGGAGTACCAATCCATAAAATTCAATAAACATTATTCTTCTTCTTCACCCACTGGTTTATCAATTCAAATAGCTATATTCCTCCAAACCACCTTCATAACATCACACAAGAAGAAAGAATGCTCCCTACCTTCCGGATCAATACCACAAAAAATGGACTTTATATACTCCGAAGAAAAAACTATACCTCTACAAGATAATAAACCCTTTGATGGTAATCTATTAAGATTTCATATCACTATTGATCAAGATGTTTCGGAGAAATTTGTAGAGTTTCGCTCCACTACTGAATTGTTGGCAAATAGCCAAATAGGAAAGGAAAATCAAGCTATAAATATCTATCCACATAGGTTATGTCATGGAGGATATCAAAGACTTGAAAAGATGATGATTGAAGAAAAAAGAAAACAAAAGGAGGAAGAGTTGTGAGGTTCTATAAGTCTTGATTGCACTCCATCTCCACCATCATACTGCGAGAAATAGAAGAAGGCATGTCAAAGAAAAGACAGAAAGTTCACATTATATGTTACGCGCGAAGTGGCACAAAATATTGTAAGTAGATACGTTTTCCAACAATATTTATTTTAGTTAAATTAATTGGGTACAGGTGAAGTTTTATATGTACTTTAGGATGATCTGGTTGAACAAACCAAAGCCATCTTCTTTACTTCACAAGATCGTCAGGACATCTTGGTAAAAGCAATTGGAACCGAGGAACATCCTGGGTGTGCTTGTGGTCTTAGAAGAGGCGTTGGATTCAAGGTATATTTGGACCATCTAAATCATCTAGAGAGAAAACTTGTGAGAGAGAGAGAGAGAGAGTGAAGAGATTGTTATTGTTGATTTGGGGAAGGAAAAAAGAAAGTGGAAGGAGGAGAAAGATAGGAAGTTGGAGGAGGAGAGAGAGAGGTGGATGGAGGAGCAAGTGAAGATCTTAGAGGAAAAGAGGGAGAGGTTGTTGCAGACGGTGTAGAAAAGTGTCTAGAAGGAGAAAGAGAAGCGAGAGAGGATGAATGGGGATGAGCTTAAGAAGGTGTCGGAGAAATGAATTTGCGATGTTCTGGAGGTATAAGTTGTATGTTGTTGTTATTACAATTTGTGTATTTTAATTTTGTATTGCATTATGTTGGTTTTATGATGTAAAAATTGAATTCGTTGGGTCTACTCGGCCACACAAATTCAAATAAGTTGGAAATGAGCGAGAATGTAGTTGAAAAATCACATCTGATACAAGCGCGAAAGAAAGTTTTTTTTGCCAATCAGGACAGTATTGAACCCACACCACCAAAACAAGATAGCGTACAGAGAATCGAAAGGATGATTAAGAGTATTGAAAACCCATGTTTGGATATTAAATTAAGTCATGTTATAGCTCAACTATTCATATTTCTAAGATTTATGTGCATGAGTTTTTGAAGGGAGATGTGTACCTAGATAATTCCATATTACAATTTTGATACTCGTAATTATAGTTTTTATGTTGATTTCTATTTATGTTCATACGTTCTTTTACTTAAACATAAAGATTTGCTCTTGCAGGTACATCCTTGAGTTATACGCTAAAAGGAATATCTTAAACAAGTATTTTATCTTAGAAACATTCCATAGTGGTCTTACTCGCAGTTCTCCGAGACACAATATTCTTGTTTATGTACAAGACAAATTGAAGGGGACCTTTAAAAATTGTTATTTGGTCACGTCTTACCACAAGCGAGTAAATGTATATTAATTTGTGTTTTCATTTATAAAGTAATTGTATACATATTATAAATCATTCTGAATGTTTATGCAGTGCACATTGACAACTAATTATTATATGTCCCGAGAAAAATACAATAGTTGTGTTTTGCTTGTTGCACTTTATACTGCTCGATGTTGTGGTAATGCTTTCAATAGATAAATGGTATTATTTTTAATCCTAAATTTTTTAGGGTAATAATTGAATATTTTTTATTCATGTTTAATTTTAACTGACATGTGTAGAGCGGTGGAGGAATATAATACGCTCAAACAAAATTACGGTAAAAATCCAATTTATATTTTCCTGAAAGTAAATGTATTAGTTGTGTTTTTTGACATTATATTAATTGTCTGTAGTAGTGTGATATAAATATATGACAATTATTTGAAGTGGCGAAAATAACCCAATAATCTTTGTTGTGGATATTATGTTATGAGATATATACTTCCTATTGTTGCATTGCTTCGTGGTATTTGAGTAGTATGCCTATTTGAATTTGATTCCCTTGAACTCCTTGTATGATAGACGTGACAAAATTGTCACCTAAATTGACACTTTCTGACTCCAACTTGCTACCCTCTCATTCTTTATTATAATTTTTTTTAACATAATAAATCAATCTAGTATATATATATATATATATATATATATATATATATATATATATATATATATATATATATATATATATATATATATATTTGTTCTAGATTACCCGAATGTCTGTCGGGCAGGTCATGTTTTTCGAGATACAATCTTCGATAGAGATTCGTGTCGATATTGGGGGCTGCCAGTTGCTCGGAATATACGCCACACGATGTCTCTTGCTCGGCGTCTGTCGAGCTGATTCACTACTCATTGCATCAAGAACTATGCCCGTGACACTCCCTTTGCCCGACACAACAACTAGTTACGGGCGCCATTGCCCGACTTTGACATAGTCAGCTCGAACGACTATATTTGCGGGCCCGCATATCTCGGTCCAAATATAACAACCAATTAGGATCTTCCTAAGATTATTATATAAACCCTCATATCTTTGAGGGAAAGGGATCACATTCTTACTCTAACAACCCTAATATTCTCTTCTTCTCATCTTGATCACTTGCTTACTTTAGCATCAGAGTGCTTTGCAGATACACCACCCTCTCCTTAACGTCAATTTGCTCAAAGGATCATCAACCGTTCTAGCCGTCTCCGATTCTGATCATTTATTCAGATTATATATATATATATATATATATATATATATATATATATATATATATATATATATTCACTAAATCTAAAAAGTCAAAATTTGTGTATAAATGAGAATGGAGGGAATACCTTATCAGGGTCCAAAAGAATTAGTTATTAGTTAAGATTTTATTAATAGTTTTCTTTGAAAAAAAGGTAAATTCTTGACAATCTCTTATAAAATTAGAAGTAGTTTATTCAAAATAACGTATACTAATGAAATACTTAAAATAAACTTTTAAAATCATATATTAATCCAAAATTTTAACTAATCAAAAGCAAATCAAGAAAAGAATAGTATATGACTTGATCTTTGAGTAGTAATACATTGGTATATCAAGTGTGAGTAATAATTTTTATATTGGATTAAAAATAGAATGTTGAATACTTTATAACTGATATGAGACATAAATCAAATACCTTAAAATTTGAATTAATACGTGACTTTAACAATATACCTTATACTGCAAAATTTTATTGATATACGTCATTTGAAATAAACTACCTCTAATTTTGACATTTTTTTAATCATTTGAGTTCGGGTACTTAATTATTTGTGATTAATACATTGTGTGCCTTTCATATTGATCTTAAATATAAAAGAAAGTTAAGCCAACAAAATTAATGCATTTTGTCTAAATTTAAACTTAATACATCAACCTTTATTTACATATTTTTTATTATAGGGAATATTAATACATTGCATTTAATATTTGTATATAGAAGATGAATGCTAGCAACCACCAAGTTCACCAAATTGTATGGATGCTATTTTAGTTTAGTAGAATTCATTTGAACTTTAACCAATAAGATGTATTAAGAAATATAAACACTATATTTTTAGAATTAGAATTGTTCCTATATAATGTAGTAACAAATATGAATACATTAATACTTAAAATAAATAATTTAATATTTTTATGACTCATTTATAATTTTGTATATTTGCGTGACATAGCCAAATATTACACTCATAATTATACCGAAGAAGTATTTTTAGTGGTGTTATTGATAATATAAACATGGTTTTCAATCCCCAAGATGATTTTTTTCTCTCTCTTTAACACTAGAATTAAATAAAAACAATTAAGCTGTATGATAAGTTCTGTGTGAACCAGAGAATGTATCGAAGAATAGCATCGTGAGAGGGTTCAAAATTCCATTACTCGATGTAGAGGAGAATGGTGTTGTTGCTCACAAATCACAATAACGTAGAAAACAAGTTAGGTGTGTTTTGCGTTTGTCTACCACCGTTTGAGAAAAGGTGTGCTTTTAATTTGCCGAGGTAGGTATGGTACATGAAGAAATGTGATCTATGCTTATTATACTTATGGAGATCACAAATTCCCGTACAAGAGAACATGAACATTTAGCACTTTAAGGTGTTAACGTCCTCTTTACAACCAATATTAATACTAATATGTTTGGAAAATGAATTGCCCTAAAAACAACTATTGTAAACTACTTTGAATTGAAATTACAATTAATGTAAAAGAATTTAAAAGATGGTAAAAGGGGATACTTAAAGTTGTAAGTTGTAGAGTGTTTGAGTTTGTTTAGGTTAGAATCAGTTCATATTTAGAAATATTTATGGATCAAAAGTGTTTTGATTTCTTGAAGTTGTTGTGTTGTTTCAGAAATTGTGTCTAATTTCTGGGGTCTTAGTAGTTTTTGGATTTAGTTTGTTTTGTTTTGATAATTTGTTTTAGCCGTGTCTCCTTGACATAGTTTTCTTACATGTCATTTTGATTTTGGTGTATTTAAACACTTTGATGTAACTAGTTTTCATAACGTGAATTTACAAGTTTTCACAAAAGAGTTTATCTCTCCTTCAAAAATTTATTATAACTGTTTTCTGTCTCTTATTTTATCTTCACCTTCAATCTTGTGCTCCAACAATGGTATCTAGTGCTCCAGTTCAATTCATAGGAAAATACGATTGTACGAAAGGAGTGTATGATTGATTTCGTTACTTGAATTTACGATTAGAATCGTAATAAAATTGTATTTCTTGATTTTGCGAGATCGGAATAAACGAGTGTTTGGTGAGTTCTGAGATCTGAGTTAATTTTCAGAGCACAAGAACGAAGATGAACAACGAGCATAACTTGAATACAAAGCTTTCAAGGTTTGATTGAAAGAATTGGAATCAGTGGGTGATTCATATGCGTGTGGTGTTTGATGCTCAAGACATTCTTGATTTCATCACTGAAGGTTATGTTCTGGTTACAGTGGATGCAACAGAGGAATAGATAAACATGCAAAGAGATACGAGGAAGAAAGATCATAAAGTGTTTATCTACATCCATCAGTGTGTGGATCCATACATGTTTGAGAAAATCGTTGATTCGACGAGGCAAAGGTTGTATGGAATAAATAGACACGGTGCTACAGTGGCGATGCATCTGTGAAGAAGGTGAAACTTTAGTCTCTATGTAAGTAGTGTGAGAATCTCAACATGAGGAACAAAGAGAAGGTACTTGATTACAAATCTAGAGTGATTTGATCACAAATGAGATGAAATCTTATGGACAAACTCTTTTTGAACAAGTAATCATTGAGAAAGTATTAATATTTCTTACTCCTCAATTTAATTACATTATTGTAGCAATTGAACATTATAAGAATCTGAGCACTATGAGAATTGAAGAGATGGAAAGTAGTTTAGTGGCACAAGTTTTTTTCATCTGACTAAGAGAACCTCTGAAAGAGAGGTAGAGAAGGCTCTGAAAGGGTTGATCATGATTCATCAAGAAAACTCAAGATTTGATCAAAAGTCAAAGTTTCTAAATTAGGGTTTTCTAATAAAAAGTCAACAGAATTTTGATCAGGCATAACTTTCACATACCTTATCAGAAATTTTTCCACCAAAGCTCATTTGAAAGAGAATTCAATTATCTATAACTTTTTATCTCACAAGCTTTGGCCAAAAATACTTCATTTGAGAGTTATGGATCAAGACATTATAAGTCCTTCTAAAAGTCAGCAAAAAGTCATCTTTTTCCAAAGAAGTGTACATGAACTTGGAAACTTAAATGAATATGAAACAAAAAGGAGTGTTTATAGGACATCTTAAGATTTCTAAAAATTCCAAGAACACTTCAAAATGATAAAAATTGAGCAAGATACAACTTGTGCAATTTTGGCATTTTTGAAGAAGTGCATGAAGGGAAATACAAAGCAAATTCAAATTTTTTCCAAATGGGCCATGGTTTTTATAGTTTGGACTTATTTCTAAGATAGTCCATGACTTCTAAGTCCAATTTCACAACTCTCTTCTATTTATTTAATTTATTTTTGAATTAAAACATTAAAATTCAATTTAAATTAAATAAATGCAAATGATACAAGAAAGGGCATGTGGGCTTGATCTTTGTATGTCTTGAGGTCCAAGATAGCTCATGCAAGCTGACAAGAAACACATGAAAGCATTTGAGGAAGATTGAGCAAGAAAAAGGAAGATTTGATTCAAATTTTCAATCAAATATCTTTCATTGAGTGCAATATATTTTCACTCAAAGTTTTGATCTAATTGACTCCTTATAAGTACAAGTTCAGATCCAAATGCAAATGAAACGAGTAGCTTCCTCTTACAAACCCTAGAAATTTGTCCAAAATTTCAAGTTTCTAGGGTAAACTCAAAACCAAACTTCCAGCCGTTCTCAAGCCATTCCAAGCACTCATTGATCATCCTGAAGTTGCCAGTAGTCGATTCAAGCCCTTACACAAACCTGAAGCATCCTAGAACGTACCAACCAAGTTGCACCGGTTTGGTAAAACTCGTGAATCTCAAACTTTTAATTTATGCAATATAAGCAATTTCGATTCATATGTTCATGTTCATACTGATGTTTGTGATTGTTTAGAACCATCGTTTGCAAGGTTTGTGGCCAAAATCATGTTTCACCATTATTAGGGCACGAAGCTTTGCTTCATCGTATCCATGGATACATGCCGATTCAGGAAAGACCAACCACACCATTAGATTCGCAGGGTCCTGAATATGTGATTTGGGCTATTTGCTTTTGTTTTTTGGTCGATTATTGCAGGTTTGAGGTTTGGCCAATCGGAGAAGACAACCGAAATCTCTCGCCGAAGTCTCTGACTGGTGTTTGACTCAGGGAAGCATGTATGGCTTACCTTGATTGGATGATTTGAAACCATGGAACCCACCGCGCGTTTGGTTTTGATTGTTTGATTTTCAGAAAATAACAACACTTATATACATACTATACATACCATGCACATTCTAATTCTCAGGTTTACATATACATACTATTGTAGGTGTGGTTATAACATCACGAGCACATGACCTAGTGGCTAAATTTTGAACCTGTGACCCTCATGTCACAAGTACAACACTCTCCAGGGTCATTCTAATTTTTTTTCAAATAATTTTTAAACTATTTTCGAAAATCCAAAAAATATTTTAATTTCAAATTTAGGTTAATAAAATGTTTAATTAATTTTAGACACAAAAATATTTTATTTTTCCTTTCATTTAACAATATTTTCTTAATTAATTGCTAATTAATTAGAAATAGAGTTTTCCACATTAAAATCACTCTAGAAAATTCACAAAAATATTTTCCTTTTCAGTAATTAGGTTTACTAACCTTAAAATCTTTTTACTAACCTCAAAACATTTTTTCTTTTATTTATTTATCGCTTAATTCACATTTTAAATTCTAGAAATTGATGTATAGGTCGCAAGGACGTTTTTTGTAATAGCGTAGATTTAAATTCTCGCATTTACTTTCCGCACCTCTATTATGTAACTGCCCCAAAGCCCTGTGATAGCTTAGGACTTTAATTTTCCTCACTTTTACTTTCCGCACCTTTATTTCCTGTACATATATTAATTGCTTAAATGTATGGCTAATAGGATTGTATGATAAGATCTTAAAATCAATCGTTAGATCACCTTAAAAAATCAAGATAAAATATCTGAATCAACACACTCTTCACACTTGCACCCCCTTTAGGGTATCCTCTCTTGTTGCCTTTCGGATAAAAATAGTCATGTCCCTCAAATGTAGGGGTACCATTAGCAAAGTTGCCTACGAATAACATCATCATAGTCCCTCGATGACCATCGATGTTGCCTATGAATATATGATCTCGTCCCTCGGTTCTTGCCTACGAATAAGTGATAATCATCCCTTCGAATTGCTAAGGTATCCTTACATGTTGCTTTCAATGACCATATGATGACCCTACGGTTGTCCCTTCACATCCATTGGATAAAGTTACCTACCAACTAATGGTATGGATAGTCTTATCCTAAAGGAGAAAGAAAATAACAAGAAACGACCATTCTGAGTAAGTAAGTAAATAAGACTCTATTGCTTGCTCCGATCAAAATGCTTTTCACACCTCACACTTATTTTCAAACTATTTTTTCAAACAAACACTTTGTATACATTCCAACGAGAATCATTACAAAGTTACATCTTTCCAAACAAAATATTTCCAAACACTTTAATACATTCTTGAGGACTGATACAAGAATCATTACGAAGTCAAAGCAAAATACTTTTCAAAAAAGTAATTTTCAAACCACGCAAACACAGAAAGCAATTTTTCAAAAGTGAGCTAAAGCAATTAAGAGTCCGTAGATAACTACGGATGGAAAGGGTGCTAATACTTTCCCTTTTCATAATTACCTCCCGTACTCAGAATCGATAAAAGGTCTTTCTTGTTATTTTCACCTTTCCTTTATTGGATAAAAGAAAAGTCGGTGGCGAATCTTGCTATCCGCAATATTTGAGATAAAACACAAAACAAACAAGTCAGTTCTCCCATCTTGTTGTAGAACTAGCGACTCTGCTGGGGAGGCACTCAAAGAGAGGTTACCTTAGGGCTATATATCATTTTTACTTGTTTTCATTGTTTGCTTTATATGATTTAATTTTAAGGGTATGCTTGGGTATTATATTTGTGGGAGATCCTACACCCGGATTCAGGATTCCTTAGGTGAGTAGTAATAGATCATCCCGACTGTCCGGCGTAGACTGAAATAGTTAGAATGATGTCTACGGTTAGTGCGATACTTTAGATGTCCTGATGTTCCTCATGTTCAGTTGAGGAAATATTTGGCATATGTGTGGTGTCATCAAGCATTAACTAAACTTTTAGAATCCTAATTGACCCATCTTAGCCATTAGAAGGTAGTGAGATAGTCGGCTTGGATGTAGACTGAGGTTGGTTGATATTCGATGTTACGCTCGTTGAGATTTGACTTTCGGGATGTTTCGGTTGACCATTTGGTAGCCGTACTGAAATAAAGCCTGCGAGATAGATTTGTGATATGAGATTCCTAGAACCCGATTACTATTGTAGGATAGGATGAGCCAACTTATACTCCGGTATGGTAGACACCTATACCTTATGCAAGCCTTAAACCTAGGGTTATTGTGTGAATTGTTTGTGCTTTCTATTTAAACATGAAATATGAAATCATAACATCATATCACCATAACATTTATAACCATTTCAAGGACCTAGGGATTTACTTTTGCTTTGTGTTGTAGGATTATAGCTTCCAGGAAGACTATCTGAATCAAATTCGTGGGTGTACCTTCTCAACTCAAGGAGTTAGTCTCAGAATATCCCGATCACTCTCAGTTCATCAAAATACATGGTTATCTACTCGACTTGGTTACCTCCGGTTTTGAAGAAGGTATGATGAGTGTAATATTCCAGTTCTTTGATCCAAAACATCACTGCTTTACCTTCCCAGACTATCAGTTGGTACCTATAATGGAAGAATTCTCTAAGCTACTTGGGACACCCATCCTTGATCATATACCTTTCTCAAGTCTAGAAAAGGTTCCAAGGTTTGAAGACATTGCAACAACTTTACATCTCAAGTGGTCAGACATTGAAGCTAATTGGGAAACAAGAATTGGAGTTAAAGGTTTGCTTGCTAGTTTTTGATAAAGAAAGCTCGAGAATTCTTAAAGGCTATGAGTTTCCACGCTTTCAAAGATATTTTGGCCTTGTTAATCTATGGTTTGTTTCTATTTCCTAATCCGGACCAATTCATAGACGTGAACGCCATCAAGATATTCCTCACTCATAATCCTGTGCCTACCTTGCTCGGAGATATTCTGCATTTTCTCCACACTCGTACTATGAAAAGACAAGGAACTCTCATGTGTTGTATACCGTTATTATCCAGGTGGTTTATTTCCCACCTTCCTCAGTTAGTGATGAAGAATGAACAAGGTTTGAAATGGTCTCAAATATTGATGTTACTCTCTCATTTAGATATTCGTTGGTGTCTCTACTCTCAAAATGTCTTGACTTTCATTGAGCATTGTGGAGAATTTCATAATGTACCACTCCTTGGCATAAGGGGAGATATCACTTACAATTCTTCTCCAGTGCTACGAAAATTTGGTTATGCTCGATGAGATGGTCCTCATTATATACTTATCTAAGGCATTATGTTCGACTACGACAACAATCTCCAAGGTTACCGTCGAAGATTTGTGCACACTTGGGGCATGGTAAAGAAAACCGATACCAAGACTTTGGGGCATAAAATTTCATTCCTTGGGAACCTTACCTCAAATGGGTGTGGATTCGCGCTCAAAATCTCATGATGCCATATGCTTCCATTCTACCAATAATTATGGAACCTGTTGCCGAAAGCGATGAGTCTTATACCATTCTCCATCTAGACATGCCTACTGATTTCAAAGAATTGAAGAGATCCTAGATTCAGCTTAAAGAAGAAAGGGATACATTTGAAGCCCAATGCTATGCAAGCGAGAAAAAAGTACCGGAGTTGACGAAGCTACTTCACGAGGAACAGAGCATTAACACCTATGTCAACACAAAGAGGAAACGTCTACGGGAGGCCTAAGCATTAGGAATTTTACTTTTGTACTTAAACTTTCTTTTGTATTACTTATCAGACTAATAAAAAGTTTGTTCTTGCTTGTTTACCAAATTTAAATTCCTAAGTTCCTTGAAAACATCGCATTGTATAACATTGCATGTCATAGCATATCATTTCATAATAGGTACTCTGAAGACCGTTTTTCTTATTTTCCTGCTGTTTATTTCATCAGAAATGGCTCTCGAGCAAACTGTCAAAGATCTCCAGGCTCAGAACGCTCAGTTCCAAGAAATGTTCACCAACTTGGTCCAAGGATAGAAAGATCTGAAAGAGCTCATCGTCAAGAAGAAAAAGAAGAAGATCGTTGGTATTATCAACATGGGGAAAAGGTATAGAGGTCCGGTCAAGGTAGTCATACAGCTTGAATTCTCAAACAAGAGCGGCGAAACTAAAGGAAGTGTTAAGTATGATGGAGGAAACCATCATGGGTCTCAAGAGGAAGAAGGAGAACACTATATGAGTGAGCAGTATCCTCCTGATGATGAGAAGTATAAGCAACTCAAAGACCGTCTGAATGCTGTGGAAAATCTAAAAATGTCAGGATTGAACTTCGACGACTTAAGTTTGGTTCCTAGAGTGGTGATTCCCCTGCAAGTTCAAAATTCCTAATTTTGCTAAGTATGATGGAATTTCTTGTCCGAAACTTCATCTGAAGTCCTATGCTCAGAAGATTCAACCCCACACTGTTGACAAGAAATTATGGATGCATTTCTTTCAAGAGAGTCTGTCTGGAGCATAGTTAGAATGGTACTATCAACTAGAGAATACTCACATTCATACCTATAATGATTTGGTAGATGCTTTCTATAAACAGTACCTGTTCAATGCTGAATTGGCACTAACCCATATGCAACTGTAGAATATGTCTATAAGCTGTGATGAGAAGTTCAAAGAGTACGCTCAGAAATGGAGAGATCTAGCAGGTAGAGTCCATACACCCTTGTCTAATAGGGAGTTGGTTGACATATTCATGGGAATGCTGAGATGCCCATTCTTCAATCATCTAATTGGAAACTCTTCAGCTGGATTCACCGAACAAATATTGACAGGAGAACATATTGAAGTTGGAATCAAGAGTGGAAATATTCAAGTCGAGACATCTTCAAATGCTGCGAAGAGATCTTTTGGGGGAAAGAAAGAAGCCAATGTTGTGTATGGTCAGAAGAACCGTGATAAAGGTGACCGCAATCAATTTGTGGGGGCAGTTTTGATCTCCAATCCCACACCAGTGCAACCTCAACAAGATAACGCGCATAGGCAGAACGCGCCAAGAAGATGATTTACGAAGATCAACATGTTGTTGTCTCAAGCATTACAACACATGTTGAAAGCAAAGTTGATTACTTTGAGAGATCCTCCTCAGCATGCCAATACAGCCTCTCCGAAGTACAATCCTAATGCAAGGTGTGCATACCACTCCAATAGCCCAGGACACGACACCAACGACTGTTAGGATCTAAAGAACAAGATCCAAGACATTATTGAAGCTTAGGAAATTGAATTCGACCCTCCTGTAGAAACCCCAAATGTGATCAACACACCTATGCCTGATCATGGAAAGAGTACCAACGCCATTGATGAATACTCTTATGTCTTTGTTGTGAATGAGTTAACCACTCCCTTGATGACTATTAAGAAGAATCTGCTACAAGCCGACGTATTTGCAGGATGTTTTGACAATTGTCGTTACTGTGCATCCGAGCCCAATGGATGTGCTTAGTTGAAGAGAGGTCTTCAACGCATGATAGACAACCGAGAAGTGGTATTCCTGAAAACTTCGTCCGTAGAGAGTTTGTGCGAAGGTGTTTCCAAAGGCTTGAAGATCGAATACGTAAGCGAAGCCGTACTAGAAGTTTGGGATACCTTGGGGAAGCCAAGTGGGAAGTTTGATTTCACGGTGAAGTATACCGCCCATGAAAGCTACAAAATTGCAATTGCGGACATCAAGGCAACCAAATGGGGAGATGATGACTATCCCGAAGAATATGCTGATGTGAACACAATAAGCATCACCTTTGCCGATCCTGCACCTAGGGTGACACCTCTGATTATTACCTCGCCCAGACCAGTTCCATATTCTTATGACAAAGCTATACCTTGGAATTATGGAGCCGAAGTTTACTACTATAACGTCAAGCAATAACCACTAACCATCGAAGACAGTATTGCTGAAGCTGCTTGTCCTGATGTTGACAATATCACCGGATCAAGCAAAGTAACCAGAATCGGAAGAGTGTTTTCTCCAGATATCTCTCCTCCAAAAGACATTACTACACCAGCTTGCATTCCTGCTATTGAACCAACTCCCAAGGCTCGCGGGAAAGAAAAAGTGAATCAACCTGCTCATACGGAAGTACCAAAGGAAGTGGATGATGGCACCTCCAAGCAAGAAATGGAGGGAATTATAAAGGTCATTAAGAAAAGCGATTACAATATTGTGGAGCAGTTTGGACAAACCCTGTCCAAGATTTCCATGTTAGCTCTGTTGTTGTTCTCTGAGGCTCATGCTAAAGCCTTGGTAAAATTTCTGAAGAATGCTCACATACCGCAAGACACTTCTACTGACCAATTCGAAAGTTGTATTTGCTAGCCTGGCCGCAGACAATGGTTTGGGATTTTTTGATGCTGATCTAACTCCTGCCATATGGAAACACAACAAATCCTTACACATTTCTATAGAGTATAAGGGCACTACATTGTCTCATATATTGGTGGATACTGGCTCTGCTCTGAATGCCCTGCCAAAAAGTACTCTCGATCGACTTGATGATAAAGAAGTGGTTATGAAACCTAGTGACATAATCATAAGAGCTTTTGATGGTTCGAAGAGAACAGTACTTGGACAGCTCAACCTACCGATCAAAGTAGGTTCCCAGACTTTTAATTCTACTTTCTTTGTGATGGATATCCATCCAGCTTATTCTTTCCTTCTAGGACGCCCGTGGATACATGGGGCAGGCGTTGTTACCTCCACTTTGTAAGTCTAAGAGTGCCTAAGAGGGGGTGAATTAGGTATATAAAAATTTATTCGGTTTTATGAGAATACTTGTAGTAATTTTTGTGATTAAGTGTTTGAAGGTTTTTGACTATATCTTTTCTTTTCTTGATTATGGTGATGAAAACGATAAAAGCAAAAAAGTAAAGAACACAGCGATATATCCTGGTTCCCCTCACAATTCGAGAGTACTCCAGTCCCCTTTCCAACACGAAAGAGATTTCACTATAGTTTAGAATAATTGTACAGCCTATGCTTACTATCTAAACCTATAGGGTGACCAAAGGTTCTTAACACCTTTAAGGTCAAAAACAAACACTAATGTGAATGAAGAACAATCCTCTTCAAATTACAACACTTACTTCCAACAATCCTGGATAGTAAGGGAATATTTTCTTTTTTGTAATACAATGATTTATTTGAAAGAGATGGAGAGCACTATCAATCTTTGATTGATCTTCTTCTTCAAGAAAGAAAAAATTCTCAAACAATGATTATAAATGTTCACAATGAATGTATGAAACTTGTAATGATTGAAAATGTATATGGCAAGTTTCACAAAGTTATGATTTGTAAGAACACTTGAAAGTTTGTAAGAATATGAAAATGAATAATGAAAATTGTTAATTGAAGAAGGTAATTTGAATTTGAATATTCTGCACTATTTATAATGTCACAAATACCTTTTCATTCATGCCATTTGATATGAAAGGTTGCAATGCAATCATGAAAGAATACCTTTTGAAATATGTTCAAAAATCAAAAGAAAATCAGATCGTTCACTGGAACCGTTCCCACCTGTAACCCGGTTCCTAGTGAACGTTATAGCCAGAATTCAAAAAATAACACGCAGGAACCGGTTCCCCTATAGGTACAACCCGGTTCCTGGTACAAAATCCAGGGAGGTGATTTTTGAATAAGTTTGGAACCCGGTTCCCTGTTAGGTAGGAACCGGTTCCTGAAAGTTTATTTTCAAAAATTTTCTTTGAAAAATATTTCAAACATATGGGATATGTATATGATTATGAATGCATATTTGTGAACATCTATTTTCAAGTTTAAGAATTATTTATACCTTTTGACATTGTTGTTTCTTTAATAATTCTTCTTCTAATCTTCAAGACTTGTAGCAAGGTTTTATGATATTGATATACTTTTTGCACATCCTTTGAATGTTGATATCCATGTTGTCTTCATCAAAACCAAAACTTTAAACATGACTTGAGAAGCTTGCAATTACACACTTTGCATCAGAAGTTAAAGTACTCGGTGAAGGGGAAGATTGTTACAGTATGCGGAGAAGAAGAATACATGATAAGCCATCTGCAGTCATTCCGATACATCGAAGTGGAAGGTGAATTTATCGAAACTCCCTGTCACGCTTTCAAAGTAGTTCCATGAGTCATGCCTGTCGACTCTCCTGTCACTCCTAAGGTTACTAGAGTTCCACCGAAGATGGCCTCGCTGAAAGATGCCAGAGTTGTAATTGAAGAAGGAGGCTGTACCGTTTGGGGTCAACTACCCGAGTTTCCGTTCAAATTTAATAAGATTGGTTTAGGCTTCACTTCCAAAGGTCAAAAGATGATACGCCACGAACGTGCAAGTGGACCCGTCTTTCTGCATCAACAAAAATGGAGTTCATGCTATAGAAGATGATGATGGTGACTTCGATATCAACAATTGGATCTTCCCAACTCTTGGTGATGGACTCAACAGTTGGAAGGCTAAGGATGTTATGCCAATCTCATTTAGACAAGAGTAATTATTTTTCTGTTTTATGCTTTTATGGTTTTATGTTTTTATGTATTTATGCTTTTACGCTTTGAACAATAAGACTTTAAGCCTAGTGCCTTACCCGGGGCATAATGGCTCATTTGTGAGGGTTATTATTTGTCATTCACATATTTTCATTCAATAAATCATTGGAATTTTGCATTCAAATATTCCTCTCTATGTCTTTCTTTATCACCTTTTCAAATGCTATGTGTTCTTACACACACCCACGTAATAAACTGCAGATCCACATTCACTCTGGATCCCGTCGATAACGACTTTGCTATTGCTAAATATGAATTTGATAATCCAATCTACCAAGCCAAAGACGAAGGTGAGGAATATTGTGAAGTTTCAGAAGAACTTGCTAGACTGCTACAACAAGAGTAAAGGGCTATACAACCACATAAAGAGTCGGTCGAAGTTGTGAATCTAGGTACTGACAAAGACAGAAAAGAAATCAAGATAGGAGCGGGTCTTGAGAACAGTGTTAAAGAAAGATTGATCTAGATGCTACGAGATTACATCGAGATTTTTGCTTGGTCCTACGAAGACATGTCAGGTTTAAATATCGACATTGTGGTACACCGTCTACCAACGAAAAAAGGTTTTCTCCCTGTGAAGTAGAAGGTTCATCGTATGCGTTCTGAGATGTCTGAGAAAATTAAAGTCGAGGTTATGAAGCAGTTCAATGCCAGTTTTTTAGCAGTTACTTCTTATTCGCAGTGGGTTGCGAACGTGGTGCCCGTACCTAAGAAGGATGGCAAAGTACGTATGTGTGTGGACTACGGAGATCTGAATAAGGCGAGCCCGAAAGATGATTTCCCACATCCACATATTGATGTTCTGGTTGATAACACCGCTCAGCACAAGGTCTTCTCTTTTATGGATGGTTTCTTCGGTTGCAATCAGATCAAAATTGCTCCCGAAGATATGGAAAAGACTACTTTCGTTACATATTCAGGCATCCGAATCTCATTCCATATCGAGAACATGTGTTGAATCTGATCCCCTACTTCGAAGAAATCACTTTTGAGCATATTCTACGAGAAGAGAATCAGTTGGCAGACACATTAGCTACCATGTCATCTATGTTCAATGTCATATGGGACAACGAAGCTCCTAAGATTACTATTGAAATACTAGACGAACCAGCATATTATTGTGAACTTGATACCGAAGAAGTAGAGGAGAAACCTTGGTTCTACGAAGTGAAGAGGCATCTCGAGACTCAAGAATACCCTAAAGGGGCATCTGTTAAAGATAAGAAGTTTCTAAGGAGATTCGCTGCCAAGTTATTTCTCAGTAACGACATCTTATACAAACGCAACCATGACTTGGCCTTACTCTGATGCGTAGACTAGAATACGAATGAACGAATCATGCAAGAGTTGCATAAAGGTGCTTTTGGTACCCATTCTACTGGACATACAATGGCTAAGAAGATCCTAAGAGCATGTTACTATTGGTCCACTATGGAAGCTGATTGTTATCGCTATTCCCGATCTTGTCATAAAGATGATTTATAATGTAAAAGGTCATGAAACTAATAATAATTTTCGACAACGAAAAATAATTGGGTTAAGTTTAGTGAAGATGATGTTGTGACTTATTTTAGAATTAGATCAACATGTGTGAGGTGATTTATGATGTAAAATATATATTTATGAGTGAATTTTCTTACTCGGTTCTCATGATAGATTCAATTCATTTTAAATAGTCTAAAATTTTATTAAAAATCAAGAGCCGATAATTTTGTTCGAATGATATTCATTAATAATATTAGTGTAAGTTATTATTTTTAAAGTTAATCAATGGTCAGATCTAACATGATTGTAAAATTTTATAAATCTAATAAAATTTAAATGTTACCTATTAATGTTCCTATTAATGTTCTTCGGGAGGTTTTTATTTTTTTTATATGATTTGGGACTTGCCCTTTTAAAAAACCTATTTCATAAATTAAAAAAAAATCTCCAACCAAATTAGGCCTTGCATATCATTAACCATTTTATTTGAATATTTAGCATTTAGAATCTTCCTATATTTGAGAAGGATAAGAATAAGTCCGACAAATCAATCTACATGAATTTATTTAAATTTTACATAACTTTAATTGTTTGTTAAAAAGTATGCACATGTACTTTTAATAAAACTTATTTAATAAATTAGATTAGTCTTTATAATTATCATTTCAATACATGTCTAAAGTAAAAGTAAAATCGTGATACATTATAATATTTGAATTTTGTTAAAATTTTCAAAAGACAATAATTGACGAACGATACTAAACATGAATAATGAATAATGTATGACCATACGTATGAATTTTAATATGCTCATATAAACATGCTCATATTAAAATTTTCAATCTTTTAAACTATATTAATGTCTTTTTAAAGTAAAATAATAAAAAACATAACTTTATCTAATTTTATATATGAATTTAAAAATATATAAACGTTTTTTAAATATAAACAAACATGTTAAATAATTTCATGGAAGTCTATGTTATGAACCATGAAATACTAAATTTATATATAATAAATCCCTAAAAAATTAAACTTTAAATAATAAGAAAGTTAATAGTTTCTTGTTTTATAACAAGTGATATTCGGTTTTTGACAACGGAAAAATAATTGGGTTAAATTTAGTGAAGATGATGTTGTGGCTTATTTGAGAATTAGATCAACATGTGTCAGATGATTTATAATGTAAAAGGTCACGAAACTAATAATAATTTTCGACAACGAAAAAGAATTGGGTTAAGTTTAGTGAAGATGATGTTGTGACTTATTTTAGAATTAGATCAACATGTGTGAGGTGATTTATGATGTAAAATATATATTTATGAGTGAATTTTCTTTTACTCGGTTCTCATGACTAGATTCAATTCATTTTAAATAGTCTAAAATTTTTATTGAAAATCAAAAGCCGATAATTTTGATCGAATGATATTCATTAATAATATTAGTGTAAGTTATTATTTTTAAAGTTAATCACCTCAGATCTAAATGATTGTAAAATTTTATAAATCTAATAAAATTTAAATGTTACCTATTAATGTTCCTATTAATGTTCTTCGAGAGGTTTTAGTTTTTATATGATTTGGGACTTGCCCTTTTAAAAACCTATTTCATAAATTAAAAAAAAATCTCCAACCAAATTAGGCCTTGCATATCATTAACCATTTTATTTGAATATTTAGCATTTAGAATCTTCCTATGTTTGAGAAGGATAAGAATAAGTCCGTCAAATCAATCTACATGAATTTATTTAAATTTTACATAACTTTAATTGTTTGTTAAAAAGCATGCACATGTACTTTTAATAAAACTTATTTAATAAATTAGATTAGTCTTTATAATTATCATTTCAATACATGTCTAAAGTACAAGTAAATTCGTGATACATTATAATATTTGAATTTTGTTAAAATTTTCAAAAGACAATAATTGACGAACGGTACTAAACATGAATATTGAATAATGTATGACCATACGTATGAATTTTAATATGCTCATATAAACATGCTCATATTAAAATTTTCAATCTTTTAAACTATATTAATGTCTTTTAAAGTAAAATAATAAAAAAATAACTTTATCTAATTTTATATATGAATTTAAAAATATATAAACGTTTTTTAAATATAAACAAACATGTTCAATAATTTCATGGTAGTCTATGTTATGAACCATGAAATACTAAATTTATATATAATAAATCCCTAGAAAATTAAACTTTAAATAATAAGAAAGTTAATAGTTTCTTGTTTTATAACAAGTGATATTCGTTTTTCGACAACGGAAAAATAATTGGGTTAAATTTAGTGAAGATGATGTTGTGGCTTATTTGAGAATTAGATCAACATGTGTCAGATGATTTATAATGTAAAAGGTCACAAACTAATAATAATTTTCGACAACGAAAAATAATTGGGTTAAGTTTAGTGAAGATGATGTTGTGACTTATTTTAGAATTAGATCAACATGTGTGAGGTGATTTATGATGTAAAATATATATTTATGAGTGAATTTTCTTTTACTCGGTTCTCATGATAGATTCAATTCATTTTAAATAGTCTAAAATTTTTATTGAAAATCAAAAGCCGATAATTTTGATCGAATGATATTCATTAATAATATTAGTGTAAGTTATTATTTTTAAAGTTAATCACGGTTCAGATCTAAATGATTGTAAAATTTTATAAATCTAATAAAATTTAAATATTACCTATTAATGTTCCTATTAATGTTCTTCGAGAGGTTTTAGTTTTTTATATGATTTGGGACTTGCCCTTTTAAAAAACCTATTTCATAAATTAAAAAAAAATATCCAACCAAATTAGGTCTTGCATATAGTTAACCATTTTATTTGAATATTTAGCATTTAGAATCTTCTTATATTTGAGAAGGATAAGAATAAGTCCGTCAAGTCAATCTACATGAATTTATTTAAATTTTACATAACTTTAATTGTTTGTTAAAAAGTATGCACATGTACTTTTAATAAAACTTATTTAATAAATTAGATTAGTCTTTATAATTATCATTTCAATACATGTCTAAAGTAAAAGTAAAATCGTGATACATTATAATATTTGAATTTAGTTAAAATTTTCAAAAGACAATAATTGACGAATGATACTAAACATGAATAATGAATAATGTATGACCATACGTATGAATTTTAATATGCTCATATAAACATGCTCATATTAAAATTTTCAATCTTTTAAACTATATTAATGTCTTTTAAAGTAAAATAATAAAAACATAACTTTATCTAATTTTATATATGAATTTAAAATATATAAACGTTTTTTAAATATAAACAAACATGTTCAATAATTTCATGGTAGTCTATGTTATGAACCATGAAATACTAAATTTATATATAATAAATCCCTAGAAAATTAAACTTTAAATAATAAGAAAGTTAATAGTTTCTTGTTTTATAACAAGTGATATTCGGTTTTCGACAACGGAAAAATAATTGGGTTAAATTTAGTGAAGATGATGTTGTGGCTTATTTGAGAATTAGATCAACATGTGTCAGATGATTTATAATGTAAAAGGTCACAAAACTAATAATAATTTTCGACAACGAAAAATAATTGGGTTAAGTTTAGTGAAGATGATGTTGTGACTTATTTTAGAATTAGATCAACATGTGTGAGGTGATTTATGATGTAAAATATATATTTATGAGTGAATTTTCTTTTACTCAGTTCTCATGATCGAGATTCAATTCATTTTAAATAGTCTAAATTTTTATTGAAAATCAAAAGCCGATAATTTTGATCGAATGATATTCATTAATAATATTAGTGTAAGTTATTATTTTTAAAGTTAATCACGGTCAGATCTAATATGATTGTAAAATTTTATAAATCTAATAAAATTTACATATTACCTATTAATGTTCCTATTAATGTTCTTCGAGAGGTTTTAGTTTTTTTATATGATTTGGGACTTGCCCTTTTTAAAAACCTATTTCATAAATTAAAAAAAAATCACCAACCAAATTAGGTCTTGCATATCATTAACCATTTTATTTGAATATTTAGCATTTAGAATCTTCTTATATTTGAGAAGGATAAGAATAAGTCCACAAATCAATCTACATGAATTTATTTAAATTTTACATAACTTTAATTGTTTGTTAAAAAGGTTGCACATGTACTTTTAATAAAACTTATTTAATAAATTAGATTAGTCTTTATAATTATCATTTCAATACATGTCTAAAGTAAAAGTAAAATCGTGATACATTATAATATTTGAATTTTGTTAAAATTTTCAAAAGACAATAATTGACGAATGATACTAAACATGAATAATGAATAATGTACGACCATACATATGAATTTAAATATGCTCATATAAACATGCTCATAATAAAATTTTCAATCTTTTAGACTATATTAATGTCTTTTTAAAGTAAAATAATGAAAAACATAACTTTATCTAATTTTATATATGAATTTAAAAATATATAAACATTTTTTAAATATAAACAAACATGTTCAATAATTTCATGGTAGTCTATGTTATGAACCATGAAATACTAAATTTATATATAATAAATCCCTAGAAAATTAAACTTTAAATAATAAGAAAGTTAATAGTTTCTTGTTTTATAACAAGTGATATTCGGTTTTCGACAACGGAAAAATAATTGGGTTAAATTTAGTGAAGATGATGTTGTGGCTTATTTGAGAATTAGATCCACATGTGTCAGATGATTTATAATGTAAAAGGTCACAAAACTAATAATAATTTTCGACAACGAAAAATAATTGGGTTAAGTTTAGTGAAGATGATGTTGTGACTTATTTTAGAATTAGATCAACATGTGTGAGGTGATTTATGATGTAAAATATATATCTATGAGTGAATTTTCTTTTACTTAGTTCTCATGACTTAGATTCAATTCATTTTAAATAGTCTAAATTTTATATTGAAAATCAAAAGCCAGATAATTTTGATCGAATGATAATCATTAATAATATTAGTGTAAGTTATTATTTTTAAAAGTTAATCACCGGTCAGATCTAATATGATTGTAAAATTTTATAAATCTAATAAAATTTAAATATTACCTATTAATGTTCCTATTAATGTTCTTCGAGAGGTTTTAGTTTTTTTATATGATTTGGGACTTGCCCTTTTAAAACCTATTTCATAAATTAAAAAAATCTCCAACCAAATTAGGTCTTGCATATCATTAACCATTTTATTTGAATATTTAGCATTTAGAATCTTCTTATATTTGAGAAGGATAAGAATAAGTCCACAAATCAATCTACATGAATTTATTTAAATTTTACATAACTTTAATTGTTTGTTAAAAGGTTGCACATGTACTTTTAATAAAACTTATTTAATAAATTAGATTAGTCTTTATAATTATCATTTCAATACATGTCTAAAGTAAAAGTAAAATCGTGATACATTATAATATTTGAATTTAGTTAAAATTTTCAAAAGACAATAATTGACGAATGATACTAAACATGAATAATGAATAATGTATGACCATACGTATGAATTTTAATATGCTCATATAAACATGCTCATATTAAAATTTTCAATCTTTTAAACTATATTAATGTCTTTTAAAGTAAAATAATAAAAACATAACTTTATCTAATTTTATATATGAATTTAAAATATATAAACGTTTTTTAAATATAAACAAACATGTTCAATAATTTCATGGTAGTCTATGTTATGAACCATGAAATACTAAATTTATATATAATAAATCCCTAGAAAATTAAACTTTAAATAATAAGAAAGTTAATAGTTTCTTGTTTTATAACAAGTGATATTCGTTTTCGACAACGGAAAAATAATTGGGTTAAATTTAGTGAAGATGATGTTGTGGCTTATTTGAGAATTAGATCAACATGTGTCAGATGATTTATAATGTAAAAGGTCACAAAACTAATAATAATTTTCGACAACGAAAAATAATTGGGTTAAGTTTAGTGAAGATGATGTTGTGACTTATTTTAGAATTAGATCAACATGTGTGAGGTGATTTATGATGTAAAATATATATTTATGAGTGAATTTTCTTTTACTCGGTTCTCATGATCGAGATTCAATTCATTTTAAATAGTCTAAAATTTTTATTGAAAATCAAAAGCCAGATAATTTTGATCGAATGATATTCATTAATAATATTAGTGTAAGTTATTATTTTTTAAAGTTAATCATTCGGTCTGTATCTAACATGATTGTAAAATTTTATAAATCTAATAAAATTTAAATATTACCTATTAATGTTCTTCGAGAGGTTTTTAGTTTTTTATATGATTTGGGACTTGCCCTTTTTAAAAACCTATTTCATAAATTAAAAAAATCTCCAACCAAATTAGGTCTTGCATATCATTAACCATTTTATTTGAATATTTAGCATTTAGAATCTTCTTATATTTGAGAAGGATAAGAATAAGTCCGTCAAATCAATCTACATGAATTTATTTAAATTTTACATAACTTTAATTGTTTGTTAAAAAGGTTGCACATGTACTTTTAATAAAACTTATTTAATAAATTAGATTAGTCTTTATAATTATCATTTCAATACATGTCTAAAGTAAAAGTAAAATCGTGATACATTATAATATTTGAATTTAGTTAAAATTTTCAAAAGACAATAATTGACGAATGATACTAAACATGAATAATGAATAATGTATGACCATATGTATGAATTTTAATATGCTCATATTAAAATTTTCAATCTTTTAAACTATATTAATGTCTTTTAAAGTAAAATAATAAAAACATAACTTTATCTAATTTTATATATGAATTTAAAATATATAAACGTTTTTAAATATAAACAAACATGTTCAATAATTTCATGGTAGTCTATGTTATGAACCATGAAATACTAAATTTATATATAATAAATCCCTAGAAAATTAAACTTTAAATAATAAGAAAGTTAATAGTTTCTTGTTTTATAACAAGTGATATTCGGTTTTCGACAACGGAAAAATAATTGGGTTAAATTTAGTGAAGATGATGTTGTGGCTTATTTGAGAATTAGATCAACATGTGTCAGATGATTTATAATGTAAAAGGTCACAAAACTAATAATAATTTTGACAAAAAATAATTGGGTTAAGTTTAGTGAAGATGATGTTGTGACTTATTTTAGAATTAGATCAACATGTGTGAGGTGATTTATGATGTAAAATATATATTTATGAGTGAATTTTCTTTACTCAGCTCATGATGAGATTCAATTCATTTTAAATAGTCTAAATTTTTATTGAAAATCAAAAGCCGATAATTTTGATCGAATGATATTCATTAATAATATTAGTGTAAGTTATTATTTTTAAAGTTAATCAATGTATCTAATATGATTGTAAAATTTTATAAATCTAATAAAATTTAAATATTACCTATTAATGTTCCTATTAATGTTCTTCGAGAGGTTTTAGTTTTTTTATATGATTTGGGACTTGCCCTTTTAAAACCTATTTCATAAATTAAAAAATCTCCAACCAAATTAGGTCTTGCATATCATTAACCATTTTATTTGAATATTTAGCATTTAGAATCTTCTTATATTTGAGAAGGATAAGAATAAGTCCACAAATCAATCTACATGAATTTATTTAAATTTTACATAACTTTAATTGTTTGTTAAAAGGTTGCACATGTACTTTTAATAAAACTTATTTAATAAATTAGATTAGTCTTTATAATTATCATTTCAATACATGTCTAAAGTAAAAGTAAAATCGTGATACATTATAATATTTGAATTTAGTTAAAATTTTCAAAAGACAATAATTGACGAATGATACTAAACATGAATAATGAATAATGTATGACCATACGTATGAATTTTAATATGCTCATATTAAAATTTTCAATCTTTTAAACTATATTAATGTCTTTTTAAAGTAAAATAATAAAAAACATAACTTTATTCTATTTTATATATGAATTTAAAATATATAAACGTTTTTTAAATATAAACAAACATGTTCAATAATTTCATGGTAGTCTATGTTATGAACCATGAAATACTAAATTTATATATAATAAATCCCTAGAAAATTAAACTTTAAATAATAAGAAAGTCAATAGTTTCTTGTTTTATAACAAGTGATATTCGGTTTTCGACAACGGAAAAATAATTGGGTTAAATTTAGTGAAGATGATGTTGTGGCTTATTTGAGAATTAGATCAACATGTGTCAGATGATTTATAATGTAAAAGGTCACAAAACTAATAATAATTTTCGACAACGAAAAATAATTGGGTTAAGTTTAGTGAAGATGATGTTGTGACTTATTTTAGAATTAGATCAACATGTGTGAGGTGATTTATGATGTAAAATATATATTTATGAGTGAATTTTCTTTACTCGTTCTCATGATGAGATTCAATTCATTTTAAATAGTCTAAATTTTTATTGAAAATCAAAAGCCGATAATTTTGATCGAATGATATTCATTAATAATATTAGTGTAAGTTATTATTTTTAAAGTTAATCACCGGTATCTAATATGATTGTAAAATTTATAAATCTAATAAAATTTAAATATTACCTATTAATGTTCCTATTAATGTTCTTCGAGAGGTTTTAGTTTTTTTATATGATTTGGGACTTGCCCTTTTTAAAAACCTATTTCATAAATTAAAAAAATCTCCAACCAAATTAGGTCTTGCATATCATTAACCATTTTATTTGAATATTTAGCATTTAGAATCTTCTTATATTTGAGAAGGATAAGAATAAGTCCACAAATCAATCTACATGAATTTATTTAAATTTTACATAACTTTAATTGTTTGTTAAAAAGGTTGCACATGTACTTTTAATAAAACTTATTTAATAAATTAGATTAGTCTTTATAATTATCATTTCAATACATGTCTAAAGTAAAAGTAAAATCGTGATACATTATAATATTTGAATTTAGTTAAAATTTTCAAAAGACAATAATTGACGAATGATACTAAACATGAATAATGAATAATGTATGACCATACGTATGAATTTTAATATGCTCATATTAAAATTTTCAATCTTTTAAACTATATTAATGTCTTTTAAAGTAAAATAATAAAAACATAACTTTATCTAATTTTATATATGAATTTAAAATATATAAACGTTTTTAAATATAAACAAACATGTTCAATAATTTCATGGTAGTCTATGTTATGAACCATGAAATACTAAATTTATATATAATAAATCCCTAGAAAATTAAACTTTAAATAATAAGAAAGTTAATAGTTTCTTGTTTTATAACAAGTGATATTCGGTTTCGACAACGGAAAAATAATTGGGTTAAATTTAGTGAAGATGATGTTGTGGCTTATTTGAGAATTAGATCAACATGTGTCGATGATTTATAATGTAAAAGGTCACAAACTAATAATAATTTTCGACAACGAAAAATAATTGGGTTAAGTTTAGTGAAGATGATGTTGTGACTTATTTTAGAATTAGATCAACATGTGTGAGGTGATTTATGATGTAAAATATATATTTATGAGTGAATTTTCTTTTACTCGTTCTCATGATGAGATTCAATTCATTTTAAATAGTCTAAATTTTTATTGAAAATCAAAAGCCGATAATTTTGATCGAATGATATTCATTAATAATATTAGTGTAAGTTATTATTTTTAAAGTTAATCATCAGATGTATCTATGATTGTAAAATTTTATAAATCTAATAAAATTTAAATATTACCTATTAATGTTCCTATTAATGTTCTTCGAGAGGTTTTAGTTTTTTTATATGATTTGGGACTTGCCCTTTTAAAACCTATTTCATAAATTAAAAAAACTCCAACCAAATTAGGTCTTGCATATCATTAACCATTTTATTTGAATATTTAGCATTTAGAATCTTCTTATATTTGAGAAGGATAAGAATAAGTCCGTCAAATCAATCTACATGAATTTATTTAAATTTTACATAACTTTAATTGTTTGTTAAAAGGTTGCACATGTACTTTTAATAAAACTTATTTAATAAATTAGATTAGTCTTTATAATTATCATTTCAATACATGTCTAAAGTAAAAGTAAAATCGTGATACATTATAATATTTGAATTTAGTTAAAATTTTCAAAAGACAATAATTGACGAATGATACTAAACATGAATAATGAATAATGTATGACCATACGTATGAATTTTAATATGCTCATATTAAAATTTTCAATCTTTTAAACTATATTAATGTCTTTTAAAGTAAAATAATAAAAACATAACTTTATCTAATTTTATATATGAATTTAAAATATATAAACGTTTTTAAATATAAACAAACATGTTCAATAATTTCATGGTAGTCTATGTTATGAACCATGAAATACTAAATTTATATATAATAAATCCCTAGAAAATTAAACTTTAAATAATAAGAAAGTTAATAGTTTCTTGTTTTATAACAAGTGATATTCGTTTTCGACAACGGAAAAATAATTGGGTTAAATTTAGTGAAGATGATGTTGTGGCTTATTTGAGAATTAGATCAACATGTGTCAGATGATTTATAATGTAAAAGGTCACAAAACTAATAATAATTTTCGACAACGAAAAATAATTGGGTTAAGTTTAGTGAAGATGATGTTGTGACTTATTTTAGAATTAGATCAACATGTGTGAGGTGATTTATGATGTAAAATATATATTTATGAGTGAATTTTCTTTACTCGTTCTCATGACTAGATTCAATTCATTTTAAATAGTCTAAATTTTTATTGAAAATCAAAAGCCGATAATTTTGATCGAATGATATTCATTAATAATATTAGTGTAAGTTATTATTTTTTAAAGTTAATCACTCGGTTTGTATCTAACATGATTGTAAAATATTATAAATCTAATAAAATTTAAATATTACCTATTAATGTTCCTATTAATGTTCTTCGAGAGGTTTTTTTTTTTATATGATTTGGGACTTGCCCTTTTTAAAAACCTATTTCATAAATTAAAAAATCTCCAACCAAATTAGGTCTTGCATATCATTAACCATTTTATTTGAATATTTAGCATTTAGAATCTTCTTATATTTGAGAAGGATAAGAATAAGTCCGTCAAATCAATCTACATGAATTTATTTAAATTTTACATAACTTTAATTGTTTGTTAAAAAGTATGCACATGTACTTTTAATAAAACTTATTTAATAAATTAGATTAGTCTTTATAATTATCATTTCAATACATGTCTAAAGTAAAAGTAAAATCGTGATACATTATAATATTTGAATTTTGTTAAAATTTTCAAAAGACAATAATTGACGAATGATACTAAACATGAATAATGAATAATGTATGACTAATATGATGAATATAAACATGCTCATTAAAATTTTCAATCTTTTAAACTATATTAATGTCTTTTAAAGTAAAATAATAAAAACATAACTTTATCTAATTTTATATATGAATTTAAAATATATAAACGTTTTTAAATATAAACAAACATGTTCAATAATTTCATGGTAGTCTATGTTATGAACCATGAAATACTAAATTTATATATAATAAATCCCTAGAAAATTAAACTTTAAATAATAAGAAAGTTAATAGTTTCTTGTTTTATAACAAGTGATATTTGTTTTCGACAACGGAAAAATAATTGGGTTAAATTTAGTGAAGACGATGTTGTGGCTTATTTGAGAATTAGATTAACATGTGTCAGATGATTTATAATGTAAAAGGTCACAAAACTAATAATAATTTTCGACAACGAAAAATAATTGGGTTAAGTTTAGTGAAGATGATGTTGTGACTTATTTTAGAATTAGATCAACATGTGTGAGGTGATTTATGATGTAAAATATATATTTATGAGTGAATTTTCTTTTACTCGTTCTCATGACTAGATTCAATTCATTTTAAATAGTCTAAATTTTTATTGAAAATCAAAAGCCGATAATTTTGATCGAATGATATTCATTAATAATATTAGTGTAAGTTATTATTTTTAAAGTTAATCACCGGTTCAGATCTAATATGATTGTAAAATTTATAAATCTAATAAAATTTAAATATTACCTATTAATGTTCCTATTAATGTTCTTCGAGAGGTTTTAGTTTTTTTATATGATTTGGGACTTGCCCTTTTTAAAACCTATTTCATAAATTAAAAAAATCTCCAACCAAATTAGGTCTTGCATATCATTAACCATTTTATTTGAATATTTAGCATTTAGAATCTTCTTATATTTGAGAAGGATAAGAATAAGTCCACAAATCAATCTACATGAATTTATTTAAATTTTACATAACTTTAATTGTTTGTTAAAAGGTTGCACATGTACTTTTAATAAAACTTATTTAATAAATTAGATTAGTCTTTATAATTATCATTTCAATACATGTCTAAAGTAAAAGTAAAATCGTGATACATTATAATATTTGAATTTAGTTAAAATTTTCAAAAGACAATAATTGACGAATGATACTAAACATGAATAATGAATAATGTATGACCATACGATGAATTTTAATATGCTCATATTAAAATTTTCAATCTTTTAAACTATATTAATGTCTTTTAAAGTAAAATAATAAAAACATAACTTTATCTAATTTTATATATGAATTTAAAATATATAAACGTTTTTTAAATATAAACAAACATGTTCAATAATTTCATGGTAGTCTATGTTATGAACCATGAAATACTAAATTTATATATAATAAATCCCTAGAAAATTAAACTTTAAATAATAAGAAAGTCAATAGTTTCTTGTTTTATAACAAGTGATATTCGGTTTTCGACAACGGAAAAATAATTGGGTTAAATTTAGTGAAGATGATGTTGTGGCTTATTTGAGAATTAGATCAACATGTGTCAGATGATTTATAATGTAAAAGGTCACAAAACTAATAATAATTTTCGACAACGAATAATAATTGGGTTAAGTTTAGTGAAGATGATGTTGTGACTTATTTTAGAATTAGATCAACATGTGTGAGGTGATTTATGATGTAAAATATATATTTATGAGTGAATTTTCTTTTACTTCTCATGATCGAGATTCAATTCATTTTAAATAGTCTAAATTTTTATTGAAAATCAAAAGCCAGATAATTTTGATCGAATGATATTCATTAATAATATTAGTGTAAGTTATTATTTTTTAAAGTTAATCAGTCGGTCTGTATCTAACATGATTGTAAAATATTATAAATCTAATAAAATTTAAATATTACCTATTAATGTTCTTCGAGAGGTTTTTAGTTTTTTTATATGATTTGGGACTTGCCCTTTTTAAAAACCTATTTCATAAATTAAAAAAAAATCTCCAACCAAATTAGGTCTTGCATATCATTAACCATTTTATTTGAATATTTAGCATTTAGAATCTTCTTATATTTGAGAAGGATAAGAATAAGTCCATCAAATCAATCTACATGAATTTATTTAAATTTTACATAACTTTAATTGTTTGTTAAAAAGGTTGCACATGTACTTTTAATAAAACTTATTTAATAAATTAGATTAGTCTTTATAATTATCATTTCAATACATGTCTAAAGTAAAAGTAAAATCGTGATACATTATAATATTTGAATTTAGTTAAAATTTTCAAAAGACAATAATTGACGAATGATACTAAACATGAATAATGAATAATGTATGACCATACGTATTTTAATATGCTCATATAAACATGCTCATATTAAAATTTTCAATCTTTTAAACTATATTAATGTCTTTTAAAGTAAAATAATAAAAACATAACTTTATCTAATTTTATATATGAATTTAAAATATATAAACGTTTTTAAATATAAACAAACATGTTCAATAATTTCATGGTAGTCTATGTTATGAACCATGAAATACTAAATTTATATATAATAAATCCCTAGAAAATTAAACTTTAAATAATAAGAAAGTTAATAGTTTCTTGTTTTATAACAAGTGATATTCGGTTTTCGACAACGGAAAAATAATTGGGTTAAATTTAGTGAAGATGATGTTGTGGCTTATTTGAGAATTAGATCAACATGTGTCAGATGATTTATAATGTAAAAGGTCACAAAACTAATAATAATTTTCGACAACGAAAAATAATTGGGTTAAGTTTAGTGAAGATGATGTTGTGACTTATTTTAGAATTAGATCAACATGTGTGAGGTGATTTATGATGTAAAATATATATTTATGAGTGAATTTTCTTTTACTCAGTTCTCATGACTGAGATTCAATTCATTTTAAATAGTCTAAATTTTTTATTGAAAATCAAAAGCCAGATAATTTTGATCGAATGATATTCATTAATAATATTAGTGTAAGTTATTATTTTTTAAAGTTAATCAGTCGGTATGTATCTAACATGATTGTAAAATATTATAAATCTAATAAAATTTAAATATTACCTATTAATGTTCTTCGAGAGGTTTTTAGTTTTTTTATATGATTTGGGACTTGCCCTTTTTAAAAACCTATTTCATAAATTAAAAAAAACTCCAACCAAATTAGGTCTTGCATATCATTAACCATTTTATTTGAATATTTAGCATTTAGAATCTTCTTATATTTGAGAAGGATAAGAATAAGTCCACAAATCAATCTACATGAATTTATTTAAATTTTACATAACTTTAGTTGTTTGTTAAAAAGGTTGCACATGTACTTTTAATAAAACTTATTTAATAAATTAGATTAGTCTTTATAATTATCATTTCAATACATGTCTAAAGTAAAAGTAAAATCGTGATACATTATAATATTTGAATTTAGTTAAAATTTTCAAAAGACAATAATTGACGAATGATACTAAACATGAATAATGAATAATGTATGACCATACGTATGAATTTTAATATGCTCATATTAAAATTTTCAATCTTTTAAACTATATTAATGTCTTTTTAAAGTAAAATAATAAAAAACATAACTTTATTCTATTTTATATATGAATTTAAAATATATAAACGTTTTTTAAATATAAACAAACATGTTCAATAATTTCATGGTAGTCTATGTTATGAACCATGAAATACTAAATTTATATATAATAAATCCCTAGAAAATTAAACTTTAAATAATAAGAAAGTCAATAGTTTCTTGTTTTATAACAAGTGATATTCGGTTTTCGACAACGGAAAAATAATTGGGTTAAATTTAGTGAAGATGATGTTGTGGCTTATTTGAGAATTAGATCAACATGTGTCGATGATTTATAATGTAAAAGGTCACAAACTAATAATAATTTTCGACAACGAAAAATAATTGGGTTAAGTTTAGTGAAGATGATGTTGTGACTTATTTTAGAATTAGATCAACATGTGTGAGGTGATTTATGATGTAAAATATATATTTATGAGTGAATTTTCTTTACTCTTCTCATGATCGAGATTCAATTCATTTTAAATAGTCTAAATTTTTATTGAAAATCAAAAGCCGATAATTTTGATCGAATGATATTCATTAATAATATTAGTGTAAGTTATTATTTTTAAAGTTAATCACCGGTCAGATCTAATATGATTGTAAAATATTATAAATCTAATAAAATTTAAATATTACCTATTAATGTTCCTATTAATGTTCTTCGAGAGGTTTTAGTTTTTTATATGATTTGGGACTTGCCCTTTTAAAACCTATTTCATAAATTAAAAAATCTCCAACCAAATTAGGTCTTGCATATCATTAACCATTTTATTTGAATATTTAGCATTTAGAATCTTCTTATATTTGAGAAGGATAAGAATAAGTCCACAAATCAATCTACATGAATTTATTTAAATTTTACATAACTTTAATTGTTTGTTAAAAAGGTTGCACATGTACTTTTAATAAAACTTATTTAATAAATTAGATTAGTCTTTATAATTATCATTTCAATACATGTCTAAAGTAAAAGTAAAATCGTGATACATTATAATATTTGAATTTTGTTAAAATTTTCAAAAGACAATAATTGACGAACGGTACTAAACATGAATAATGAATAATGTATGACCATACGTATGAATTTTAATATGCTCATATAAACATGCTCATATTAAAATTTTCAATCTTTTAAACTATATTAATGTCTTTTAAAGTAAAATAATAAAAACATAACTTTATCTAATTTTATATATGAATTTAAAAATATATAAACGTTTTTTAAATACAAACAAACATGTTCAATAATTTCATGGTAGTCTATGTTATGAACCATGAAATACTAAATTTATATATAATAAATCCCTAGAAAATTAAACTTTAAATAATAAGAAAGTTAATAGTTTCTTGTTTTATAACAAGTGATATTCGGTTTTCGACAACGGAAAAATAATTGGGTTAAATTTAGTGAAGATGATGTTGTGGCTTATTTGAGAATTAGATCAACATGTGTCAGATGATTTATAATGTAAAAGGTCACAAACTAATAATAATTTTCGACAACGAAAAATAATTGGGTTAAGTTTAGTGAAGATGATGTTGTGACTTATTTTAGAATTAGATCAACATGTGTGAGGTGATTTATGATGTAAAATATATATTTATGAGTGAATTTTTTTACTTTTCTCATGATCGAGATTCAATTCATTTTAAATAGTCTAAAATTTTTATTGAAAATCAAAAGCCGATAATTTTGATCGAATGATATTCATTAATAATATTAGTGTAAGTTATTATTTTTAAAGTTAATCACCGGTCAGATCTAATATGATTGTAAAATATTATAAATCTAATAAAATTTAAATATTACCTATTAATGTTCCTATTAATGTTCTTCGAGAGGTTTTAGTTTTTTATATGATTTGGGACTTGCCCTTTTAAAAACCTATTTCATAAATTAAAAAAACTCCAACCAAATTAGGTCTTGCATATCATTAACCATTTTATTTGAATATTTAGCATTTAGAATCTTCTTATATTTGAGAAGGATAAGAATAAGTCCACAAATCAATCTACATGAATTTATTTAAATTTTACATAACTTTAATTGTTTGTTAAAAAGGTTGCACATGTACTTTTAATAAAACTTATTTAATAAATTAGATTAGTCTTTATAATTATCATTTCAATACATGTCTAAAGTAAAAGTAAAATCGTGATACATTATAATATTTGAATTTAGTTAAAATTTTCAAAAGACAATAATTGACGAATGATACTAAACATGAATAATGAATAATGTATGACCATACGTATGAATTTTAATATGCTCATATAAACATGCTCATATTAAAATTTTCAATCTTTTAAACTATATTAATGTCTTTTAAAGTAAAATAATAAAAACATAACTTTATCTAATTTTATATATGAATTTAAAAATATATAAACGCTTTTTAAATACAAACAAACATGTTCAATAATTTCATGGTAGTCTATGTTATGAACCATGAAATACTAAATTTATATATAATAAATCCTAGAAAATTAAACTTTAAATAATAAGAAAGTTAATAGTTTCTTGTTTTATAACAAGTGATATTCGGTTTTCGACAACGGAAAAATAATTGGGTTAAATTTAGTGAAGATGATGTTGTGGCTTATTTGAGAATTAGATCAACATGTGTCGATGATTTATAATGTAAAAGGTCACAAACTAATAATAATTTTCGACAACGAAAAATAATTGGGTTAAGTTTAGTGAAGATGATGTTGTGACTTATTTTAGAATTAGATCAACATGTGTGAGGTGATTTATGATGTAAAATATATATTTATGAGTGAATTTTCTTTACTCATTCTCATGATCTAGATTCAATTCATTTTAAATAGTCTAAATTTTTATTGAAAATCAAAAGCCGATAATTTTGATCGAATGATATTCATTAATAATATTAGTGTAAGTTATTATTTTTAAAGTTAATCACGGTCTCAGATCTAATATGATTGTAAAATATTATAAATCTAATAAAATTTAAATATTACCTATTAATGTTCCTATTAATGTTCTTCGAGAGGTTTTAGTTTTTTTATATGATTTGGGACTTGCCTTTTTAAAACCTATTTCATAAATTAAAAAAATCTCCAACCAAATTAGGTCTTGCATATCATTAACCATTTTATTTGAATATTTAGCATTTAGAATCTTCTTATATTTGAGAAGGATAAGAATAAGTCCGTCAAATCAATCTACATGAAGTTATTTAAGTTTTACATAACTTTAATTGTTTGTTAAAAAGGTTGCACATGTACTTTTAATAAAACTTATTTAATAAATTAGATTAGTCTTTATAATTATCATTTCAATACATGTCTAAAGTAAAAGTAAAATCGTGATACATTATAATATTTGAATTTTGTTAAAATTTTCAAAAGACAATAATTGACGAATGATACTAAACATGAATAATGAATAATGTATGACCATACGTATGAATTTTAATATGCTCATATAAACATGCTCATATTAAAATTTTCAATCTTTTAAACTATATTAATGTCTTTTAAAGTAAAATAATAAAAACATAACTTTATCTAATTTTATATATGAATTTAAAATATATAAACGCTTTTTAAATACAAACAAACATGTTCAATAATTTCATGGTAGTCTATGTTATGAACCATGAAATACTAAATTTATATATAATAAATCCCTAGAAAATTAAACTTTAAATAATAAGAAAGTTAATAGTTTCTTGTTTTATAACAAGTGATATTCGGTTTTCGACAACGGAAAAATAATTGGGTTAAATTTAGTGAAGATGATGTTGTGGCTTATTTGAGAATTAGATCAACATGTGTCGATGATTTATAATGTAAAAGGTCACAAACTAATAATAATTTTCGACAACGAAAAATAATTGGGTTAAGTTTAGTGAAGATGATGTTGTGACTTATTTTAGAATTAGATCAACATGTGTGAGGTGATTTATGATGTAAAATATATATTTATGAGTGAATTTTCTTTACTCGTTCTCATGATCGAGATTCAATTCATTTTAAATAGTCTAAATTTTTATTGAAAATCAAAAGCCGATAATTTTGATCGAATGATATTCATTAATAATATTAGTGTAAGTTATTATTTTTAAAGTTAATCACCGGTCAGATCTAATATGATTGTAAAATATTATAAATCTAATAAAATTTAAATATTACCTATTAATGTTCTTCGAGAGGTTTTAGTTTTTTTTTATATGATTTGGGACTTGCCCTGTTTTAAAAACCTATTTCATAAATTAAAAGAAAAAAAACTCCAACCAAATTAGGTCTTGCATATCATTAACCATTTTATTTGAATATTTAGCATTTAGAATCTTCTTATATTTGAGAAGGATAAGAATAAGTCCACAAATCAATCTACATGAATTTATTTAAATTTTACATAACTTTAGTTGTTTGTTAAAAAGGTTGCACATGTACTTTTAATAAAACTTATTTAATAAATTAGATTAGTCTTTATAATTATCATTTCAATACATGTCTAAAGTAAAAGTAAAATCGTGATACATTATAATATTTGAATTTAGTTAAAATTTTCAAAAGACAATAATTGACGAATGATACTAAACATGAATAATGAATAATGTATGACCATACGTATGAATTTTAATATGCTCATATTAAAATTTTCAATCTTTTAAACTATATTAATGTCTTTTTAAAGTAAAATAATAAAAACATAACTTTATTCTATTTTATATATGAATTTAAAAATATATAAACGTTTTTTAAATATAAACAAACATGTTCAATAATTTCATGGTAGTCTATGTTATGAACCATGAAATACTAAATTTATATATAATAAATCCCTAGAAAATTAAACTTTAAATAATAAGAAAGTTAATAGTTTCTTGTTTTATAACAAGTGATATTCGTTTTCGACAACGGAAAAATAATTGGGTTAAATTTAGTGAAGATGATGTTGTGGCTTATTTGAGAATTAGATCAACATGTGTCGATGATTTATAATGTAAAAGGTCACAAACTAATAATAATTTTCGACAACGAAAATAATTGGGTTAAGTTTAGTGAAGATGATGTTGTGACTTATTTTAGAATTAGATCAACATGTGTGAGGTGATTTATGATGTAAAATATATATTTATGAGTGAATTTTCTTTTACTCGTTCTCATGATCGAGATTCAATTCATTTTAAATAGTCTAAATTTTTATTGAAAATCAAAAGCCGATAATTTTGATCGAATGATATTCATTAATAATATTAGTGTAAGTTATTATTTTTAAAGTTAATCACCGGTCAGATCTAATATGATTGTAAAATATTATAAATCTAATAAAATTTAAATATTACCTATTAATGTTCCTATTAATGTTCTTCGAGAGGTTTTAGTTTTTTTATATGATTTGGGACTTGCCCTTTTAAAACCTATTTCATAAATTAAAAAAATCTCCAACCAAATTAGGTCTTGCATATCATTAACCATTTTATTTGAATATTTAGCATTTAGAATCTTCTTATATTTGAGAAGGATAAGAATAAGTCCGTCAAATCAATCTACATGAATTTATTTAAATTTTACATAACTTTAATTGTTTGTTAAAAAGGTTGCACATGTACTTTTAATAAAACTTATTTAATAAATTAGATTAGTCTTTATAATTATCATTTCAATACATGTCTAAAGTAAAAGTAAAATCGTGATACATTATAATATTTGAATTTAGTTAAAATTTTCAAAAGACAATAATTGACGAATGATACTAAACATGAATAATGAATAATGTATGACCATACGTATGAATTTTAATATGCTCATATTAAAATTTTCAATCTTTTAAACTATATTAATGTCTTTTTAAAGTAAAATAATAAAAACATAACTTTATCTAATTTTATATATGAATTTAAAATATATAAACGTTTTTTAAATACAAACAAACATGTTCAATAATTTCATGGTAGTCTATGTTATGAACCATGAAATACTAAATTTATATATAATAAATCCCTAGAAAATTAAACTTTAAATAATAAGAAAGTTAATAGTTTCTTGTTTTATAACAAGTGATATTCGGTTTTCGACAACGGAAAAATAATTGGGTTAAATTTAGTGAAGATGATGTTGTGGCTTATTTGAGAATTAGATCAACATGTGTCAGATGATTTATAATGTAAAAGGTCACAAAACTAATAATAATTTTCGACAACGAAAATAATTGGGTTAAGTTTAGTGAAGATGATGTTGTGACTTATTTTAGAATTAGATCAACATGTGTGAGGTGATTTATGATGTAAAATATATATTTATGAGTGAATTTTCTTTACTCGCTTCTCATGACGAGATTCAATTCATTTTAAATAGTCTAAATTTTTATTGAAAATCAAAAGCCGATAATTTTGATCGAATGATATTCATTAATAATATTAGTGTAAGTTATTATTTTTAAAGTTAATCACGGTGTATCTAATATGATTGTAAAATATTATAAATCTAATAAAATTTAAATATTACCTATTAATGTTCCTATTAATGTTCTTCGAGAGGTTTTAGTTTTTTATATGATTTGGGACTTGCCCTTTTAAAACCTATTTCATAAATTAAAAAAATCTCCAACCAAATTAGGTCTTGCATATCATTAACCATTTTATTTGAATATTTAGCATTTAGAATCTTCTTATATTTGAGAAGGATAAGAATAAGTCCACAAATCAATCTACATGAATTTATTTAAATTTTACATAACTTTAATTGTTTGTTAAAAAGGTTGCACATGTACTTTTAATAAAACTTATTTAATAAATTAGATTAGTCTTTATAATTATCATTTCAATACATGTCTAAAGTAAAAGTAAAATCGTGATACATTATAATATTTGAATTTAGTTAAAATTTTCAAAAGACAATAATTGACGAATGATACTAAACATGAATAATGAATAATGTATGACTATACGTATGAATTTTAATATGCTCATATTAAAATTTTCAATCTTTTAAACTATATTAATGTCTTTTAAAGTAAAATAATAAAAACATAACTTTATCTAATTTTATATATGAATTTAAAATATATAAACGCTTTTTAAATACAAACAAACATGTTCAATAATTTCATGGTAGTCTATGTTATGAACCATGAAATACTAAATTTATATATAATAAATCCCTAGAAAATTAAACTTTAAATAATAAGAAAGTTAATAGTTTCTTGTTTTATAACAAGTGATATTCGTTTTCGACAACGGAAAAATAATTGGGTTAAATTTAGTGAAGATGATGTTGTGGCTTATTTGAGAATTAGATCAACATGTGTCGATGATTTATAATGTAAAAGGTCACAAACTAATAATAATTTTCACAACGAAAAATAATTGGGTTAAGTTTAGTGAAGATGATGTTGTGACTTATTTTAGAATTAGATCAACATGTGTGAGGTGATTTATGATGTAAAATATATATTTATGAGTGAATTTTCTTTACTCGTTCTCATGACGAGATTCAATTCATTTTAAATAGTCTAAATTTTTATTGAAAATCAAAAGCCGATAATTTTGATCGAATGATATTCATTAATAATATTAGTGTAAGTTATTATTTTTAAAGTTAATCATCTCTAATATGATTGTAAAATATTATAAATCTAATAAAATTTAAATATTACCTATTAATGTTCCTATTAATGTTCTTCGAGAGGTTTTAGTTTTTTTATATGATTTGGGACTTGCCCTTTTAAAAACCTATTTCATAAATTAAAAAAAAATCTCCAACCAAATTAGGTCTTGCATATCATTAACCATTTTATTTGAATATTTAGCATTTAGAATCTTCTTATATTTGAGAAGGATAAGAATAAGTCCACAAATCAATCTACATGAATTTATTTAAATTTTACATAACTTTAATTGTTTGTTAAAAAGGTTGCACATGTACTTTTAATAAAACTTATTTAATAAATTAGATTAGTCTTTATAATTATCATTTCAATACATGTCTAAAGTAAAAGTAAAATCGTGATACATTATAATATTTGAATTTAGTTAAAATTTTCAAAAGACAATAATTGACGAATGATACTAAACATGAATAATGAATAATGTATGACCATACGTATGATTTTTAATATGCTCATATTAAAATTTTCAATCTTTTAAACTATATTAATGTCTTTTAAAGTAAAATAATAAAAACATAACTTTATCTAATTTTATATATGAATTTAAAATATATAAACGCTTTTTAAATACAAACAAACATGTTCAATAATTTCATGGTAGTCTATGTTATGAACCATGAAATACTAAATTTATATATAATAAATCCCTAGAAAATTAAACTTTAAATAATAAGAAAGTTAATAGTTTCTTGTTTTATAACAAGTGATATTCTTTTCGACAACGGAAAAATAATTGGGTTAAATTTAGTGAAGATGATGTTGTGGCTTATTTGAGAATTAGATCAACATGTGTCGATGATTTATAATGTAAAAGGTCACAAACTAATAATAATTTTCGACAACGAAAAATAATTGGGTTAAGTTTAGTGAAGATGATGTTGTGACTTATTTTAGAATTAGATCAACATGTGTGAGGTGATTTATGATGTAAAATATATATTTATGAGTGAATTTTCTTTACTCATTCTCATGACGAGATTCAATTCATTTTAAATAGTCTAAATTTTTATTGAAAATCAAAAGCCGATAATTTTGATCGAATGATATTCATTAATAATATTAGTGTAAGTTATTATTTTTAAAGTTAATCACCGGTTCAGATCTAATATGATTGTAAAATATTATAAATCTAATAAAATTTAAATATTACCTATTAATGTTCCTATTAATGTTCTTCGAGAGGTTTTAGTTTTTTTATATGATTTGGGACTTGCCCTTTTTAAAACCTATTTCATAAATTAAAAAAATCTCCAACCAAATTAGGTCTTGCATATGATTAACCATTTTATTTGAATATTTAGCATTTAGAATCTTCTTATATTTGAGAAGGATAAGAATAAGTCCGTCAAATCAATCTACATGAAGTTATTTAAGTTTTACATAACTTTAATTGTTTGTTAAAAAGGTTGCACATGTACTTTTAATAAAACTTATTTAATAAATTAGATTAGTCTTTATAATTATCATTTCAATACATGTCTAAAGTAAAAGTAAAATCGTGATACATTATAATATTTGAATTTTGTTAAAATTTTCAAAAGACAATAATTGACGAATGATACTAAACATGAATAATGAATAATGTATGACATACGTATGATTTTAATATGCTCATATAAACATGCTCATATTAAAATTTTCAATCTTTTAAACTATATTAATGTCTTTTAAAGTAAAATAATAAAAACATAACTTTATCTAATTTTATATATGAATTTAAAAATATATAAACGTTTTTTAAATACAAACAAACATGTTCAATAATTTCATGGTAGTCTATGTTATGAACCATGAAATACTAAATTTATATATAATAAATCCCTAGAAAATTAAACTTTAAATAATAAGAAAGTCAATAGTTTCTTGTTTTATAACAAGTGATATTCGGTTTTCGACAACGGAAAAATAATTGGGTTAAATTTAGTGAAGATGATGTTGTGGCTTATTTGAGAATTAGATCAACATGTGTCAGATGATTTATAATGTAAAAGGTCACAAAACTAATAATAATTTTCGACAACGAATAATAATTGGGTTAAGTTTAGTGAAGATGATGTTGTGACTTATTTTAGAATTAGATCAACATGTGTGAGGTGATTTATGATGTAAAATATATATTTATGAGTGAATTTTCTTTTACTCAGTTCTCATGACTAGGATTCAATTCATTTTAAATAGTCTAAATTTTTTATATAAAATCAAAAGCCAGATAATTTTGATCGAATGATATTCATTAATAATATTAGTGTAAGTTATTATTTTTTAAAGTTAATCACCGGTCAGATCTAATATGATTGTAAAATATTATAAATCTAATAAAATTTAAATATTACCTATTAATGTTCCTATTAATGTTCTTCGAGAGGTTTTAGTTTTTTATATGATTTGGGACTTGCCCTTTTAAAACCTATTTCATAAATTAAAAAATCTCCAACCAAATTAGGTCTTGCATATCATTAACCATTTTATTTGAATATTTAGCATTTAGAATCTTCTTATATTTGAGAAGGATAAGAATAAGTCCACAAATCAATCTACATGAATTTATTTAAATTTTACATAACTTTAATTGTTTGTTAAAAAGGTTGCACATGTACTTTTAATAAAACTTATTTAATAAATTAGATTAGTCTTTATAATTATCATTTCAATACATGTCTAAAGTAAAAGTAAAATCGTGATACATTATAATATTTGAACTTAGTTAAAATTTTCAAAAGACAATAATTGACGAATGATACTAAACATGAATAATGAATAATGTATGACCATACGTATGATTTTTAATATGCTCATATAAAAATTTTCAATCTTTTAAACTATATTAATGTCTTTTTAAAGTAAAATAATAAAAACATAACTTTATCTAATTTTATATATGAATTTAAAAATATATAAACGTTTTTTAAATACAAACAAACATGTTCAATAATTTCATGGTAGTCTATGTTATGAACCATGAAATACTAAATTTATATATAATAAATCCCTAGAAAATTAAACTTTAAATAATAAGAAAGTTAATAGTTTCTTGTTTTATAACAAGTGATATTCGGTTTTCGACAACGAAAAATAATTGGGTTAAATTTAGTGAAGATGATGTTGTGGCTTATTTGAGAATTAGATCAACATGTGTCGATGATTTATAATGTAAAAGGTCACAAACTAATAATAATTTTCGACAACGAAAAATAATTGGGTTAAGTTTAGTGAAGATGATGTTGTGACTTATTTTAGAATTAGATCAACATGTGTGAGGTGATTTATGATGTAAAATATATATTTATGAGTGAATTTTTTTACTCGCTCATGACCGAGATTCAATTCATTTTAAATAGTCTAAATTTTTATTGAAAATCAAAAGCCGATAATTTTGATCGAATGATATTCATTAATAATATTAGTGTAAGTTATTATTTTTAAAGTTAATCACGGTTGTATCTAATATGATTGTAAAATATTATAAATCTAATAAAATTTAAATATTACCTATTAATGTTCCTATTAATGTTCTTCGAGAGGTTTTTTTTTTATATGATTTGGGACTTGCCCTTTTAAAACCTATTTCATAAATTAAAAAACTCCAACCAAATTAGGTCTTGCATATCATTAACCATTTTATTTGAATATTTAGCATTTAGAATCTTCTTATATTTGAGAAGGATAAGAATAAGTCCACAAATCAATCTACATGAATTTATTTAAATTTTACATAACTTTAATTGTTTGTTAAAAAGGTTGCACATGTACTTTTAATAAAACTTATTTAATAAATTAGATTAGTCTTTATAATTATCATTTCAATACATGTCTAAAGTAAAAGTAAAATCGTGATACATTATAATATTTGAACTTAGTTAAAATTTTCAAAAGACAATAATTGACGAATGATACTAAACATGAATAATGAATAATGTATGACCATACGTATGATTTTTAATATGCTCATATAAAAATTTTCAATCTTTTAAACTATATTAATGTCTTTTTAAAGTAAAATAATAAAAAACATAACTTTATCTAATTTTATATATGAATTTAAAAATATATAAACGTTTTTTAAATACAAACAAACATGTTCAATAATTTCATGGTAGTCTATGTTATGAACCATGAAATACTAAATTTATATATAATAAATCCCTAGAAAATTAAACTTTAAATAATAAGAAAGTTAATAGTTTCTTGTTTTATAACAAGTGATATTCGGTTTTCGACAACGGAAAAATAATTGGGTTAAATTTAGTGAAGATGATGTTGTGGCTTATTTGAGAATTAGATCAACATGTGTCAGATGATTTATAATGTAAAAGGTCACAAAACTAATAATAATTTTCGACAACGAAAATAATTGGGTTAAGTTTAGTGAAGATGATGTTGTGACTTATTTTAGAATTAGATCAACATGTGAGGTGATTTATGATGTAAAATATATATTTATGAGTGAATTTTCTTTTACTCCTCATGACGAGATTCAATTCATTTTAAATAGTCTAAATTTTTATTGAAAATCAAAAGCCGATAATTTTGATCGAATGATATTCATTAATAATATTAGTAAGTTATTATTTTTAAAGTTAATCACCGGTCAGATCTAACATGATTGTAAAATATTATAAATCTAATAAAATTTAAATATTACCTATTAATGTTCCTATTAATGTTCTTCGAGAGGTTTTTAGTTTTTTTATATGATTTGGGACTTGCCCTTTTTAAAAACCTATTTCATAAATTAAAAAATCTCCAACCAAATTAGGTCTTGCATATCATTAACCATTTTATTTGAATATTTAGCATTTAGAATCTTCTTATATTTGAGAAGGATAAGAATAAGTCCACAAATCAATCTACATGAATTTATTTAAATTTTACATAACTTTAATTGTTTGTTAAAAAGGTTGCACATGTACTTTTAATAAAACTTATTTAATAAATTAGATTAGTCTTTATAATTATCATTTCAATACATGTCTAAAGTAAAAGTAAAATCGTGATACATTATAATATTTGAACTTAGTTAAAATTTTCAAAAGACAATAATTGACGAATGATACTAAACATGAATAATGAATAATGTATGACCATAATATGAATTTTAATATGCTCATATTAAAATTTTCAATCTTTTAAACTATATTAATGTCTTTTAAAGTAAAATAATAAAAACATAACTTTATCTAATTTTATATATGAATTTAAAATATATAAACGCTTTTTAAATACAAACAAACATGTTCAATAATTTCATGGTAGTCTATGTTATGAACCATGAAATACTAAATTTATATATAATAAATCCCTAGAAAATTAAACTTTAAATAATAAGAAAGTTAATAGTTTCTTGTTTTATAACAAGTGATATTCTTTTCGACAACGGAAAAATAATTGGGTTAAATTTAGTGAAGATGATGTTGTGGCTTATTTGAGAATTAGATCAACATGTGTCGATGATTTATAATGTAAAAGGTCAAACTAATAATAATTTTCGACAACGAAAAATAATTGGGTTAAGTTTAGTGAAGATGATGTTGTGACTTATTTTAGAATTAGATCAACATGTGTGAGGTGATTTATGATGTAAAATATATATTTATGAGTGAATTTTCTTTACTCGCTCATGACGAGATTCAATTCATTTTAAATAGTCTAAATTTTTATTGAAAATCAAAAGCCGATAATTTTGATCGAATGATATTCATTAATAATATTAGTGTAAGTTATTATTTTTAAAGTTAATCACCGGTTCAGATCTACATGATTGTAAAATATTATAAATCTAATAAAATTTAAATATTACCTATTAATGTTCTTCGAGAGGTTTTAGTTTTTTTATATGATTTGGGACTTGCCTTTTTAAAACCTATTTCATAAATTAAAAAAATCCAACCAAATTAGGTCTTGCATATCATTAACCATTTTATTTGAATATTTAGCATTTAGAATCTTCTTATATTTGAGAAGGATAAGAATAAGTCCGTCAAATCAATCTACATGAATTTATTTAAATTTTACATAACTTTAATTGTTTGTTAAAAAGGTTGCACATGTACTTTTAATAAAACTTATTTAATAAATTAGATTAGTCTTTATAATTATCATTTCAATACATGTCTAAAGTAAAAGTAAAATCGTGATACATTATAATATTTGAACTTAGTTAAAATTTTCAAAAGACAATAATTGACGAATGATACTAAACATGAATAATGAATAATGTATGACCATACGTATGAATTTTAATATGCTCATATTAAAATTTTCAATCTTTTAAACTATATTAATGTCTTTTTAAAGTAAAATAATAAAAAACATAACTTTATCTAATTTTATATATGAATTTAAAATATATAAACGTTTTTTAAATACAAACAAACATGTTCAATAATTTCATGGTAGTCTATGTTATGAACCATGAAATACTAAATTTATATATAATAAATCCTAGAAAATTAAACTTTAAATAATAAGAAAGTTAATAGTTTCTTGTTTTATAACAAGTGATATTCGGTTTTCGACAACGGAAAAATAATTGGGTTAAATTTAGTGAAGATGATGTTGTGGCTTATTTGAGAATTAGATCAACATGTGTCAGATGATTTATAATGTAAAAGGTCACAAAACTAATAATAATTTTCGACAACGAAAAATAATTGGGTTAAGTTTAGTGAAGATGATGTTGTGACTTATTTTAGAATTAGATCAACATGTGAGGTGATTTATGATGTAAAATATATATTTATGAGTGAATTTTCTTTACTCATTCTCATGAAGATTCAATTCATTTTAAATAGTCTAAATTTTTTATTGAAAATCAAAAGCCGATAATTTTGATCGAATGATATTCATTAATAATATTAGTGTGTTATTATTTTAAAGTTAATCAATGCAGTATCTAACATGATTGTAAAATATTATAAATCTAATAAAATTTAAATATTACCTATTAATGTTCCTATTAATGTTCTTGAGAAGTTTTTTTTATATGATTTGGGACTTGCCCTTTTAAAACCTATTTCATAAATTAAAAAAAATCTCCAACCAAATTAGGTCTTGCATATCATTAACCATTTTATTTGAATATTTAGCATTTAGAATCTTCTTATATTTGAGAAGGATAAGAATAAGTCCCACAAATCAATCTACATGAATTTATTTAAATTTTACATAACTTTAATTGTTTGTTAAAAAGGTTGCACATGTACTTTTAATAAAACTTATTTAATAAATTAGATTAGTCTTTATAATAAATATTTCAATACATGTCTAAAGTAAAATTAAAATCGTGATACATTATAATATTTGAATTTAGTTAAAATTTTAAAAGACAATAATTG